>OW203769.1:10438950-10705694 GCA_934045905.1 Leuctra nigra | reverse complement strand
GAAGAAGAAGAAGAAGAAGAAGAAGAAAGAAGAAGAAGAAGAGAAGAAGAAGAAGAAGAAGAAGAAGAAGAAGAAGAAGAAGAAGAAAGAAGAAGAAGAAGAAGAAGAAGAAGAAGAAGAAGAAGAGAGAAGAAGAAGAAGATGAAGAAGAAGAAGAAGAAGAAGAAGAAGAAGAAGAAGTTGATTACTTGTACTCCAGTCACTTTATGATTTGACCCCAAACTAATTATTTCAAAAAATGTTTTTTGACAATATTATTGAGGTCTATCCACATAACTCATAAACGAAAGTTTACCAAATTTTGGACCGCCATGAACAGCCATGAACAGGACAAAAAGATTGCCTTGCAATAGAATTTTGCAAGAATTTTGTATAGAATTTTGATCAGTTTGATCAGTATAGATCAAACAAAATTCTGACGAGTCCTTCCTTCGTATATTACAGCTGTCAAATTGACAGTTAAAGTGAATCTGACGACTTACCGTGGAAACTGAGCATGGATATCGTCCACCCACGTCTCAACCATGTAATCTAGGAGACGCCGAGTGCTTTCGCGATCAACGATGTTTTCATGCTGATCCTCAGTCTGTGGGATGCCATTTTCAATGTATATAAATGCTTCATCCACAAGATTGATCGGCACCAACGGCAAACCGAGCATTTGCCGGATCCATGATTGGATGAGAGGATCGTCTTTATAGAGATCAGCTAATCCAAGACTCTGAACCTGTAGAATTGAAAACTCTTAGTGTATGTTTCATATTGTACCTAAATGTAAGTTTTTAAATTCAGTTGTAAATCACGTCAGTTTAAAAACTAAACATATATTATCAACATCAATTACCTATTTTTTTTAAGTTTGATAGAATAAGGCAACGTAAATACTTTTCACTCTACACAAAAGCAAAATATTACTATTGTCAATTAGGATCATTGGAAAGCTTCATGTTGACAGCGATTGATTTTGGTAATTGAAAATTTAGAAGAGACAGTATCACATCGCATGGTAATCAGAAATATAACGCACCTTCCTCCAAATGCTCTGCGTGAAGTGGAAAAGACAGCCTCGATGGTGTGTAGTCGGTAGTATAAGGCGTATTGAAGCAATTATTCCAGTCTCAAAATCTGTCTGGATCACTTGTGGTTCAAAGTGAAAACCATGTCGTGCCGCAGCATTCTTGATTCCCTGGACCATACGTATGTACACGACCGAAGTCTTTGCAGTTAAAAGACAGTACACCAGTGGCAAAATCTGAAAGAGATCCATTAACATTTCTGTTTTGTCAAAAATATATTTATCTTATCTGTCCTGTATAATGTTAATAACTGTGGATTTTTCATCAAAATATATTGATAATTACCTGTCCCATATAAGAAAATGGTGTAGAAATGGTTGGGTAATGCCGCAAACGTGCCATCCATATAAATGACGGGAGCCGCACATAGAGCCTTAAGACATTTCTTTGTTGAAAATATCTGGAAAATTAATCACAACCCGTCAATAAATTGACACCATTTGGAGCAAAAGTAACATTGCATTTTAGAATGAGCTCAATCATGTTATGGGAATTTAATCTATATTTTTAAGCTTTAAGTACCAATGTAACGAGTATTGATTTAATATTGATGACTGTTTTGTCCTTACTTCATGAATCCAATAAATAACGATATAATTTGAATTTAATTAGATTCAATTCATTTACCAGAATCTTGTCTTCGTCTCCATCGTTCATTTGGAGGAACTCGTCACCTCTGAAGTTAGTCGTCCACTGTCCCTCCAGGACAATGTCACAAATGTCACGAGGAATATCGGGAAGAGCACCCTTCCTTGCTCCATACAGCTGGCCGCGGATGTCTTTAAACACAACTGAACTGTCATCTCCCATTTACTTATTGACGTCTCTGAAATGGGAAAATTGTGCAATGTTTTAAAATCTTTTTTTTTTCTTTTACACTTCTTTTATTGTCACAAATAATAAATATACAATAAACACTCTTCCACTAAGTCCCTAAAAGGGACTTATCTGTGGATTAATACAAAATGATAATACAGTACAGTTGATATTCACATTAAATAATACAAGAAAAGAAACACAACATACACAAATAAATATAATTCAACTTCAAATGTGAAAGGATCATAACCATAAGGATCAAATTTTAATTGCAGTAAAAAAAATTAATTATGCAGGAGCCATTTTTTAACTAAATCTTTTACTTGATTGTAATTTTCTAATTCTCTTAAATTGCCTGGTAACGTATTAAATATTGAAGGGGTTTGAAATTTAAGTGACCTTCTACCATACTTGTTGGTATGAACGGGGATAATAAAATTACTGAGTAAACTATGTCGAGTATTAAAATGATGGGAATTTACTTGTTTGAAAGTTTCAGAAAAATAATGTTTAATGATAAATTTATAAGTAAACAAATCAGTAACTTGTAAAACATTACAATATTGAAACATTTTATCGTAATTATTGTTAAGGCTGAACTTGATAAAAGGGGGTAGGATTGATTTTAAAATTTTATTCTGAATAATGGTTATTTGATGAAGATGAATGTAAGAAGCATTAACCCAGGTCAAAATGCCATAATTTATAATCGATTCGCCCAAAGCCAAATACACCGATCTTAACATGGTAAAAGATAGATAATTTTTGAGAATATAAAGCCTATAAGCACACATCCTTAATTTATTACATAAAACATCTATGAGGTCTCCAAGAAAAGTTATTATCAACGGTCACCCCCAAATACACATAACTAGAAACAGTTTCAATTATAGTAGAGCAACCAATACAAGCATGACCTCGACAGAGGCGATGAAGACAATCATAAGAATGATAAATAATATTAACAATAAAATTTAATATGTTGAATATTAAATAATAATTTTTGAATTATTGAATTCAAATAATAATATTTGAATAATATTAAAATACTTATGAAAATGAAATAATATCTTCTCCATATTATAATGCTCCATATCATATTACAGGTGACTACCGGCGGGTTAAATGGAATTTTTAGTTTTTTGTATAAATAGATTTATACCAACAACTTGTTTTTAGAATGGTCCTGACCTCAGCTTTCAAAATAAAAATTGAAAACAATACCAACGTGTGCTTAATAAAAAGATATAAGCTATAACTTATTCATTAGTTACTCACTTTCATAAATCTTAAAGTATCTTTTAAAATTCAAATTTCTATCAATAAAATTCCAAATTAGGTCATTATCTTAATTTATTATAAAATTCATTTCCACTTTACACATTTTTTCTATTTTAAGGTCATTATTGAGCGAGCGTAGCGAGCGTCACCACGGTACTCTTATGGCACTTTCTCTGTGTGTTTTTTTTTTTTTTTTTTGTCCGCACAGCCCAGGTTAAACCGCAAATTCAATCGATCTGAAACTTTGCACATATGCTAACGTAATCTATGCGGTCCCTGGGATCGTTTTTGAACGGGCTCCTGTGATTGGTTCAAGTTTTAAAAAAAATATCTTTCGATTGGTTGCTCTGCTCAATTTGAAATTTAGCAAAGTCATTGCAACCAACATTTTACCCAATCATAAAAAGTTTCATCAAAATTCTCCCATTGGTTTAAATTTGAAACCATTTTTCCTGTGATTTTTGAAATTTAAACTAGAACCGATTGACCGACCAACTAAAAACTTTGCATGGTCATTGGTACCAACATTTAAGATATTTTTGCCAATTTCCAGTCTAATCTGTCGTTATTTTCAAAAGTTTTTGTAATTCTAGGGACATTTTGCGTGTTGGCTGTCAAATTCACGGCGACTTCGAATCTTCAGTTCAAGGCAAGGTAGTTAGAGCAGAAAGTTTCAAACGAAATGAAACTAATAATGACCGTTCAACAGATTGATCTGATATTGTGTACACACTAATATCATATCATATGAGTGGTCCCAGGTATATTTTTTGAACGAGATCCTGTGATTTTTGAAAATTAACAAGGAACCGTTCAATCATAAAGGTTTAATCTAGGTTTAATCGATCAACTTAAAACTTAGCAAGGTTATTGGGACCAATATTTTTGGAGATTTTGGAGATATTTATATAAGTCTGTGACGAAATTTAAGAATTATTGGCTTTTAATGCCATTTTCGATTGACATAATTTCGGTTCGAGGTGTTGCGTGTATCCGTGCTCGCTCATCAACGCGTCACACAGAGCGTTTTCCTAGTTATAATTGAATGAAAGAAGGATCAGATTTGACTCCAGACACAGAAATTTGAATTTTAAAAGATACTTTTAGATTTATAAAAGTGAGTAAAAATTACTGAAATTACTAAATCAGAATCTTATGGAGGTTCCTCTATTTAATAATAAACATGGAAAGAGGATGTTTTCATATGAAATTCCCAAATTTTTTAATAGTATGCCTTTAAATCTAAAACAATTCGAAAAATATAATGAAATTAAAATAAATATTAAGAAATGGTTGTTGTCTTAAAGTTACTAAATTGTCATGTTCATAATAATTGTGGTACGTTAGGTAGATTTTCAATAAATTATTATGGTTATATAATTTAAATCATCATCTTTGAGTCAGTAATATTTTTGTTTTTTGTTCTTGTAATCCGTCAATACTGTTTGTTTGTTGCAATCGTAATGCAAGTTATTTTCTGTTTAGTTATTATGTTTATTACTTAATTTGTTTACTTCCACATTCAAGCCATTTATGGCTTGTGGACCTGAGTGTATAATTTTTGTAAAGTGTAATTATCTTGTGTATTTGTTTCAATAAAAAAAAAACTAAGAAATAAGTTATAGCTAATAACTTTTTATTTAGCTCACGTTGGTATTGTTTTCAATTTTTTTTTCTAAAGCTGAGGTCATTATTATTCTAAAAACAAGTATTTGGTAAAAATCTATTCATACAAAAAAAATACAAAATCCATTTAATACCCTAATAATGACAGATTTTTCACGCCGGCTATAAGATAACATGGGGAGACAACTGAAATTCAAATATCTGAGACAAAAATTCGATCGATGCAGCTACCTTAAAGAATCATCACAGTATCGATCATAAAAATGCGATAGGACTTGAGAACAATAATCACTTCATAAAATAGTGAATTGTCTTCTAAAGGTTTTGTAAAACGTGTTCGTAAGATTAACACGATATTTTTCAATATGTTCATCAATACGTTGTCTTCAAACAATAATAAAAAATAATAATAATCTTTAATCCTTTTTTTTTCCAAATTACAGTGGGTTAAGGAGGTAAATACAAGGGCCTAATTAATGAAACCGGCTGGCCGGTTTAAAAAATAATATTTAATTGTTAAAAATAAACAATAAATAATTGTTGAAATAATGTAATAATTAGGTTCGTCATTTTTAAATGAAAAGTACTTACTCAAAGATTTCGGTGACTGCAGCTAAACGATTTGTTGATGCTCCTTTCTTCATTTCACAAATTTTGTTTAATTTATGAATTTCTTCTGTGCTGTCTTCGTGGGTACATTGTCCAATCACACGAAGGATTCTCACATCACGAACAATAACTTTAGCTCCACAATTCGATTTACATATATACTCTGCTTCCATCTCCTTATTATACCTTTTCAATTGAAATAAATAGTCACCTCTCTTCAACAACTTCCCTCCCCGCGAGATATTCACAAATTCTGCCACTTCGTCCATCGTGTTCAAGTACTAAAGCCGGAATGACATGTAATTCGGCGATTTTATACATTTTGAAATGGTCAGAAATTAGAACTATTTTTGATACTAGAGACGTCATCATTAAAGGGTGTGCTGTGGAAAGTACTCCCCATGGAAATCCCATTCCTCTCCTCAGGGTTTTGAGCATTGAGCAAGCATTCGGATCTCAAATCAGGGGTTCCCATGTCACTTCCCCGGTCTAAATATTAAATTATTTGTGTCAATATGATCTACGAAAATGACTCTAGATGAATATCTATGATATGATATGATGAATCTAGTGGAGCGGTCGCTCCACCCAGCCAAGTCGTACTATACACTCACACTCACTCAACATACCGTAAATGCCTAATAAACTGAGGAGCAGACCAAACACTTTTACTGTAAGCAACAACATGGCATTTTCGGCCTACTGGATCTCAAAATTGGGAAATCTCACATTGTTGCGAAATAACTTAATTTCGAGCTATGGCCCACCTGACAACATATACCAAATTTGGGAACAATACGTTATGCCGTTTGGGTGCTAGAGGGCCGTGAAAACAGTGAAATTACACCCCTTTTAAAAGCTATCTGATGATGATGATGATTCAGATTCAGATTCAGATTCAGATATCAGGAAACGTTGCTATCACCGCCACAGCCTAAACGGCTGAACCGATCTATATGAAAATTTTACCACATGTGCACTTTTGGCGTCTGATGATACCTTTGTTCTTATAAATTTTTTGTGCCGCCATTTTTAAACCGGAAGTGACGTCATAGATCAAAAACGGCTGGACCGATTAGAACGAAATTAGCGCCATTCGATTTAGAAGGTCATCTATAAGGAATACCAATAGTGAAAAAAGAAATGTTCTATAACCTAAACCGGAAATGACGTCATAAAAATGACAAATCTGACTAAAATCATCTCTTATATCAATAACTACATATTCAGAAGGCTTATAATGTTACATAACATTTATAGATACACATTTTAGGTGGCAGTGATGTCAACCGCCATTTTGAAAACCGGAAGTGATGCCGTAACTCGAGAACGGCTGGACCGATTGGAACGAAACTTTTGCTATACTTTGTAACATATTATTTATAGCATTAACACAGTAACAAGCACAACTTTTCTTAGCAACCAAATCACAAAATCTTTTTTTTTTAAAGAATTATAATCTTTGGTGCCACAATATGTTACAAGTTGTAATAATAAACTGAAAAAAGGAGTGATATCCCCATAAAAAACACTGCGTGTAAAAATACCAGCCAAGTCTCTTCAATTAAAAAAAAATAGAAGACATCTAAAAATTCAGCACTGAAAAGTAGTGATATTAAAAAATTGGCCAAGTCAAAACTCTTCAAAAAATACTTGGCGCATCGTTTTTTTTAGGACATGTGTAGATGAGTACATTTCATTTCCTGCCTACTTCAATGCTATTTATATGCACGATGCGCCAAGTATTTTTTGAAAAGTTTTGACTTGGCCAATTTTTTGATATCACTACTTTTCAGTGCTGAATTTTTAGATGTCTTCTATTTTTTTTAATTGAAGAGACTTGGCTGGTATTTTTACACGGAGTGTTTTTTATGGGGTATGAGTGACTCTAGACTAGTCATCTGAGACAATATTAAAACTTCATTTTAAAATAAAAATGATTTCGTTATTTTGCCGAACACTATTTCTTACCCGTTAATTTCGTTCGCACTTGATAAAAGCAAGTAGAATCTTTTGTTATTCTGCGCAAGTGCAATTATTGAGCGAGCGAAGCGAGCGACTCCATTTGGCTCTTTTAGCACGGACCTCTGTTTTTTTTTTTTTTTTTTTTTTTTTTTTTTTGTTTTTGTATGCTAAAGGAAGCAATAGAAGTCGCACCGTTTCACCGATCGACCTGAAATTTTGCACACATGTAAAGACAACCTTCTCTGTTTGCAGACCCAATTTTTTTTTTAAATCCATCCATTGGTTCATTGTTAAAATAAGTATCTCCTGATAGCCTAAAAAATGAAAATGGTCTTCGAGAAATGTGATCAAACTCATATTTAGCATGGTCAGTAAGACCAACAATGTCACTTATTTTACAAATTTTCAGCCGAATCTGTCAAGAAAGTATGCACTTATTGACATTTTTAATAGCTGTCAGAAATGAAACATTGAAAATGAATGTCTTTCCAATGCAACTGAATCTGATTTGCTTTAGGTACAAGAGTGTTTTGATGGTATGTACACTTTTTTAGTGAAAAGCAGATATTTTTATGTTTATTGAGTTGATCAAATTTGAATAATTCAATTTGGATCATAGTTTCCAACAAATCATTTCGAGTTTTTAAGGACCTTGATTGTCTTTTCGTCAATTCGTAGTTCTGATGGCCGTGCCTCCCGTGTTTCTACTTGGCTGATTTTGCATCCAGGAGGGATTAGAAACATAAGCTCACATTTCAATAATATCATTGAGTGGCGTTTGTTCTCTTCTAGCGTTCACACGTCATTCCAAATCTCTCCTGCATTTTGCTTCTTTTCGTTGATAATTTTGGCAATTTGGTGTACTTTGTGAAGGTATTAGTAAAATTGAATTGCTTTTAAAGCATAGATATATTAGGTATCTACAGTATTTGTCCAGGGGATTGATTATTTCAAATTATTTTCTTCTTGGAAACGTTGGATTTATTCCGTTTCTGAGCTTCTGTCTAGCCTGACATTTCCTTGAAGGTTGCTATTTTTTTTGAAAGTTTTGATTCATTCAGTTCAAAACATTACGTTGTCTTATTTTAATTGTGGAACGTTGGATTCATTCCGTTTCTAAACTAGGTAGTTACTATTTTACCTGATCCGTTTTTTTGTGCACGGAACTTTGATTCCTTTCGCTTATTAGTTGAAAGGTGTTTACTTTATTTTCATATTTGCGAAGTTTTGTTCAAGATTCATTTCGTAACATTACGACATTGAATACATTACGTCTTTGAGCACACATTTCGTGCATTTCAAACATTGATCACACAAATATTATTGTACTTTAATTAGGTAGGTACTCTACTTCTTACTTTTTCATTACCTATCTTATCCCTATTTAAACATGCCGAAAAATGGAAAGACTTCTGCAAGAATGAAAGCCATAAAGGCGAAAAAGCGTCTGCGTGAAATTGAAGATCAAGAAACTGACGAAGCTAAATCTAAAAGGTTGAAACAAAATGTCGTTAATAATAAAGTATCAAGGAGCAAAGAGACCCCCGACCAGACTGCTGCAAGGAGATACTCAAACAATCAACGCAATACCCGCTCTCGTGCAGCGGGTATTGCCGATTGACCGACCAACTAAAAACTTCGCATGGTAATTGGTAGCAACATTTAAGGTATTTTTGCCAATTTTCAGTCTAATTTGTAGTTATTTTCAGAAGTTTTTGTAATTTTAGGGACATTTTGTGTGTTGGCTGTCAAATTCACGGCGACTTCGAATCTTCAGTTCAAGGCAAGGTAGTTAGAGCAGAAAGTTTCAAACGAAATGAAACTAATAATGACCGTTTAACAGATTGATCTGATATTGTGTCCACAGTAATATCATATCATATGAGTGGTCCCAGGTATATTGTTTGAAGGATATCATGTGATTTTTGAAACTTAACAAGGAACCGTTCAATCAAAGGTTTAATCGATCAACTTAAAACTTAGCAAGGTTATTGGGACCAATATTTTTTGGAAATTTTGGGGATATTTATACAAGTCTGTGACGAAATTCAAGAATTATTGGCTTTTAATGACATTTTCGATAGACATAATTTCGGTTCGAGGTGTTGCGTGTATCCGTGCTCGCTCATCAACGCGTTACTCAGAGCGTTTTCCTAGTTATTTAATTTTTTTGCAATCATGGTTTATTTTTACATCTTAGTTTCCCATTTCGGTCGAGTCTTCTGTACGCCTTCTGTGCGTCGTTCTGTGTGTCTTCATTTATTTCTCACAATATTATATTACACTAAAGTATTTCCTTTTTCTGTTATCATCTTTATAGTGCATATTTGCTTCTTACTTCATCATCGTCATCATCATCATCATCATCTTCATAACATTTGCATATTTACCAATATATATACATTTCAAATTCGTAATTTAAAATTTATATTCTTATTTACTGTGTATACCTACTGTTTCAAAATGGCAATGATTTTATAATGACAGTGTTTTATTATCATTAATAAAAGTGTCTCTCTACCACATGCATTCAAAATTTCGTTTTGAACACTAAAGAGGGCCAGGTCGTAAAAGCTTTTACTTTTTAATGCAGTTTTTTATTTTTATTTTTGAGTGTTTTTCCTGTCTAAATCCGCAAATATTTTATTTATTTTATATTTCCTTATCATCAAAAGATAGATGATATCATAAAGTTCACATTTATTCTGTCATGTATACAACAAACTTAACTTATGATCTAAGACATAATATTGTTGTGATTTGTTTTCTTAATTGGCACGGTTGCATTTGATCAGTTGCATCCCGGTTATCACTTGCAAGGCAAAAATACTGTTCCAAATTGTGTTTCATTTTTATTTCTATGGAAAACTTTAGATGCTGTTTTCTCACAAATTTCAAGAAAGTTTTACTTCAGGAACATTGGAACATTCGATCCAATCAGGAAAAATTAATATATTTCATTTTGCCGAAAATTTGCTCAAGATCTGAATTAATTTGAATCATAAAAGCCTTAAAAAGTAAAAAGTTACACATTTTAAATTTACTAGAAGGAACATAAACATTCGTGTTCAAATCGTGTTCGTGTCGAAATCGTGTTTGTATTTTGCCGCCAATATCCTCTTTCCCGCCAAATGGCTGAAGACACCTAGTGTAATACGGCTTGTGCTGAGAGGTAGGAAAACATGCCCGCGGGGCGGCGGGGCTTAGAAGAGCGGGGCTTAGAGGCCTTCATCAAGATATCTATTTGGCCATGCCCCCCCCCCCCCCCACTCCCCTGAGTGGTGTCCGTGTGCAATCGTGTTTCAAACTTAGCTGTCACCGAGAGTTGTTCAAGCGGAGCTACGAAATCGTGTTTAGTATTTTAATGTAATTTATCAATATTATATCGACATTATTATTAAAAGGTAACGACGCATTAACTTTTCGAAGTACGAAATATCAAAAATCTTGAATGAGTTACAGGGCCAAAATATTGGCTGAAGGAAAGACCCAAGGACTTGACTACATTTCAATAATATAGTTGGGTAACATCTACAATTCAATAGGCTATAATTTGGTAAATAAATTCTCATAAATGTGCCTATGAATTTGCTGACAAACTGGTAACATTTTCACCCCATATGATGAATTGCGCAAAGGATGGAATTAAATTGCCATGTCTTTAAACTCGATGAAAGTGGTCTTAATCGCACCGGGGATGAAGTGAAAGCGAAATTCTGCGATCTAAAGACACGCGCAAAAGTGACATCAATCAGAAAATATGGAAACGGCACTGTTGGAGGAAAGACCCCTGAAATGTTGACGAAGGATGAAACCATCCTCATCTGCTTGCAGGGCAGGCGTCCGTGTATGGACTGTGCACTAGAGGGTTTCCTCGATACCACTTCAACTTGTGGCAAAACCACTGGTGCGTAACAGGTATGGTATTATAACCATTTCAGATATTTTTAGTGTGCAAGATTGTTTTATTTTTCTGTATAAGGTATTGCATTCCAAGATATGTACGAGGGTTGTACTGATAGTAACGCATTTTTGGGCTTAACTTTGTTAGTTAGGTGTCTGGAGCGATCAATATAAAATACAAAAATATTTGTTTCTTGAAAGTATAAGTTCAAAAAACGTTTTCCAATATTTCAACTATATTTCAGTTTAAAAGATTCTTTTAATGTCTTTTAGTTTCCAACTCCAGTCCAAAAGAGAGGTTTCAATTTTATATTATTAGAGAATGAGCAAAGCTTTTACATGGTAGAGATAGTAAAATCATTTCGAATTTGGTTTCCAACTTTTAAAAAAGCACACGTTGGTATTGTTTTCAATTTTTCCCTGATAGTGCGTCCATATATCTACAGAGAAAAAGTATTTGTTCAAATCTATCGATACAAAAAAATTAGAACTTCATTATAGCTTAAAAATGTATCTTGATTGTGTATAGCATGAATATCAATAAGTACACTAAAAATTATGACGATCTGAGAGTATGCCTCGATTGCTCTTAATTGAAGTATATGTAGTTGAAATTAAACATTGTGATAGAGTAATATTTCCTCTATACAGCGGTATCACTCATTGACTAGTCTCAAGAGATGCTTTCACACGATCGTTGAACCAAACTCCAATAATAATCGGCAAAATCAGCCTGCGTGACGAAATCTCTGTTCAGTTACGGCACTGTAAATTTCAATGAAACGGTACGATTGTAGAACAAGTTTCGGCAAAGTTCCTTTGGAGTTCCTTTACTAGTGGACATGATGCTACCTGCTACCTGTGCCTGCTATGGATGCTACCTGGGGTGGGATTACATAAAATGATAACTTCCTTGTCACGGTGACAAGCTTCTCACACAATGCTATTCACGGCCTTCTAGGGACTTACCGTGACAAGGAAGTAATCATTTTATGTGATCGCACCCCTGAACTCTTACCACTGACGACTACTGATATGAGATGAAAGATGTGATCCATTGTTTTAGGTTGTGACTAAGTGTAGAGCTCTTACTTTGCTAGGAGATATCTCCGAAGTCCTCGACGGAATATAGCCGGAGAAACCATGTGCTCCATCATTCGGATCACGGAGCCAGCTGTAACAGGAGTTCATGAGTGTCAATTCTCAGCCCAGCGGAGGCGTTAACTTATACTCATGGAAAATACTTTCGCTTTTACGATACCAAGTTAGATTCAATTGATATAAGAAATTTCGTATTTCCATAAATTTTTCGCGTCACTGATAATCTACTATCTGCTAAAATCAGTCACTTAGCAATTAGCATAATATAGGGACCTTATAAATATTCAATGAATTTGACAATTCTTTAAAATGGCTTTCAAAACATTGCTAATGCCATTTTATACAACTTTATACCAACTACCTATGTCAAACTGATGAAATGTAAGACGAGAAAATAGCCATCAAGAAAAAATTTATAAATTTATGTTTCAACAGTATTATTTTTAAGTCAAACCGTCTACGATCTAATACGTCGTCGGGATAAACATACATAAAAAGCCTCAATATATTTGATGAAATATCGTTAACTGCGTTGTTCTTCATCTTACACTTCGAGTAGGCGATGCCGTCAAAGAGTGAGCTTATTTGTGAAGGGCTCTCCGCGTCGTACGTCATCGGGCGGGAGTTCTGAGTGGCATCGCCGCCTCCCAGCGCTCCTTGGAGATCGCCCACCACGAACTGCTCGTCCGTACGCCATGTGGGATCGATCTGATGTCACAGATTAAATTAGATTATATTATTATTGTTTAATGGCGCGTCGACAACTAGGTCATTTTGCGCACATTTATATTTACTTTTAACTTTGTTGATAATACGTAGAGAACATGAGGAAAGGTCGACCTAACGGGTCAGATCTGGGGGAGTCCAGCACTGGTGGGAAGGCCAGGCCGGAATGGGGAGGGACCGGGGGTGTGAGGATTCGGGCCGGCGGAACTCGATTTCCGGGGGATCACCATCTCAAGGGGGAAGGCCGGCCCGAGGGGACCGCAATTCATGGGGGGACATGGTTAGGTCGACCCTGACTGCTCTTTATCTGGGCCTCAACACTGACATGTCCAGCATGGGTAGCCCTTACACATGAGCATATGCTCGCCGGCGTAGCTGCAGTGGATCATTGGCCAACACAAACCCCACCACCGCGATAAGGTATCAGCCGTCGGGGGGTCTGATATCATAGAGAACACACGAAATAATATCAGAACTTTGCGGAAGTGCACCCGTATATACCTCATGTTAACTATTAGGAAAACGCTCGGTGTAACGCGTTAATCAGCGAGCCTTCGTATTGAATGTGAATTAGTGAAAAATGTGTTCCTCAACAGTCCTTGATCTAATGAATTCGTTTAAAAAACCGTGGAAAAAATGTTGATAGTTTTTTTTGACATTGACATTATTGCTTATTATGATTATCTACAATAATAACTCTTGAAAGTGTCAAAATACTTCTAATTCTAGTCCCAATGACCATGCAAAATTTGGTGATTTTCGGTGACGATTGCAGCTATATTGACACAGAGTTTCTTTTATCCCCATTGCCATGTAAGTATATCTACACATCAAGTTTCCGATGAAACCAATGGACCGAACTTGCTGAAAATAATTTTGACCACAATATTGTGCTTTGAACAGAATAGTGATGTAAGTTTTGTGAAAAATTGGCCTGATCCGTTACTTCGCTTAGCAGGAAACGACAGATGCACAGTTAAACACAAGAGATTCGAGCCATAAGTAAGTTTAAGTGGAGACGCTCGCTCCGCTTGCTTGATTATTTGTGCACAGTCGTGGAAGAATATTCGGTAAACCCTCCTTTTCCCTTTCCAAGCATTATTTTAAAGATTATTTCCAAATACCAAAACCAACATTTTACCATGCCACCTTATTATATGATTCTTATTATTTAGTATTACAGGCACAGTTATTTAGTCTAAGGTATTACCAAAACATTACTTAACTCACTTCAGTCAATTCAAAAGTTCTGCCCTTTCCCAACATGCTTTGGACTTGAATCATGTCATTGACTTTGCACACACAAGAACGTTGTCTAAAGAGAAGTACCATTACAGGACCATGATCAGGGAAGCCGTGGAGATCGAGAAACGTCCTCATGCCATGGATATTTGTGATGATGGTCTAAGAGTTCCCACAGCATGGAAACCAATAATATCAAAACTCAAAGTTCCTCCAACAAATATTCAGCAAAGAATCTAAATCAAGCAAAGAATCAACCTGAGAGGAGGGATGGTCGGAGAAAGATGTCACCAGTGTAGCAGCCGTCAAGTCAGGCCAAGAAGACGAAGACCAAGAACAGGAAGGATGACCCAAAGCTGAGAAATGGTCGGGGAAAGGGCTCGCATGTTGATAGGACAATATGTGCGCGGGTGCTTCGATCGGGAAAACATGTTTGAAATTACCATTTTGTTATTTTGTTCCTCGTTAGATTTTATGTGATGGTTTTATTTTTTGAACAGTTTTTTGACCATGGATTTTTATAACATATTATGTGACATTATTTTGTAGATCCATATGGCTGTTTATTTAATAATGTGCAATTTTTAGTTCTACTGTCATTATTGGCCCTGAGGAAGACGAGACTACACTTGTTGAATCCACAACTTTATCCGGAAGTTTTTATTATGTCACTTTAGTTCCTTAATTCGTATCTTGCTTTTATGTTATCAATATAAATTCCCCAGTGTGGGAAAATCGAGTTTTATGAGCCGCGCTTCTGTTTTCCTTTCAGCACTGTATCCAAAAATGACATACAATTGTGGCGATCGCCCTCCATTCTCTTGGCAAGCTCCTATGTTATCAAGTAACGCAATTTACCCCGTTCGTTGCGTGGGCTCCGAAGTATGTTGCGAATCCCTCGTTGAGCCACAGATACTTCCACCAGAACGGCGTCACCAAGTCCCCGAACCACTGATGACCGTATTCGTGCGCGATTACCGAGCCAGTGCCTTGGCGACTGCTGGAAGTGGACACACCTTCTTCGAACAGAAGAGCCGATTCTCTGGAAGAGTTCAGATTCCATGACTCAATGAAGAATGCCCAATTAAGATGCCGGAGTAGTAATTCACTACATCCGATCAAAAAAAATAGTTGCCTATGAGTATACTTCTTACATCATTCAAGTTGAGTTATTCAAGTCGAATAATGAAGGCCATTCATTGCATACTGGAGCTAATCATTATTTTCAGTTAATAGAAGTTGATTTTGCAGTGATTTGTCAATTTAAATAAAACGTGTATAAATATGCATGTGAAAACTGTCAAAACCCAGTGCTTTATATTAAATATTACATTCATAATAGTGGTTCGTAATTCATATTTTAACATTTCGTTGGAAAGATCAAGAAATAGCGCACGTTTTGTAGGCAAAATTGTGTCAGGTTTGTGATGCATATGTGTCCATTTATTAGATTTTAATCTAATCACCAGCCAAGAACATCAAACTTTAAAAAGTTTGATGTTCTTGGCTGGTGGTCGGATTTCCTTCAACTTCAAGTCTTGATTTGAGAAAATTTAGTTGCAAGGAAGTAAAATCATCTTCAAAATTGTTATGGCAATAGCAAACTCCAAGTGTTTTAACTTATCTGGATGTGGGAGAAGTATTTGCTAAACTGACCCCTTCCCAAGTGAAAATGTTAGCATTTTGTTGTCACTACGCCTGAATCCTTTGAGCAAGATGATGTGGACACACCTTCCTCGAACAGATGAACCGATTCTCTGGAAGAATTCAGATTCCACGACTCAATGAAAAACGGTCAATTAAGCAAGCGGATCTTGTTCGGTCTCTTTGTTCGGGTCTGTTATTAAAGTTTCCTCTGCAATCTTCTGAACAGCGAAAAATGAAAATATATCGTTTATCCGATCAATTGACATTTCTAATGTCAATGAAACCGTGACAAGAGTTATTGTCATTTTAAGCTCATTTTAAATGTTTGTGAACATTAAACCTTATTTTAAACCTAAGGGGAGAGCAGTTTTGATAATTTTGACTATGATCAGCAATTATACACAGCATAGGTATAATGCATTTCTATGTAATTCAAGAACTTTCAAAACATGATTTGATTCCAAAAGTGTGTATGTAACCCAAAATCAATAAATGGACTGCCATCCAACTACCTCTAAGGCACACCCCACAAATCCTAAAACCGTATTTGAACGAAACGGAATGGCTGCTGGTCGGGTTCATTGAAAATCAATCCTTGTTATTATTCATGAAATCAGAGCTCACCTTCTAGTCAAATGACGGGCTAGCATAGACTTCAACGGATGACGCCATCACATTATTTATAGCTTAAAATTTCGAAGTAGATTTTCCGAAAGTATATTTTGTTGAAATTTAAATTTGTATTAATTTTTTCAATATTTCAACTACATTTACATATAAAAGTTTCATCAAATGTCTTGTAAATTGCACCTCTCGACTTATATTGAGTTTTCAATATAAATTCTTCAGAATATGAGGAAATTTTAACACAGGCGGTAAAGGAAAATTATTTAGAATTTGGCTTTAAATCTAACATTAATAGGAAAACTACTATTTTTTCGGCTTTGTGATGTGATGCATATGTGTCCATTTATTAGATTTTAATCTAATCACCAGCCAAGAACATCAAACTTTAAAAAGTTTGATGTTCTTGGCTGGTGGTCGGATTTCCTTCAACTTCAAGTCTTGATTTGAGAAAATTTAGTTGCAAGGAAGTAAAATCATCTTCAAAATTGTTATGGCAATAGCAAACTCCAAGTGTTTTAACTTATCTGGATGTGGGAGAAGTATTTGCTAAACTGACCCCTTCCCAAGTGAAAATGTTAGCATTTTGTTGTCACTACGCCTGAATCCTTTGAGCAAGATGATGTGGACACACCTTCCTCGAACAGATGAACCGATTCTCTGGAAGAATTCAGATTCCACGACTCAATGAAAAACGGTCAATTAAGCAAGCGGATCTTGTTCGGTCTCTTTGTTCGGGTCTGTTATTAAAGTTTCCTCTGCAATCTTCTGAACAGCGAAAAATGAAAATATATCGTTTATCCGATCAATTGACATTTCTAATGTCAATGAAACCGTGACAAGAGTTATTGTCATTTTAAGCTCATTTTAAATGTTTGTGAACATTAAACCTTATTTTAAACCTAAGGGGAGAGCAGTTTTGATAATTTTGACTATGATCAGCAATTATACACAGCATAGGTATAATGCATTTCTATGTAATTCAAGAACTTTCAAAACATGATTTGATTCCAAAAGTGTGTATGTAACCCAAAATCAATAAATGGACTGCCATCCAACTACCTCTAAGGCACACCCCACAAATCCTAAAACCGTATTTGAACGAAACGGAATGGCTGCTGGTCGGGTTCATTGAAAATCAATCCTTGTTATTATTCATGAAATCAGAGCTCACCTTCTAGTCAAATGACGGGCTAGCATAGACTTCAACGGATGACGCCATCACATTATTTATAGCTTAAAATTTCGAAGTAGATTTTCCGAAAGTATATTTTGTTGAAATTTAAATTTGTATTAATTTTTTCAATATTTCAACTACATTTACATATAAAAGTTTCATCAAATGTCTTGTAAATTGCACCTCTCGACTTATATTGAGTTTTCAATATAAATTCTTCAGAATATGAGGAAATTTTAACACAGGCGGTAAAGGAAAATTATTTAGAATTTGGCTTTAAATCTAACATTAATAGGAAAACTACTATTTTTTCGGCTTTCCATGTTAAATATAGGCTTGACTCAAATTTATGAAATGATGTAACTTGGAAATTAGTTCGGCTACCCCACTTTTTCTTGCGTTTTCTTGCACAAGGAAATTATCTATGAAATAAGCATATTTGTTCAGATATCAATCGGAGACCTCTACTTGGCGATCCCGCCTTAAAATACCGTTTTATCATTTGCTGAGTACATACACTTTAATTAGTTGGCGGACCGGTTTCTCATACCAACATGTTGATCTGGCCGCGATCTTATGACTGTACCTGTACGTGACGAGTCCCCAATTCTCCATGGCGCCCGCTGAGAAGTCAGGAATAGTCGCTTCGTCCATCTTGGGCAGTTGGTCGTGGAAGGGGATTCCCGTGAAGTCCCCGAGCCAGTTGAGGATCGCCGGACTCACGGACAGCGCATATCGAGCCTGGCTGAGCAGCTGCGGCTGCGCGAAGATCCTCAAGTCCTCCGCGGCGTTCTCCAGATACACAAAGTCCGAGACGGTGAAGGCGACCAGGTATGTCGGCATCGACGGCGACTCCAGGAAGTGGTCCCAGTACCTCAGCTGGTCGGTGTGTTCCGTGCTGCAGAGACAATCACGTGATGAGTGAGACGGTGAAGGCGACCAGGTATGTCGGCATCGACGGCGACTCCAGGAAGTGGTCCCAGTACCTCAGCTGGTCGGTGTGTTCAGTGCTGTGAGGAGGAAACATTTGATGACGCGCGCAGAGGTGACGTTGAGTTGCAAATCCTGCTATCTCCAAACAACATTGTTGACATTATGTTATTATTAGTGCTAGGATGTTTAGGACCTATGAAACGGCCAAAAAGACAGGCAAATAGGACCTTAAAACTATTAAAACAGGACCATAAAAACCCGAAAAAGGACAAATGAAATGTTAAGCTTTGTGTTATTCGTTATGCTTCGTCAACATTTTACTCGATTTATATCCAAGTGGAGGATGGACATTTTATGACGACGACAATTCGTCGCTTGAGAATGTATTTGTTCTATCTCCTACAATTCCTATTTTCGGCAATTGCGAGTTGAAGTTTGAGGCATTTATTTCGCCTACTTAATGAACTCGTATCACAATGATATTAACAGGATATCATCTTCGGATCATATAGGGAATATAAAAAAATATAGGAACACAATGAATTAGTTATTATACCCTTAAAAATACTACTTCCTGTTGGAGATAGCCCTTTTGTCTCGAGATAAATTTGATGTCGTTGAGAATAGGACGGGCTATCTCCATTTCCCATTGAATTAACATTGATAGAATTTCCCACTTGCTTTTAATAACTTTTACCTCTATTTTTCAAAATATTTATCAATATTTTCATTGATCGATATTAGCAGTGATATAATGGGCAATTTAAATCAATAAATTATACTTTTCTAAATACATTTTCTTAATTTGTTATTCAAATGCAACAGTTTAAGTATATTAATAGCACAATTAACAAACTCATTCATGTCCATGTATATTATAATTTGCCTACATTATAAAAGGCGTAGAACTCATTATTTACAAAATTAATATACACAAAAAAAATCGTTTATAATGGAACTGATGATTTTAAAATCAATTAAACCAATATATACCGTCATTGTTACAATATTTGAAATTAATGGATAGAAGTCAGTAATAAAGGCGTTAATCATTAATATCAACGGTCACATATGAAAAACATATTAGATATTAAAATTAGAAATTATTGAGCGAGCGTAGCGAGCGTCACCACGGTACTCTTATGGCACTTTCTCTGTGTGTTTGTTTTTTGTTTTTTTTGTGTGGACACAGCCCAGGTCAAACCGCTCAAGCAATCGATCTGAAATTTTGTACACATACTAACGTACTCTATGCGGTCCCTGGGATCGTTTTTGAATGGGATCCCGTGATTGGTTCAAATTTTAAAAAAATTATCTTTCGATTGGTACCTAGTTCCGATCAATTTGAAATTTTGACAAGTCATTTCGACCAACATTGTACCCAATCATAAAAAGTTTCAGCCAAATCCCCCTATTGGTTCAAATTTGAAACCATTTTTCCTGTGATTTTTGAAATTTATACTGGAACCGATTGACCGATCAACTTAAAACTTCGCATGGTCAATGGTACCAACATTTAAAGTATTTTTTGCCTATTTTCAGTCTGATCTGTCGTTATTTTCAAAAGTATTTGTCATTTTAGGGAAATTTTGCTTGTTGCTATGGATCACGGCGACATTGACGCCTCAGTTCCAATGTTCCAAGGTAGTCAAGCGAGCGTAGCGAGCGTCTCCACTTGAAACTTATGGCTCGAATCTCTGTTTTTGTGTGTATTTGTGCATTTGGCGTCTCCTGCCAAACGAAGTAATGGATCAGGCCAATTTTTTCACACAACTTAAATTACTATTCTCGTTATGGTCAAAATGATTTTCAGCAAGTTCGCTCCATTGGTTGCATCGGAAACTTGATGTGTAGTTATAGCCTTAGACTCCCAGCCCAATGGGCAACCTGTCTGTCGCACGCCGACAGTGCCCTCTGAACGGGGCGAAGGTGAACTTCAAGCTTGAGCTTCGCCCACGCTAGGCGGCAGTGTCGACATTTTCACTGACAAACTTTTCCCCCTCCAAATTACCCTGACCGCCAATTTCAAATCGACCCCCGCTCGCCAGCCAGCAGGTTTTTCAACAAGGCCAGGGGCGGTCGGCCAGCTACCTGATACTCGCGGCTGCAACATCCGTCCCCCGCTATTGTTCTCATGTTCCTCGCCTTTCCACCCTGATGATAAACTATTCATACGCTTGGGACATTTGGAAATATTTCCGACTAAACTTAGATCCCGATGCTCCAAAAAAACCAACTATGAAAGATTATTGTCGCCGATAGAAATGGATTGTCGCTATTATTATTTGATATTTATTCTTCTTCAACTATGATACAAGGAATTATTATTTAATATAAATTGATGCGAGATTAGCTTGTGACCCGAGTTCGATCGCACACGAGATCACAATCTTCTTTCAAACATAAAATGGTACTGATTTATTTTCAAAACTACCTTCTCTATTGATATTTACGTACCTAATATAGGTAGGTAGGTACATACTCAATAACAACCTGTTATTGTCTTCGATTTTAATATCTCTGTTATCTGTTTATTATTTCACTCATACAATTAATTTAATTTTTATCTTCCGTGAGTTTTGCAACTATGACTTTAATATGATAATATTGTTTCTCAGGTTACCCTCCAAACACTTTCCGAAGTGAGATATTCACTACATGTCCATCATTATCAATAAATATTGTGTTATGAAGTCCGACATTTAATTTGTGAACTTGATTCATTCGGTCTGGCGTGTTCTCTTGCGAAAGTCCCCCCTCCCCCTCGCGGCAATAGACGGGTGAAACATCCGTCGAGGGCGGAAGAAGGTCGGTCCTATTGTCCCTTTAATGACAGGGCTCAGTTTCTTGATCACCAAGTACAATAACAAAATAACTTTTTTGATTCTCTCATATTAATATAATTTTTTCTTCGTCATCTTCTAAAACCGAAATTGATTCACATTAAATTTTGAACCAAAATAATCCGTCAATATTTGCACAAATGAATCGTGAGAAATAATGTCAAGATTAGTTTGTTCCCGACTGACTTGACCGCCTTGCCGAGGGTTGTGATTCCGGGAGATAATAACGGCACTTGTAAAGATTGACAGGTGACGTCCAGTTCAGAGTTTTTCTACTATGTTTACAAAATTGTTTTCCAAACAAAAATGTTATTGAGTAGATTATATGTTCATATCTGTTTAACTGAATTAATATTTTTTCATATATGCTTCATTTAGTGTAAACAATGTAATTTCCAAATTAATGAACTTCGTATGGCTACACATTATTTACAATTATAGAATTCGTCGAAAACAGCTCATCAGGCGAACGAGCTGCGAACAGATAAAAACTCTAATAAAACAAATACAATACCTACATTGTGATACAGTTTTTTTTATCCTATTTAGGTGGTAAGCGTATGGACTGTTTGTAGCTGGGTTTTTTCATTGACCAAAGTTCTTGTTATCACGCAATTATAAAGGGTCAATTGGGAGGTCCACTCACAATTCATACACAAATCAGGATGTTTTCTGGACAAATTTATACATTTGTAGTAATTTTAATATGTATACGTATTTAACACGTATTCTAAGCGACGGATTGAGTACGGCGGCATTTTCAAGAAGAGACCTGATTTTTGACACATGCTTGACATCGGCTTCGATGTTATTCATTCATACCTCCTCATTCCCAGCGTATCTCACGTAATGACCAACGAACTCAAAAAGTGATCAATTTATCGTTTTTATATGTCAATATCTCAAATAGGACAGTGACAAGTTTTTCAGTGAAATTACGCTGACCGCCAATATCAAATCGACCAAGTTCAATTTGTGAACTTGATTCATTCGGTCTGGCGTGTTCTCTTGCGAAAGTCCCCCCTCCCCCTCGCGGCAATAGCCGGGTGAAACATCCGTCGAGGGCGGAAGAAGGTCGGTCCTATTGTCCCTTTAATGACAGGGCTCAGTTTCTTGACTACCAAGTACAATAACAAAATAACTTTTTTGATTCTCTCATATTAATATAATTTTTTCTTCGTCATCTTCTAAAACCGAAATTGATTCACATTAAATTTTGAACCAAAATAATCCGTCAATATTTGCACAAATGAATCGTGAGAAATAATGTCAAGATTAGTTTGTTCCCGACTAACTTGACCGCCTTGCCGAGGTTTGTGATTCCGGGAGATAATAACGGCACTTGTAAAGATTGACAGTTGACGTCCAGTTCAGAGTTTTTCTACTATGTTTACAAAATTGTTTTCCAAACAAAAATGTTATTGAGCAGATTATGTTCATATCTGTTTAACTGAATTAATATTTTTAACAATGTAAACAATGTCATTTCCAAATTAATGATTTAATGTATATACTTCGTATGGCTACACATTATTTACAATTATAGAATTCGTCGAAAACAGCTCATCAGGCGAATGAGCTGCGAACAGATAAAAACTCTAATAAAACAAATACAATACCTACATTGTGATACAGTTTTTTTTTATCCTATTTAGGTGGTAAGCGTATGGACTGTTTGTAGCTGTTTTTTTTCATTGTCCAAAGTTCTTATTATCACGCAATTATAAAGGGTCAATTGGGAGGTCCACTCACAATTCATACACAAATCGGGATGTTTTCTGGACAAATTTATACATTTGTAGTAATTTTAATATGTATACGTATTTAACACGTATTCTAAGCAACGGATTGAGTACGGCGGCATTTTCAAGAAGAAACCTGATTTTCGACACATGTTTGACATCAGCTTCGATGTTATTCATTCATACCTCCTCATTCCCAGCGTATCTCACGTAATGATCGACGAACTCAAAAAGTGATCAATTTATCATATCACTAATATCGTGATATCAATTCACGTGAAGCAAATATGAAATTTTTTATTAAGAACATAATCTACTCTATAACATTTTTATTTGGAAAACAATTTTGTAAACATAGTAGAAAAACTCTGAACTGGACGTCACCTGTCAATCTTTACAAGTGCCGTTATTATCTCCCGGAATCACAACCCTCGGCAAGGCGGTCAAGTCAGTCGGGAACAAACTAATCTTGACATTATTTCTCACGATTCATTTGTGCAAATATTGACGGATTATTTTGGTTCAAAATTTAATGTGAATCAATTTCGGTTTTAGAAGATGACGAAGAAAAAGTTATATTAATATGAGAGAATCAAAAAAGTTATTTTGTTATTGTACTTGGTGGTCAAGAAACTGAGCCCTGTCATTAAAGGGACAATAGGACCGACCTTCTTCCGCCCTCGACGGATGTTTCACCCGGCTATTGCCGCGAGGGGGAGGGGGGACTTTCGCAAGAGAACACGCCAGACCGAATAAATCAAGTTCACAAATTAAATGTCGGACTTCATAACACAATATTTATTGATAATGATGGACATGTAGTGAATATCTCACTTCGGAAAGTGTTTGGAAGGTAACCTGAGAAACAATATTATCATATTAACGTCATAGTTGCAAAACTCACGGAAGATAAAAATTAAATTAATTGTATGAGTGAAATAATAAACGGATAACAGAGATATTAAAATCGAAGACAATAACAGGTTGTTATTGAGTATGTACCTACCTACCTATATTAGGTACGTAAATATCAATAGAGAAGGTAGTTTTGAAAATAAATCAGTACCATTTTATGTTTGAAAGAAGATTGTGATCTCGTGTGCGATCGAACTCGGGTCACAAGCTAATCTCGCATCAATTTATATTAAATAATAATTCCTTGTATCATAGTTGAAGAAGAATAAATATCAAATAATAATAGCGACAATCCATTTCTATCGGCGACAATAATCTTTCATAGTTGGTTTTTTTGGAGCATCGGGATCTAAGTTTAGTCGGAAATATTTCCAAATGTCCCAAGCGTATGAATAGTTTATCATCAGGGTGGAAAGGCGAGGAACATGAGAACAATAGCGGGGGACGGATGTTGCAGCCGCGAGTATCAGGTAGCTGGCCGACCGCCCCTGGCCTTGTTGAAAAACCTGCTGGCTGGCGAGCGGGGGTCGATTTGAAATTGGCGGTCAGGGTAATTTGGAGGGGGAAAAGTTTGTCAGTGAAAATGTCGACACTGCCGCCTAGCGTGGGCGAAGCTCAAGCTTGAAGTTCACCTTCGCCCCGTTCAGAGGGCACTGTCGGCGTGCGACAGACAGGTTGCCCATTGGGTTGGGAGTCTAAGGGTTATAGTTAGCTTGGCAATGGGGATGAAGGAAACTCTGTGTATATAACTGCAATAGTTTGACCGATCATCACCAAATTTTGCAAGGTCATGTCTACCAGCATTATAAGTGATTTTTTACAAATCTGTAATGAGCTTCAAGAGTAATAGACATTTTACTGACATTTGTATACTTAATTTAAAACGGCCTATAGCCACACCACCATTTGACCTATCAAATGGTATTCGATTAATCTGATCAATCAAACTCATATTTTGCATGGTCGTTTATGTAGTGTTGGCGCGCCTGCGCTAGGTCTTTAGAAGGCGCTGGAGTTCTATCATCAAGATGGCGACCAGCCTCGTTACTATGTATTCACCGTCATAATAAACACGCTATAAAAGTATATTGTTGTACGTGTATTCCTTACCAGTGTTCACGTTGAGGAGTAACACCACATGGTGACAGCGGTGGGATAAAACTCGCGTCAAGATTTCAATCGGTTCACGTATATTTTGTCTAAAATAAGTGACGATGGCTGGCGGAAAAGACGGAAGGGAGCAACAAGCATCTACGCACCAGAGTTCAGCGGGATCGCAAAGCAGCAGTGGTACCAACTCAGATATGACAGCGCGTGAAAGTCACTACGGTTCTTACCAACTTCAACCTCCGTCACATTTCGATTTCTCGGAACCAATGTCATGGCCAAAATGGATTCGTCGTTACGACAGGTTTCGAATTTCGACAGGATTGGATACAGAACCACAAGTAAAGCAAGTTCACAGTTTAATTTATTGCAAAGGTGATGATGCAGAAGACATTCTAGCATCACTGCAATTATCAACAGATGAGGGAAATTGTTATGCAACTGTTGTAGACAGATTGCAGTCACACTTCATCAAGAGACGCAACGTGATTTTTGAAAGGGCCAAATTTCACCAACGTGTGCAAGAGCCTGAAGAATCAGCTGTAATGTTTATTACTGCGTTATATTCACTAGTGAAACACTGTGGATATGGTGAGCTACAAGAAGAGATGATCCGTGACAGGTTAGTGGTCGGATTAAGAGACGTCAAGCTGTCAGAATCATTGCAAATGGATTCAGAGCTGACTTTACAAAAAGCTATTGACCGAATTCGTGTCAACAAAGACATCAAGGGGCAGCAGAAGGTTCTCCGAGGCTTCCAGTCAGACGGTCAAGCTATGTCGATGCATTCAAGGGTGCAGTGAAGAAGAAAGAGTCATCAGCTGCTAAGAATGATCAAGGTCAGAAGTTTAATTATTCAAAGCATGCAAGTCAAGAGAAATGTGGTCGATGCGGTCGCGCGAGACATCCACTCAAGGATTGTCCGGCCAGGAATGTAAAATGCCGATCGTGCAACATTCAAGGACACTTCCAACAGCATTGTCGAAGCAGGAAGTCAGGTCAGTCAAATCTTCGAGAAGTTCAAGTCAATGCAAACCCAGATGAAGTCTTTCTAGGGGTAGTTGATACTTCAGAATACAATGAAGCATGGCACGTCACAGTGGCTGTTAACCACAAGCCTGTAAAGTTTAAAATTGACACAGGTGCGGACGTCACCGTAATTTCAGAAAGAGAATACAATGCTAAATTCTCTACGCAGAAGCTGTTTCCTGCCACGAAGCGATTAATAGGACCAGGTCGAGCTGAGTTGCAGGTCAAAGGTCAGTTCCGAGCATCGATGAAATTCAGAGAGAAGACGTCGGTCCAGGATGTTTTCGTCGTGAGCAAGATGGATGACGCTTTGCTGGGTAGACCGGCAATTTGCAGTCTTAATCTCGTCAGCAAGGTCGCAGCTGTGCAGCTGACCGGGACAGCAAGTACACAAGATGTCAAGAAGACATTTCCTTCACTTTTTCAAGGGTTGGGGGAAATGCAAGGTGAATACAAGATAAGTTTACGTCCAGGTGCGGAGCCGTTTGCTATAGCAACGCCTCGTCGTGTAGCAATTCCTCTACTGCCGAAAGTTCGTGAAGAGCTGCAGAAGATGGAGAATTCAGGGGTCATCTCGAAAGTTGAAGAGCCTACTGAATGGTGTGCAGGTATGGTTGTAGTGCTCAAGAAGAGTGGCAATGTAAGGATTTGCGTTGACCTTACTCAGCTGAACCGAAGTGTCAAGCGAGAACAGCACATAATGCCTGCAATAGACGAGACTCTCGGACACTTGGGAGGTGCAAAAGTTTTTAGTAAACTAGATGCCAACAGTGGTTTCTGGCAAATAAAACTTGCAGAAGAGTCGCGTAAGTTTACTACGTTCATCACACCAGATGGGAGGTATTGTTTCAACCGTCTTCCGTTTGGTATCACGTCTGCACCGGAAGTCTATCAAAAGAAGATGTCCGAGTTACTCGCAGGAATACCAGGAGTTATCTGCCAGATGGATGATGTACTCATTTTCGGCAAGAACAAAAGTGAACATGACGTACGTCTTGCGTCAGTCCTGAAGAAAATCAGTGAAGCAGGAATCACTTTGAATGAATCGAAATGTACTTTCGGGGTAAATTCAGTAAAATTCCTAGGATACATTATCAGCGAGTCAGGAGTAAAAGTGGATCCAAAGCAGACATCCGCGATTGAAGAAATGAAAAATCCGCATGATGTTTCTGGTGTAAGAAGGTTGTTGGGGATGGCAAATCAGTTACTCAAGTTTGTGCCAAACCTGGCAGAAATCACGAAGCCAATTCGCGAACTGCTGAATAAATCCAATGAGTCTAGTGGGGAGCCCAGCAAGACGCAGCCTTCAAGAAGATTAAGGAAAGTTTGTCCACAGCTCCTACATTGATGTTTTATGATGTAAATCAACCTGTTCGAATCACTAGCGACGCCTCGTCGTTTGGGCTAGGTGCAGTGATGGAGCAAACTGATCAAGACGGTGAGTGGCATCCGGTTGCATACGCATCACGAGCACTTACTACAACTGAAACTAGATACGCACAGATTGAGAAAGAAGCTCTGGGGATCGTCTGGTCTTGTGAGAAGTTTCAGAACTTTCTGTTGGGTAAAGAGTTCCATGTCCAAACCGATCACTTACCACTTGTACCGATTTTCCAGCAGAAACCGCTGAGTGACTTGTCACCTAGACTGCTTCGTATGCGGCTAAGGTTGATGAAGTTTTCATTCACCATCTCACACGTTCCAGGCAAATTTTTGTTCACAGCCGATACTTTGTCTAGAGAGCCAGTCGGCATGGCTTCCGTTGAGTGTGTTGCGCTCCAGGAAGAGATTGAGGAGTGTGTGAATCAAGTCATCAGCGAGCTTCCAGCGTCGGACGAGCGTTTAAAGGAGATTCAGTGTGAACAACAAGCCGATCACACCTGTGTTCAGGTGATTCAATATGTCAAGAATGGTTGGCCAAACAAGAACGATCTAGTACCAGCGTGCATGCCTTTCTACCAAGAACGAGGGGACATGACTGTTCAGCATGGACTTCTCATGAGAGGTAAAAGATTAGTAATACCTGTTTCTCTGCGAAGGTCTATTTTGCAGAAGATCCACGAGGGACACCTCGGCATAAACAAATGCAGGGAGCGCGCCAGAGAGTCTGTCTGGTGGCCGCAGATTGGACAACATATTCAAGATCTGGTTTCCAATTGCCAGAGCTGTATGCAGTTCCGAGAGAATCATGCCGAACCGTTGATGTCAACACCTCTGCCGGATCGACAGTGGCAGAAGGTCGGTATGGATCTTTTTGAGATAAGTGGAGTTCACTATCTGTTGATTGTTGACTACTACTCAAGGTTTCCAGAAGTTCTGTTGTTAAATCAGACAACCAGTAGTTTCGTAATTCAGCGAATGAAGTCTGTATTCGCAAGATTTGGTATTCCTGAGGTCGTCATGTCGGATAACGGTCCTCAATTCAGTTCAGAACTTTTTCGGGAGTTTGCACAGTCATGGGGTTTCCGTCATGTCACAAGCAGCCCGAAATTTCCCCAATCGAATGGTATGTCGGAGAGAATGGTGAAAACCGTCAAGTCCATACTTCAGAAAGCAGGAGATCCGTACCTTGGTATTCTTGCCTATCGTACGACACCACTAGCTTCAGGCCGCAGTCCAGCTAAGCTTTTGATGGGACACGAGTTGCGTACAACTTTACCGTCAACGCCGGAGCGACTTCATTCACCAACCAAGGAAGAGGAGAAGTGGAGGCAGATTGAGTGCAACCTTAAGCGAAAGCAAAAAGTCAACTACGACCGTCGTCACCGTTCAACTGATCTTCCACCACTAGAAGTAGGTGACTCTGTTTTTATAACAGATCAGAAGAAGAATGGACAGGTGGTAAAAATAGAAGATTCGCCTAGATCGTATTGCATTTCCACTCCGCAAGGTATGGTCAGACGAAACCGTATGCATCTTCTAGCCAATCCAAACGTTGAGCAAGAAGCGAATGAACCGATGCCTGAAGATCATATCGTGAACAGCCCCGTTCCCAAGTCACCCGAGAAGACTACGTCAACTCTGTTTACAAGGAGCGGTAGGAACATTTGCAAGCCCAAGAGATATTTGGAGTAATGTAGTGTAATACTTTGTAGTTTTATTTTCAGCATACATAGCATGTTTTTGCAGTTATCATGACATTCATATATAAATACTAGTTATGTTCAAGAAACATGTTCTGATTAATTCCATTAATGTTCTTATCAAGTGTATCAACCAAATGCTATGTAATATCATAAGGAATGGTCTCTACCCGGAAAAAGGGGATGTAGTGTTGGCGCGCCTGCGCTAGGTCTTTAGAAGGCGCTGGAGTTCTATCATCAAGATGGCGACCAGCCTCGTTACTATGTATTCACCGTCATAATAAACACGCTATAAAAGTATATTGTTGTACGTGTATTCCTTACCAGTGTTCACGTTGAGGAGTAACACCACAGTTCAGACCAACATTGTCTCTTATTTTACGAATTTTCAGCCCTACCAGTCAAGAACATAGATGCACTTATTGACAGTTTCAATAACTGTCAGAAATGACATTTCAAAACAGAAATTCCACTGCATTCTGGGTTGCTCTATGTAGCAAAGCAAAGTTTATAGATGGCTTTTCTCAATATCAATGTAAGACAGATTCTTTTCTTAGTGAATCAACTTGCAATACATAATGTAGTCAAAATGTAATGTAGGTATTTCATATACATAGGTATAGGTAAACCTTATCTAAAATAATTTATTTTACGATATGGATTGTGTTTCACAGTTATGAAAACAACGTTTTGACTAGATAGCATAATATTTTACACATTTCCAGCCCAATCGGTCAAGAATTTACAGACTTATTTCTGTTTTAAGTGTTTGAATATCTGTCCAAAGAGATTGATGGAAAAATATCAGTACAATAATCTGTTATTTAATTGATCCAGAGTGTTTATGAAAAGTTGCAAGGAAAATTGGTAATAAATAATGTATAGTTAGTTATCTTTGATTGAATGGATGGTGCTTGATTGACGATGTCGTGCGTGTCGGTGCTCGCTCATCAACGCGTTACACCGAGCGTTTTCCTAGTAATCAACAGATCGATCTGATATTGTGTACACACACTTATATCATATGAGTAGTCCCAGATATAGTTTTTGAACAAGATCCTGTGATTTTTGAAAATTAACAAGGAACCATTCAATCATAAAGGTTCAGGTTCAATCGATCAACCTAAAACTTTACATGCTTATTAGGACCAATATTTTTGGAATTTTTGAAGATTTTTCATACCAGTCTGTGACGAAATTAAAGAATTATTGGCTTTTAATGACATTTTCAGTAGACAGAATTTCGGTTCGATGTGTTGCGCATATCCGTGCTCGCTCATCAACGCGTTACTCAGAGCGTTTTCCTAGTGTATTATGTGCCCCAAAACTTACATTCAAAAAAACGCGGGAAACCGCCACTCTGAATCAAAGGTGAGCTTGATGTTGATTGGCTCAAACAGTAGCCGGAAGTTGAAATATGGACATTGAACATTTGCATTCTTAACAGGTGTTTGGAAATGGACATAATGCAAGTGAATTATTCGTTTTTGGAGGGAATTAATGTCATGTTATTATATTTTCTACATGGATATAGCCCAAATGCATTCTAAGCAAGTGATAAATGTCAAAATGTCAAAATTTGCGGAAATTGGAGATAGAAACAATGCATTCTCAAGCGACGAATTGTATTTGTAACTTGAAACAAAAATGCGATATTATTTTCCACGATATTTTAAAAAATGACAAAATACATTAAAATAGCAAGAAATGGACTTCATTCATATAAAATTAAGAAAAGGCATTTTCAGGCAAAATAAAATATTTATTTTTGAAACCAGGAACACATGAAACATATTTATGTATCATTTTTAGACGTGTCTGAACAAAAAATTAAATTAGGATATGTCGTAAACATCCTAGCCCTAGTAGGCAATTATATTGTTTTATTTCTCTCTTCGATAGTTTAACTTTCCGGATACGGTTATGAAAGTACTTAGTCACTAAAATATCAACTAGTTATAACTTCAGATTTGATGCCGGAGTAGTGTGTGCGTGGACTACGTTTGTTTTATCTCCTATCAAAATGTTGAATTTTGGTCAACTCTATATCCGTCATTACGTAGCGTTGACGATTGTGGATGGTTGTATTTGAAACAATCGTGAGGAGAAACTGACTATGTCCATAAAAGTAGAACTGAGATAATGGCGATGATATTGGAATTATCCAAGGGGAAGTACCATAACAAATAGAAAAATATTGTCACACAAATGAGCTTATATTTATTAAATTACTCATTTGTTCCTAATAGCATTATCTAGTACGAGTTGAATATAGTTTGAGCATTAGTTTGTTTTTTGAGTTTAAATGATCGTCATATTTTCTCCATTATTAAAACACGCTTGCGACTTGAAAAATGTATCTCTGATAGTGATTTTTTCTCTAATTTTTGATACAAAAAACAATTTTTTGAAAAAAGTGGACTTGACAGTTTCTCCTCCAAGCCCACGATGGTCACTCGAATATATCCAGCTTGAAGTCGTGTCTGAGACTCACTCAAGAACGGGCGGTCCGTCTTGAGGCATGTTGGCGATGGCGCGCATGTCCGGCGTCCGGGAAATGCTGATCTTGAACTGAGCTCTGAGCGCCGGCTCGTCGAAACATGGGAAAGCTCTTCGCGCGTCCGTAGACTCAAACTGAGTGGTCGCCAACCACCTGCAATCCAACACATTCCATTATGTACGCTACCTCGACACAAACGTACAAGCTCGATCATATCTCAGTTGTAGCGTTGACTTCAGCTCTAGATGGGATTCGTGACTGCTATAGCTGCAGCACTGAATGCTTTTGCCGATGTACAAGAATCTTGTAAAGCATTAATTTTGTTTAATGCCACGGTCTGTCTCAGAGTTGGGTAGTAACTTAACGAAAGTAACTAGTTACTGGTAACTAGTTACTTTTTAGGTAACTTTTGGAGTAACTAGTTACTTTTAATCCTAAGTAACTTTAAGAGTAACTAAGTTACTATTTTACAGGAACTTGTAACTTATTTTCGTTACTTTTAAAGTTACTTTTAGGTGAAATAATTTGACAAAAATATAATATTTTCACAGTCTACAAACTCCCTATCTATCTCTTGAGAGAAAATCAAGAACCCAGACAACAAATCACAGGAAATGAAATGTGTGTCCTTCCTCCCATTGATCTCTTTCCTTCCACAAGTCATTAGCAGGTAGTTGGGCTGGGGGATGACTGCAGGCGCGCTGCAAGTTTTTCCGAGAATCATACCTATATCCAAAGTGGAAACAAGTATGACGTCATTTATTTCAAGCCAATAAGGGTCGCTTTTTCATAAAATCTATAACCAATCAGATAGTCGTTCACAAATCAAGGCGATAGTTACATCGATGTACCATTTAACGAAGTGAAGTGAAGAGGAAGAGGTGCGTGCAATAATATTTACCAGTTACCGCGAGTGAAATTTACATTTATTTTTTATTTGTATCTTTGACTGAGCGCACAATGACTGTGAGTAGGTAAATACAAATAATAATATTGCTTTGCTTGGCAATTAGCGGAGTTCGATCATGTTTGTTTCCGACCTATTTTTTTTGAAAATATATCCGAAAAGTAACTTTAAAGAAACTTAAAAGTAACTTGTTTTTTTGGTAACTAACTACTCAGTTACTTTTTAAATCAAGTAACTTACCAAGTAACTTAGTTCCTTTTGAGATAAGGTAACTTACAGAGTAACTAGTTCCTTTTTATAAGTATTTTACCCAACTCTGGTCTGTCTACATATCTAGTGGAGCGGTCGCTCCACGCCAGCCAAGTCGTACGGCGCGCGCACACTCTCATTTAAAAAGGCTGGAGCAACCTACTTTTACTGTAAGCATCAAAGTGGCATTTTCGGCCTACTGGATCTTAAAATTGGAAAATCTCTCATTGTTGCGAAATATGTTAATTTCGAGCTATGGCCCACCCAACAACATATACCAAATTTGGGAACAATAGGTTACGCCCTTTGCGAGCTAGAGAGCCATGAAAATAGTGTTTTAGGGCGGGTTTAATCAGTAATAATCATAGTCTCCTGGAATTCAAATCCGGTAAACAGGCCACAGCCTAAACGGCTAAACCGATTGATCTCAAATTTTTACCACGTGTGCACTTTTGGCGTCTGATTTGCCCTCGCCCCCTTGACTTTTTTTGTGCCGCCATTTTGAAACCGGACGTGACGTCATATCTCGTCAACGGCTTGACCGATTTGAACAAAATTTACGCCAAACGATTTAGACGGTCAACTTTATAGGTTATCAGTAGCAAAAGACTAAAAATTATGTTAATGAAACCGGAAATGACGTAATGAAATTTGAAATACATCGATTGGCATTTCGGCGACAAAGTTTGATCCGATTATTTTGATATTTATGTAACGTATGTACTTTTGACATCTCATGTGACTTGTTATAAAACCAACCGGAAGACGCCATTTTGAAACCGGAAGTGACATCATATCTCAATAACGGTTAAATAGATTTGAACGATACCTGCGCTAAACAATTTAGACGGTCATCTTTATGTATTATCATCAATAATATTTGCAGTTTCCCATACCAAAACCGGAAATGACGTCACACATTTTAATAATCTCACAAATTTACAATTTGATGCAATGAATATACTATTTGAGACAGCTTATAATAAAATGTAATCATGTTTAAATTATAATTCAAGGGGTCAGAGAATTCAGCCGCCATTTTGAAACCGGAAGTAACGTCATATCTCGAAAACTGGTAGACAGATCGGCATGAAACTAGCGCCAAACGATTCGGAAGGCCATCTCTATGGAATAGGAACAGTCAAACTAGAATTTTCCTATTTATGAGACCGGAAATGCCGTCAATAAAATTTATAAATCATTGTAATCCCCTCCTATACAATAAATACATATTCAGAAAACTTAAAATGATACACACAATTTATAGATATAAATTCTATGTGGCAGTGCAGTACGTTCAGCAGCCATTTTGAAAACCGAAGTGTTGCCATATCTCGGAACTGGGTTGACCGATTGGAATGAAACCTTTGCTATTCTTCATAAAAGATCATTTAAAGCAAATATTTAGAACCATACGCTGTTTTTTATTAGTAGTACCTAACCAAATTGTAAAGGGTGATTTTTTAAAGGATTTAGTAATTGTTCATTCGATATGTGTCACAAGTTGTAAGAATAAACTAAAAAAAGGAGTGATATCCCCATAAAAAACCAGCCAAGTCTCTTCAACTAAAAAAAAATATGAAATCTAAAAATTCTGCACTGAAAAGTAGTGATACCAAAAAATTAGCCAAGTCAAAACTTTATTTGAAAATCAAAAAATACTTGGCGCATCGTTTTTTTAGGGCTTTATAGGTTTACTATTATATTTGATGTATATTTTATATCTGGCCTATACTTCTAAGCTATTTATATACACGATGCGCCATTTTTTTTTTGATTTTCAAATAAAGTTTTGGCTTGGCTAATTTTTTGATATCACTACTTTTCAGTGCAGAATTTTTAGATTTCATATTTTTTTTAGTGAAGAGACTTGGCTGGTATTTTTACACGAAGTGTTTTTTATGGGGATTTATAATACGAGAGCATCAAAAGCATATTGTTGTGCTGCGTCAGCCTTGCAATCTTGTCCTATGTATAAGACGATCTCGGCCGGACGAGTGAAGAATTTGACCTTGGTCTATAAGTAAGAACGGGTCGGTATTGTTTGCACAAGACATCGACGAGTCGCGCAAATCCCCTAGAGCGGAAATCAATGGTTGTAGAATGGATTAAAAGCGTGAGATATTAAAAGTACACAAGACTAGGATCTACAAAAACAAAACAAGTATTATTGTGAGATGAATATTTTTTAAGTAATTGATATAGGAAGCTTGATAGAAATCACCGAATTTTAAAATGTAGGTATTAACTTTGTTTTAGAACAGTAATATCCAGGCGCGTAGGAACTTCATTTTGAGTGGGAGGGTCAAAATTATCTGGGATCGATGTATGTGAGGAAAAGGTAGTACGCCGTTACAAGGGGGTCTGGGGAGCCCGCCCCCAGTTTGCCCCGCAGGGCCTTTTGGAATTTTTGATACAAAATAATCAAGTTGGAAGCTATTTTGGCATTCTTTTCAAAGAAAATTAGTAATTACAATGAGTGATATGCAATATTCTGTGAAAACTCTAGACAAATTTAATATAACCTGTAACTAATTGATTTCATAGAATCCCTATTGGCCTCGCAGGGAATTTTTTGAGCTATTGATTGAATAGAATCTAATTTGAAGCTATTTTGGCATCCTTTTCAATGAAATTAAAAATGTGTGATAATATGCAACATTCTTGGAGAAACTTTGGACAAATGTAATAAAATCTAACTATCTATTTGTTTTATGGAATCCCCATTGGCCCCGCAGGGAATTTTTTGAGGTTTTGATACAAAATAATCAATTTTTAAGCTATTTTGGCATCCTTTTCAAAGAAATTTAACATTTGTGACATGCAATATTCTTGGGGAAACTTTAGACAAAATGCAATATAATCTGTATACATTTCGTTATTTGATAAAATCCTCTAATGACCCCTCAGGGTTTTTTTGAATGTCTAGTAAAATAGAATCGATTATGAATCAATTTTGGAATTCCTTTGAAAAGGTGGCAATAAGCAACCTTTAAGCAATAAGCAATTAGAAAAATCTGTAATGGTTTTGGTATCATAGTTAAAAGTGTAGGTTATATTACATTTTATTCGTGAAGATGATCAACTTGGACTAATGAGCTTTGGATAATACCTTTGTTCAATTAGTTTTGCAAAACTTAGGAAAATTATGAGAATTCAACCTCATAATGGAGCAAATCTGTGCATTTTTAAATTTTTTATCAACATTTTTGTATATCTGGAGGTGATATCTGGGGGCAGTGTTGGGACGTATCTAGATACATGTATCTAGATACAGCATCTAGATACGTTTTGTGTATCTATATCTATATCTAGATACAATTATTTTCATGTATCTGAATCTGTATCTAGATACAAATATCACTGTATCTTTGTATCTAGATGCGTAGATACATTTCTTTCAAAAATTCTTAAAATTTCTAATTTGCTTTTCAGTTCAGTTCAGAAGAATTTACCAACTAATTAGGTAAACATAATCAATATCGTATGCTGTTCAGTTAGTAAATTATCAGTAGTAGGTAGGTACTCATTTGATGCTCAGTTCAGAAGACATTACAAAATAATGGACATTATTTTGCTGTTGTTCATATGGTGGCTGGAGCGATCAAGGCATAGTCTCAGGTCTTCATAATTTTGTGTGTGCTTATTGATATTTATACCATACACAATCTCTGAAAAATTATACACTTCTCGTGTCTAGTTTCTGAGATAATTTGAGTTTTCTCCCCTGTTATCTTATGGTAGCCAAGTAAAATCGAGAAATTTTTAAGCTAATGAAGTTCTAATTTTTTGTACCAATAGATTTGAACAAAACAATCTTTTTTCGTGTAGATGTACGGACGTACTATGAGGGAAAAATTTAAAACAATTCCAACGTGTGCTATTTTCAAAGTAAGAAAATAAATTAAAAATGATTTTACTATACCTACCATGTTAAAGCTTTGATCATTCTCTAATAACATAAAATTAAAGCCTCACTTTTGGACTGCGAGTTGCAAACTAAAAGACAATTAAAGAATCTTTTATACTTAAATATAGGTAGTTGAAAAATTGGAAAACGTTTTTTGAACAAAATTATGAATTCAATTGATTTTAGTTCAGTGAAATAAATCTCTATTTATAATATTCTAATATCTATTATATGGAAAATATATAATTTCATTGTCTAACCACTGCCTTGAAAATGTATCTATGTATCTACAGTTGTATCTAGATACATATTTTTGTATCTTGTATCTGTATCTAGATACGATTTATTAAGCGAGCGGAGCGAGCGTCTCCACTTGACTCTTGCGGCACTTTCTCTGTGTGTGTGTGTTTTTTTTTTTTTTTGCTGGTTCAACCCAGGCCGCACCGGTCAACGTATCGATCTGAAAGTTTGCACACACCTTCATCTCATACTAACTTAGACCTGTATAGTTTTTGAGAAAGATCCGTTCACAAATAAAAAAAATCGCGTTTTCCCATATAAATCCGATGCGCTCCATTCAAAACAACTAGGAAGCAAGCAGCTGTCTATCTATTATTGTTTGAATACGTAACAATTATTTCTTTGCGGTTAGATAATAGTTAAAGCAATACATGCGAGGTTATACTTAGGGTTTATTTTATTATTTTTGAAGATGTAGTTAATAGGTATAGGTATTTATTGTTTATGAGAGTTTTAACATGCAGTCTTACTTCCAATCTTTTCAAAGGCTGAGCAAATTATTTGTAGACCGATGAAATGTCTGCTTGATTGTAGAAATAGATTGATTGGTTGATAATTGAAATTATGTTTATGAAATATTTATTTCATTTGTATCAGATACAATGTGTTAGGTTTGTGTTAGGTAAGCAATGTGCTAGAAGAAATAAGCTCTTTTATACGGAACGGCAAGTAACTGTTTGGATAATGTTTCTTAAATTATGTTTGCTCATATTAGCACTTAGATAATGACCTATTTTGTGGTTTGAATCTCTGTATTTTTTATTTATAATAATTCCATAATACCTACGTACCTAAATACTGAAATAAATACACATGAGTGTGTATCATGTTGCAATGACTTGCAATAACTGTTGCAATAACTTGCAATGAGAAGCAAATTCAGCTATTTTTTATATAATTTAGTGGATCGTGCTTCTAGATTTCAGTTGTTTTAGGTATATTATTGCCGGCTTTTAAGGAATTATGGTTCGAGGTTTTGCACGTACCCGTGCTCGCTTATCAACGCGTTAAACAGAGCGTTTTCCTAGTAATTTGTATCTATATCTGTATCTAGATACAAATATCCACCTGCATCTGTATCTGTATCTAGATACAAAAAAAACGTATCTGACCCAACACTGTCTGGGGGTGTCAAGATGAAAAGTGGGGGGGTCATTGACCCCCACTCCCCCCCCCCCCCCTTCCTACGCGCCTGGTAATATCGGCATTGACGTCATGGGGCACAGCATTTCGTCAACAAAGAACTTTGACAAGTGGCTTAGAAATTACATCTTTCACACAAGGTAACCGGATACAATAAGGCAAGCGTTCTAGTTTTTTGCTTCTAACAAGAAACGTAAACAAGGTAAAAAAAACATTTAGAATTTCATAAGTATACCTTGAATGTCTTATTGTAAAAAACTATAAAAGTAATAAAAGCATTAATTACAATTGTATGTTGGGGGTAACAAATAAAAACACAAATGTTTGCCAATTTTCTGTATTGTATCTTAGTGGTTACAATGTGGCCAATAATGAAGGTGCGTGAAGTTGGCCCCCCCACCTTGAGCACTAATTCTCAAACTTGGTCAGTATTTAGTGCTCAATTAGTGCTCTATGAAAAACAATTTTCAGAATTAGTGCTCAGTGCGTTATCGACTTATCGCACTTTTAATTTTGGGGGGGCCAAGTTCACGCTGGCCCCCCCACTTTGAGCACTAATTCTCAAACTTGGTCAATATTTAGTGCTCAATTTGTGCTCCGTAAAAAACAAATTTCAGAATTAGTGCTCAACGGGTTGTCGACTTATTAGCGTTTTAGTTTGGGGGGGCCAACTTCACGCTGGCCCCCCCACCTTGAGCACTAATTCCCAAATATAGCCAATATTTAGTGCTCAATTAGTGCTCCATGGAAAACAAATTTCAGAATTAGTGCTCAACGCGTTGTCGACTTATTAACGTTTTAGTTTGGGGGGGCTAAGTTCACGCTGGCCCCCCCACCTTGAGCACTAATTCCCAAACTTGGCCAATATTTAGTGCTCAATTAGTGCTCCATGGAAAACAAATTTTAGAATTAGTGCTCAACGCGTTGTCGACTTATTAACGTTTTAGTTTGGGGGGGCCAAGTTCACGCTGGCCTCCCCACCTTGAGCACTAATTCCCAAACTTTGCCAGTATTTAGTGCTCAATTAGTGCTTTCTGAAAAACAATTTTCAGAATTAGTGCTCAACGCGTTGTCGCCTTTTTAACGTTTTAGTTTGGGGGGCCAAGTTCACGCTGGCCCCCCCACCTTGAGCACTAATTCCCAAACTTCACCAGTATTTAGTGCTCAATTAGTGCTCCATGGAAAACAAATTTCAGAATTAGTGCTCAACGCGTTGTCGACTTATTAACGTTTTAGTTTGGGGGGGCCAAGTTCACACTTTGGCCACATTGAGCAACAAGTCCCAAACTTCACAAATATTTAGTGCTCAATTAGTGCTCTATGAAAAACAATTTTCAGAATTAGTGCTCAACGTGTTGTCGACTTATTGACGATTTAATTTTTAAGGGGGCTGGGCAAATTTACGATTTGGCCACATTGAGTGTTAGGGTGAGTACTGCCCTATAATCAAGGCTTGGTCATGCTCGCGCGCGTAGAAAACGTGTCGGTATACTTTATATGTAAATTTTTTTTAATAAGGGGTGATTTGCGGTAGGGGGTGAGAGTACTACCCTATAATGTGGACTAGTACCCATAGATGTTTGACAATTGTGGCATACATTAGGTCAAGAGACATTGGAGTACATTCCCGAAAATACTACATTATGTTGGAAGTTATTCAATTAGGTGTGGTTTGGGGGAGGGTGTGTGTAGCTTAGTATATGCGAGGAATGTTCTCCGACGTGAAAATATTATTATTTTAATTTCTTCAATTAGGGGTGCTTTGGGGGAGGGGGTGAGTAGCCTGAAATATGGTCAGGTTGACGAAGTACACGTGTGCAAAAAAATTGAGGTCGTCAATGGTGTAGGAGTAGGATGGCCGAAAGTGTCAATTTAATTTTTTCAATTCTGAAAATGGGGTGGTTTTTTTCTATTAGGGGTGATTTTGGGGAGGGGGTAAGTACCCTACGATGTGCGCAGAATCGCCATAAGGGTGTTAAAATGTATGAAGAACATACATTAAAAAATTAGACATAGCAAATGAATTATGTAGACTTTGCAATTTAAAATCTGAAGACATACATATCTTAACTTCTGTGTGTTTTCAACTTGCCAATTCTGAATATTTACATCGACATAACTTATCATGTAAAATAGTTCATTAATATTTGGATCTTACCAATAAACTCATTGAACAAGAAGAGATGTAGGTATTTCCAGTATGAGCCACGACCAGTACTTGAAAATGCACAAGTGAAATTATATTACGAAGTCATCACATACATGAAGATCATGCACAATAGACCTGACATCATCATCGTGAACAAAGATACTCGAATTGCTAATCTTCTAGACGTAACACATCCCAACGACCATAATCTGCGACAGGCATTCACCACAAAGAAGACCAAATAACGAGACCTGGCTGAAGAAATCAGAACGTGGAAGTTGAGTTGGTGAAAGTGGACATCATCCCCATTGTGATATCAGTAAATGGGCTAGTACAACAACATCAAGCCGAAGAATGCAGGAAAATAGATATTCCTCAAAAGATAATACATTATATTATTCAAATATCTGTTATTTTAGAATCTTGTAGAATAGTTAGAAAGGTTTTGAATTGTTAACTATCGCATATGTTACTTGTAAAATCCACTACGGTTGCATTTCTGCCCGCAGTGGATTATGTATTTACCAATTATTGTAATTGAGATTAAAATAAAGGAAAATAATAATAAGATAGATAGGGAGAAGATTGTCACCGCGCCCATAAATTTAAATTTGAAGTCAAACTATAAATCGATGCGATTGGTCGCGGGGGTCGCCAGTAGTAATTAAAACGACGCGCGCAGATAGAAGGTGAAACAACCTTACAATACGAAAGTGTGGTATAAACACTTGAAAACAAAGCTAGTTGATGAATTTCGCTACATATATCATATTATATAATAGTACGAAAGTCTTTATTATATACAGAAAGTAAAAATGTATTGATAACTAAACATAATATTGCTAAATAATAGATAACATTTACATTTCTATGAACTAATATAAAAGGTGGGTTGGTATTAGCTAAGTTTTTTTCCTAGAAAGACGCGTCTAATTGCCGCCATTTTAGTGTTCACGGCTCATGGAGTTTTAATTACTAATGTAATATTGTTCCTTCCTGATCTTCTATTAAGAAATTAAAACTTTGAAGGTAAGTGTGATGAAGTACCCAATAGTTTGCAATAACTATTGACGAAATTGTAGGATCCAAGCGTATTTTTAAGCTCAGTTTTTCCCATCATTCAATGCGGCTTTTGGGGCAAGCAAATCTACCTGTTGCCCGATGACTAGGTATAGTTCGCCACAGTGATTGTGTGACATTGATTACGGATTTATTGAAATGGGTGTGGACAGTGGAGTGATACAAAGAATTCAAAGTATGTATAAGAAGAACAGTAGTTGCGTGCAGACGGGAGTGGGAAAAACGGACTGGTTCGAAGTGAGGGAGGGACTGAAGCAAGGGAGTGTATTGTCACCAACATTATTTACAGTAGTAATGGATGAGATGCTGAGAGAGGTTGAGCCGGAGGACCAAGAGGACACCCGCACACTCATATATGCAGACGACGTTCTTGTGTGGGCAGAGACCGAGGAAGAGTTGCAAGAGAAACTCAACAGGTGGGAAGAAGTGACAGCAAAATATGGACTAGAAATCAGTAGAGAAAAAAGCGAAACCATGGTTATGGAAAGGCAACAGAAGACACGGTGCCGGATGCAGATGCGAGGAGAGGAACTTACGGAAAAAGACGAGTTTAAATATCTAGGTAGTGTATTGGCAAAGGATGGAAAGGTGGACAGGGAGATCGAGAGGAGGGTGAGAGCAGCAGAAGTGTTTTACCAGAGTGTAAGGAAGCTACTATGGAATGAAGATGTACCACAGAGGTGTAAGATATTACTGTACAAAACCTACTTTGTACCAATCTTAATATATGCAGCAGTAACTTGGCCAATGGGAGGGAAAGAAGAAATGAAGATGCAGGCTGCAGAAATGAAGTTCCTGAGAAGTGTGGCAGGAGTGACGAAGATGGACAAGGTGAGGAGTGCAAAGATTAGAAAATACCTAGAAGTGGAATCTCTTAGATTTAAACTTGGAAAAGAGAGGCTAAGATGGTACGGACATATGAAGAGGATGGGAAAAGAGAGGATACCATGTAGAGAGGCAGAGCGTGCAGCCATGGGTGTCAGAAGAAAGGCAGGAAGACCTAGAACCAAATGGATCAACGGAATAGAGGCAGCTGCAGAAGAAAGAGGAGAGTGTTGGGGAGTAATTACAACAGAGAAGTGGTGGGAAGACAGAGAGAGATGGAGGGAGCTGGTGGAAAGAGAGGAGGCTGAAGAACTGGAAGAAGAGATTGAAGAAGTGTGGAGTGTCGGACTTGGCAAGTCGGCTCTGAGATCACAAGTGCCCTAGAACATTGGTGGGATCATCCCACCCCCTGACCCGACAATAGTTGGAAGCAGGGTCGCGATATTATATATAATGTTCGGTTAAAATTTGTTATTGAATGTGCGATATAATGTTTGGATTGGAAACCATCTGTGTAGATAGGTAGATTACGAATGACAAAAGAAGTGATCCTAAATGGAGGTACGGATAAGATTAACATACAAGCAATCGTGTAGGAAGGGGTGGGTGGGTGGGGGGGGGAGGGGGGATTATCCCCCCATCACTCGAGCAGGCTTACCCCCATTGACATTGATTATTTGTTGTAATTTGAGCATCCCAGAAGCGATTTTAAAATGGTTGTATACGAAAAATGCCCTGCGGGACAATAATTTGATTTTTTCCTTCAGTGCGTGCATTTTTATGACCCAGAACCACTTTTAACTGGTGTAAATTCTAAAAAATGGTCATGCGGGCCTAAACCTTGGGGGCTTCGCCCCCCCCCCCCCCCCAAACCCCGCTTCCGGGTGTCGCAATCGCCCCCTCCCCCATTATGAAAGTAGTTCCTACGCGCCTGCATACAAGGACCTTTCAAATAGTGATATAAGCTACTAAAAGGAAGAAAATTGTATGTAAATTGTGTCAAAAACTTATAGAAGTGAAACGGAAGAGAGACTAATTTTGGATGATACCTTCTCATTTGTGATATTTTAAATGGCGATATGCATAAATATAGGTAGCAATATTAAATATAATGATACCACTGTAAAATATAAAAAATATAAAGCGAAATTTTATTAATGGAAGAATAAAGACCATGAGCCAGCCGTAGTGGACCTCCCGCCACCCCCACCCCTGCTGCAGAAAGTAAAAAAGTGGTTTTGGGTACCTCAAGGTACGACTTGTTTGACGTCTGCCCTTTGGGGGAACAACCCCCCAGGGGGGCGCAAAAGGTGATTTGTGGCGAATTTTAGAACATGTTTTATTATTTTGTGGGCTAACGGTGCAAGATATAATTACAATCAGTTTGCATATTTGAATGTAGGTTGACATGTGTAACTTTATCCATACTTCTTTTGTAAGGGCATTACCCTTAAATCAACATTTTGGAAATTTTGCAAATTGGGGGGGAATTACCCAAAATAGTTATGATGGCAGTCAATATCTTCGTAATAAAAAGTTGTTCATGAATATGCCAGGTTGTCATATTTTGTGTATTTTGTGGCAGCATTCTTTAGCATAACTCTTCCTGAGTTACAACTGTTTTTTTTCAGATTCCCGATAATCTTCTCTACTGTGAAGTTACAGCGGTATGGGTGAAACAAGATTTTTGTGTTTTGTGATTTTGTGATAATTTGTGAAATTTATCAAAAAGAAGGTCTCTTCAGAGGGTCTCTTCAGTTGGTCTCTTCAGTTTTTGGGGTTTGGGGGACGTCTCTTCTCTGGTATTGACAATTGACATGTTTCAAAAGTTTTCCTTGTCATTTGCCATTTCAAGATGTCAACAAATTTTAACTGAAAGTTGCAGATGAGATGAGTGGCTAAAAAGTTTGTTCCGAGACTTTTGACCGAGAAAAGAAAACACCGAGCTAATTGGTTTGTCAGCAACTTCTTGAAATTGCAAAATGACGATGACAACTTTTTGAAACGTGTCAATACCGGAAAAGAGACGTCCCCCAAACCCCAAAAACTTAAGAGGCCCTCTGAAGAGACCTTCTTTTCGATAAATTTCACAAATTATCACAAAATCACCAAACACAAAAAATCTTGTTTCACCATAACAGACACAATAGAGAAGGTTATCGGGAATCTGAAAAAAACAGTTGTACTCAGGAAGAGTTATGCTAAAGAGTGTATTTGTTGCATATAATCACCGTTTCGTTATTCTTGAAACGGAAAGTCTAAAAATCGAAATAAAAAATAGGCAGATCTATTGCCTGTACCAAAATGCGCCTTATTATGACCCCCAGAGGAGAGTAGTTAGTAGTTTTATTTCTCTGAAACCTCTTTAAAATAATTTGGAGTCTAAAGATTTTTTAATTTCTCACTATTTTATAAGAGAAAAAATTACTCTAACGTTAAATAACAAAAATCTTTGATTTTGGGTATGGGACACAGCAAAACCACGTAGAATCTAAATTTTGTGAATTCTTTGTCCCATATCCAAATCAAATTGTCTCTGGTGGGGTTATCACTGCACATATTCGTAAACAATACTTGTAATAACATTTGTCATCATAATATAGGTAAGTCCGATTTTTTTATGGTAGGTTAAGCCTACCTCCTTTACCCATTGTAATTTTACCCATTGTAATTTTTTGGAAAAGGAATAAAGATTATTATTATATTTTGTTTGATGTATATTACTCTAATGACAAGACTATCAAACTTTGAACTTAATTATCTCTGAATGCAAGAAAGTGGATGCAACAGATAAACTTTTATGCGACGATATTCTAAAAAGTGCAATCAAGTTTTGTGATTGTCTTATAAGACAATTTTTTAGCTTAGAACAGAACGCGTGTTCTATAGAAGCCAAAAATCACAATATTTATTTTATTTGTTTAAAAACAAATTTGTTTATTTGTGTATAAAACTTTGTTTAAATAATAGGTAAAGATTAGGAAATAATTGCGATTTACTTCGAAAATTATAAAATTCTTTCTTTTTCATATTTCGTGAAAAATAAAAAAAATATTTTCTATAGGACACAAATTACAATATGTTATAATATCAAACCAATCTGTCTATTCATTTATGGTCAATGAAATACCGGTATTATGATAGCTCACCAATACCTACTGCTCGCGCCATTATTTAAAATCGACTTCTTTATCGACATCAATTCTCATTGGCGGTATTTTCAAGCCAAGTTACAGCAGGAGTTTCCCGCCTAAATTGACATATTTGGCAACGTTGATTGGGACTCCTAATAATGAGTTGGGGCTTATGCCGGTGGGGCTTACGCTGGTCCGCCCTTTAATACTTAATACTAAAAAAAAAATACAAATCAGCCTTTTTAACGTTTTTATAATTTGTTATTTTTATTATTATTTTTACTTCAGAGTCCACTACAATCATTTTACGCAATCCTTTTTGGTAACATTTTTCAGAATGTCGACTTTAGGAAGACCACCTGCAATCCCACCTGACATCCTTTATGGAATAATACAAAATCACAAGGATGAAATTCTAGACAACTCTCTTGAAAGAACCATACGTAAGCCAAGCGACATGATATGGACCAAGTTAATTGAAAACTATGAATTGCCAATGAGTATCAAAGCAATTCATGAGTTCACCAGAAAGCGCAAGAAAGTACTGTTTCCCACAGAGATTATGTCAGGCAATCCAGTCACAACATCTCCGCCAGAATCATCAGACTCATGTTCGGACAATGATGAAGATAGTGATTGTGCAAGTGCATCAAATTCTGATCATCCATATGACAAACATTTTTCATTTTCCATATCATCGGAAAAATGGAGGTGTATAGCCCCAAACCCAGCTAATTACAGAAGAAAGGGAGTTGCATCCGGACGACCGTACCATGTGTTAAATCGTGGAGTGTGGTCGGATGTAATCAATAAGGAGGTGTGGCGAGCAACCAAGTTTAAGTGCAATTGGGCGTTCAAGCGGGCAAAAGTGTATCCAAATTCTATAACGAATTCTATTTGGTGATTTCCGGAAGATGTACAGAGTGTTATGCTTCCTTCAAAGCCACTGCCGATAACGAGCCACAGGATGAAAAAGACCTCGAATTATCCGTGTTTGTGAAGAATATAAATGAGACCAAACACGATAACAAATCAAAGCGCCAACTGAAGGAGTTGAGGAGGAAAGTGGCATCTCACACCCTTACAAAAGAAAACGTATCGGCCAGCTTATTGCGAAAAGAATTAGCAAGCAAAGATATGGAACTTTTCGACGAAGAGCCACGACACATCCCTTCATTGCAAGTTTTGCGAAAAGCTAAGTCAAACCCTATATTGAGAGACAGGCTGGACGATAATCCTAATTCAGCGTTAATACAATTAAAACATGCTGACCCTTTCAATAACATGGTTTTTGACAAGGGGGACGATCCTTTCTTCGTGCATTACTGGTCTCCCGACCAGCTAAGAATCTACATACGATACCACAGTGCAGCTAAATACACCAAGATGTGCATAGATGCCACCGGTGGCCTTGTTCGCAAGCTGAAAAGACCAGGCGAGACTCTCTCAGGGCACATATTCGTGTACACTTGTGTAATAAGTATTCCTGGAGAGAGTGAAGGCCAAATTCCAGTATTGCAAATGCTATCTGAACGGCACAACGCCAATGCAATCAACTTTTGGCTGAGCGAGTGGCTCCGTCGAGGCGGTAAGATCCCCAAGGAGGTTGTATGCGATTACTCCGCGGCACTTTTGAATGCAACTTCAAGAGCGTTTGCTCTGCTGCCCAGCACAAGGTCTTACACTGATCTATGTTTTAAGATATTAACGAGTGAGCCGGGAAGTGTATCGGAACCAGCCACATTCCTACGAATTGACGTGGCACACTTCATAAAGAATGTGACTCGTTGGAAGTGCCTACGAAACAAAGACACTCGCATTAAGAAGTTCTACGTTCGAGGTGTTGCCAGGCTCGTTCTTAGCACGTCGCTGATGGAAGCCGAGAACATCCTCTTAGCGATGTTGATTGTTTCTCAGACAAAGTATGAAGGGACATCGCTTTCGACGGGACTTCCAGTGTCCTGCGAGACTCAAAAAAAGATGCTAAAAAGTCTCTATGCCACAGGCGAAGTTACCGATCTGCTGAATGATATACCCGAAGAGGACGAATCAACAACTGATGAACCCACACCTGCTGAAGAGGACATGCAAGAAGAAAACAGCGACGGCTGCATGGTAGGTTGGGTTCAAAGGATAAGAACCAAGAGCAAGGAGCTATGCAAGATTGATGATGGAGACAGGGACAATCTTCTGGAACTGCCGTCAATAGTCGACATACTATGTAAAACTTGCTACGATCTTCCCCTATGGTCGGGTGTCATGGTGTCTACCTTCGGCATGGCAACTATCACAGCGAGCAGTGCCGCAGTTGAAAGCTACTTCAAGCATCTGAAAGTAGAGCTCTTGAAACACCATATTCCAATGAGCATTGATCGCTTTGTTGCTAAACACCTTGAAGTTATTGATGGCGCAATTAAAATCGCAGGCAGTGCAGCTTTCTGTCAGACCATCGTCGACCCAATGGACCTACCAATGTCTTCCGACAGCGAAGATAACGACGATCAACTTTCAGTTGACACCTTTCAACCTTCAGTTGGCAGCATTCAGCCTTCGGTTGGCAATCTTCATCCACCAGAGGACAGCCTTCAACCTTCGGTTGGCAGCCTTCGGCCCTCAAATGACAGCCACCAGCCTTCTTATGGCAGCCTTCAGCCTTCGGTTGGCAATCTTCAACCACCAGAGGACAGCCTTCAACCTTCGGTTGGCAGCCTTTGGCCCTCAAATGACAGCCACCAGCCTTCTTATGACAGCCTTCAGCCTTCGGTTGGCAATCTTCATCCACCAGAGAGAGGACAGCCTTCAACCTTCGGTTGGCAGCCTTCAGCCCTCAAATGACAGCCACCAGCCTTCATATGACAGCCTTCAGCCTTCAGCTGGCAATCTTCAACCACCAGAGGACAGCCTTCCACCTAATGACAACATACTCCGCAAATATTTTTCTAAATGCGTTGCCTGCAGCATGGGTAATTATCCTGACGGTGGTTCACATACCTGCAGAGACTGTAGACGTAATGTCCATCCCTTCGACGGGTGTTCAAAGTCGATTGGCGGTGAAGAAGGGTATGGGGAAGTTCGTCTCTGCATGGCTTGTGTGCATAAGTCAAAAGCGAGCACGCCAACTCTCTTACCCCTACCATCATTGCAGTCAACAGAAACATCGGAGTACCTTGAAGGAATGTCGACGTTTGAAAATTGGAGGGGTATGGGAAAACCTACAAAAATGAAATCTCATAGCATGAAGAGGAGAAAGAGATCATTTTACTTGAATACTGCACCTGAATGGCAGATTATGGATGATTCCAATCTACGAAATAAAGTCAAGATTGGCCTCTTGAGAAATGGAAATGATCAATCATTAAGGGCAGTGAAAGTAGGCAACGATTTCGTTTCTTTGAACAACACATGTGCATATGACTCCATTGTGCAATTGATTGCAGTGTGTTATTGTGACAGTCCAACATATCGAGAATATGTTGATAACTTGCCTGATGAAAGAGGAATTCTTGATCTGGCTATCCACTTGGCAGTCAAGTAAGTATTTGATAATATAATGCAAACAATATTTCCACTTACTCTATTGGTATATTTCTCCGAGTATAATAACAAATATAATTTTTTTATACTTTTCAGAGGTTCTGGTCAGGCTGCTTATAAGATACGAGCGGAGCAAGCTTACCAAGTGTTTCCAAAATCTCGGTTGCCATCTGGCCTGATATCTTGCGATTGTAATGTTACGGTGACTGACGTGGCCAAGTCTTAATTACAAATATGCCCTAGCTTACGTGAAGTTACGTCTTGCTCTTCTCCCGACTGTCCATCTGCTGTCGAATCCAAAGAATTTCCATTGGTTAGAGTAAACTCCAAGACACTGCACGAGCATGGTATTCAATGTCTTCAGAATGCCGTGATGGGAGCTTTGGCTGAACAATGTTCTCCGTGCTACCGAGTCTTCAGTGATGAGGGTATTGTGACAAACTTCGCTATAACAGACACCAGACTCTCGAGAAGCAGATTATGCTCTGGGGAAAGATCGAGAGTCACTTCTGCTGGATCTATAATACACATTGAGGTATGTTATGGACTCTCTCATATTGTAGACTAGAGTATTCTACGAACACACTTAGGACCCCGGTTTTCGATGGAGTTTGGGAATACATTCAAATTTAATAAAAGAATCACATTTTTATTTTGTACTTTTTTCTTCATTGCAAATGTTTGACGAAATAAACAAGAAATCTATTATTACCCTATTAATTTCATTCAGTTTAATTAAAGGCGCACGTCATATCAACTTTAAATTTTAAGGCCATGTGTGGCCATACTTTGGATCAAGTTAGTTGGTTAGTGGGTGGAAGTTAGTGAATCCAATTGGCTGTGAAATTCGCTCCTACTGGCAGAGTTATGTACAAGCGTGGAAATTAGTTATACTCTATCTCTCTCTGCTCCATATAAAAACATGTTTATGATATGGGTCAGAGAGAGGCAGAGTACAAATATCTTATTTCCGCTACTGTACAGTCCGAGTTGTGTACACAACTTGTGTACGGTATCTGATCATCTGGCCCTACAAAATATGTAGAAGCCGACAAGAGTGAAGAGATTTTATAGAAATCACGGACTTCTATACAAATTAAATAGTGATTCCTCTATAGGCACCGTGCGTTCAAACCCCAGCTCCTCGAGTGAAAGAAATAAGCAAAATTTGTGGGATATTATCTTTTACATGTTTTATTTATCATTGGCCGTGACCAATGACCAATCATTAGCAACCGATCAAAGTCAACAAATACTCAAAATAGGTCGGAATTAAAACCAATGCGCGCCAATTAATATTGTGATCAGATTCAGTGAAATTGTGTACACTTTATTATTATTTTGATTGTGAATACACTTTTGGTAAACTTACATTTTAAGAAGTGATAAATGTGTGCAAATATGTGCAGCAACATAACGACTAACTACAGCGACTTTGACGCCATACAGGGTCGAGGATACAATGAGAGCAAATGATTTTACGATACATTAAAAACGAGAACAATGAGTGTGTCTGAGTATAAAACGGACTGAGATCATCGCTAGATCAGCGGGCCACTGAGCTATATCATTTAGTTTTATGGCATACACAACTTTTTTAAATAACTTCATCTATTTCCATGCAGGTAATTTGTCCGGAAGAGTGTCTTCCTGGCAAGGATGCGCCATTTCCCGATGTTGGAGTAGAGAAGGCATCGTACATCAAACTCCACGAGCTTCCACCCCAGATGGATTTGTTTGGACGGTTGTTCATCTTAAGAGGTTGCACATCCTTCATTCCTCCGCCCAGTCCACAGGGCATTGGTCACTACGCAGCTTGCTGTCGTAGACTTGACGGGACATGGGAACTTTACGACGACCAAAACACAAAGATGATCACTATTTCAAGAGATACTAGTGTTTTCGCCCATTTAGTTGTATATAGTGTTTGAATGTCTACTTGTACCAAGAAGCAGTGTTTCGTGTTTTCGCCCATTTAGTTGTGTATACTTCTATACTTGAATGTATACTTGTACCAAGAAGCAATGTTTCGTGTTTTCGCCCATTTAGTTGTGTATACTTCTATACTTGAATGTATACTTGTACCAAGAAGCAATGTTTCGTGTTTTCGCCCATTTAGTTGTGTATACTTCTATACTTGAATGTATACTTGTACCAAGAAGCAATGATTCGTGTTTTCGCCCATTTAGTTGTTTGAATGTCTTCTTGTACCAAGAAACAATGTTTTGTGTTTTCGCCCGTGTAGTTGTGTATAGTGTTTGAATTTCTACTTGTACCAATAATCTATGTTTCGTAATTATAATAATAATATTTATTATTGTGGTACTGATTTGGTTTAATTGCTGGCCGTCAAACAACTGATAAAAGAAAAGTAAACTATTTTGGTAATGTTTATTTACGTATTTGATTCAATTATCATATTTTGATTGATGTATAATCACATAGCTGGGAATCAGACCAGTCTCGGCACTAGTTTTGCTTGATATAGTAATCATATTTGTGCGGTAATTAACATTACCTATTTCAAGTGCTCATGACCATAACTGGTGCTCTACTAAGATTTAGTCATTGAGAAATTTTAATTTTTCTCACCGAGTTGACTTTGTAAATTACAATTAGAAACTATGTATTACTTAATTGGATGTTTTTTATATTTACACACTTGTTCCTTTTAATTGATCTCTAAAAATTTGATTTAATTTGTATTTCATGACTATGTTACGTATACCTCGTAAATATTTGAAATCCCTCCGATTTGTTTATTTTGACTTTACAGTTTATTGTTTGTTGAGCTGTGGAACTTGTTCAAACGCAATAAGGGACGGCATAGAATATTACGAATTATAATATAAAAAATAAACTTTAGAGTGTAGACTGTGCTCATTGGATGTTGCCATGATTACCATAAATATAATCTACCCCCTGTGTTATCGGGGCATGGTACAACCGGGCAAACCGGGCAACCGGGCAATGGATGTGTTCAATTTATGTCAAACTTGGTTTTAGTTACCCTTTATGTGTACGAACTCAATAAATGCAACAAGTTGAAACAATTCTTATTGTTGCGACCAATAACAATGTTTTTTCAATGTTATGCATGACAGATTAAGGTAGTACCTTCATTATACATATACAAAAAAATAAAAATCTTGAAATTACAAGTTCAGAAAACGTTTTCCTACATTTCAACTATATTTAAGTATAAATGAATCATAAAATGTCATTTAACTTGCAACCCCTGTCGTATAGCGAGGTTTCAATTTATTGCCTTCCGAGAAATGAACAAAACTGTAACACAGGAGGTATAGGGAAATCATTTAGTTTTTGGTTGATATCTTTTAAAATAGCACACGTTGGTATTGTTTTCAATTTTTTTCCTAATAGAATGTCCAACTATCTATCTAGAAATCAGTTTTTTGAAAAAACGTTGAACCTCAGTAAAATTCAAAACTCAAAAATAGCATGAAAATCGTCATGATTTTAATGGCCCCCATAAGACTACATGTTAAAAATATGAATTTATAATTACAATATCTCAAAATCTAGACACGAGAAGTTGTTCATATTTCACAGTATCGTGTAAATAGTGATTATTGATACCTCTGCCAAAAATAGGCTTATTTTGGAAGATATGAGATATCAGTTGTGCTACCTTAAATAAAAAAAATATGTATGCGATATATATTTTGTCAAGATCAAGTATAAAGTTTACGCGATTTTACTTTATTTCCCGGGATCAGGAAAGAGTTGCTTATACTTTTTGAGAAAGCTCCACAATTAATAATTTGTTATAACTTATAGGTACTTAAAATATACTGATTTTAAAAATACACTATGCTGCACTTTTCTGGAATGAGTATTATTTAGTGATGAATAGGTACCGGTCAGAATTTCCTTATATGTTTGTATCTAAAAGGTGTATTAAAAATTCGAATTTGAATATATCTTTCATTTAACAATATGGCTGGGAAAAACTGTGTGACAGACATGATCAAGAAATGACGTATAAAATCAGAGTTTCTATCAATCTCTCTAAATCAATAACTTGAAAATAATTTATCACATATACCAAGAACGATGAAAATCTGAGTTCAATCAATCCCATTTCAACTACCATGCTATAACAATTATCATTAAAACTAACTTAGAGGAGACTTCCCTTGCAAGCAGGGCCGTAATATACCCATTAGGATACTTAGGCTATAGCCTATAGCGCCATCTTCCAGGTGGCGTCGCGGCGGCAAATACATGCCAAATTATGATAAAAAATAACAGCATAAACAAACTATCAATAAAACGTTATGAAAATGTGGTAAATTGTGTCAAGACAATAATACTGCGTAGTATTTTTAATAGAATAGGGGAGTGGAGATCCCCCCCCCCCCATGCAAATGACGTAGGTAAAGATGATATAAATATTTAATTATATCTTTGACGTAGGATTCCTAACTTGAGGCATAATATAATACAGTGATTTCTAGAAAGAAAAAGGCGAATCAATCAAATGTGTATAAAATTATGATTTTAAAAATAAAAGCCAGCTGCGGGGCGCATGTAGCCACACTTTCATCAGAGGTAAGAAGGGTTCTCCCCGGGAGGCTTATTCTAGAAGGTTTTCGCAAATCCTAATTCCATTCTGATGGAATCCGCTCACGGCCTAATGAACATAGCGTGGAATCGAATTCCAGTAAAATTTTGATTTTAAAAGTTCCAGAATAGGGCCCTGGGTTTGATTTTAAGAGAAAAGAGCACCCCAAAAAGAAAAAAAAAAGAGAAAGAGAAAAGTTTTTTTTTGAAAAAACTTCAAAAATTCATTATAAAAGTGACAAAAATCCCGAAGAGGCCTTGCGGGGCAAGTTGAGGGATATATTGTAATAGACAGGGTGAAATTGTTTCAATCTTTTGAGGGGGTGGGGGATGCAGCTTCCTGTTAATTAGCCTCGGAAAAAGGAAGATGGGCCCCTGGCAAAAATTAATTGTGGTCCCCCGACTCCCCAAAATATTACCAATCATTTAAATGAAGTCCTTCTTGCGCATCTGTTTAGGGTTGATTACTCGCCAGATAAGTCATTTCAACCCCATTCACATGCACACATCCACACAACAATAAACATTACATTTTTAAGGGGGATGAATTTGCCCGCAGATAATATGTTCGATTAATTGGTATTTGTCAATACGAGTTTTACACTTTTCTAACGCCATAGGCAATTTTTTTCCAAATTGCCCTGCACATCTAGTGGAGCGGTCGCTCCACCCAGCCAAGTCGTACTGTACACTCACACTCACTCAACATACCGTAAATGCCTAATAAACTGAGTAGCAGACCAAACACTTTTACTGTAAGCAACAACATGGCATTTTCGGCCTACTGGATCTTAAAATTGGAAAATCTCACATTGTTGTGAAATGTCTTAATTTCGAGCTATGGCCCACCCCACCCCATATACCAAATTTGGGAACAACAGGTTTTGCCATTTGCGAGCTAGAGGGCCATGACAACAGTGAAATTATACCCCTTCTTAAAGCTATCTGATGATGATGATGATGATGATGATGATTCAGATATCAGGAAACATTGTTGACAGGGCCACAGCCTAAACGGCTAAACCGATCGATCTGAAATTTTTACCACATGTGCACTTTTGGCGTCTGATGATACCTTGCCTCTTGTGATTTTTTGTGCCGCCATTTTTAAACCGGAAGTGACGTCATATATGAAAAATGGCTGGACCGATTAGAACGAAATTAGCGCCATTCGATTTAGATGGTCATCTATATGAAGTATGTTACTTTAAAATATAATTTTCTTATATTCTAAACCGGAAGTGGCGTCATACATTTGCAATATTTAGCTTATTTCATCAAATTATACTTTAAATACACATATCATTATCTTACATTGTAACAAAGACAATACAAAATTATAATTTCAATACACAGTGTTCTCGGCCGCCATTCCTGAAACCGGAAGTGACGTCATACATCGAAAACGCCTGTACCGATTGCCACTGAACTAGCTCCTGAATATTCATTTTGCAATCTATTTGAAAAATCAATTGGGATAAATGAATATACAAATTAACGGTACCGGAAATGGCGGCAGGAACCACTAAATGAAACCGGAAGTGACGTCATATATTGAAAACGGCATGAGCGATTTGACGGAAATTAGCGCTATTGAATTCAGAAGGTCATTCATGAAGTATCAACTAGATAAAACTTAATTGTTTTCTTATTACCTATACCGGAAATGACGTCATAAAAATGATAAATGACGTCATTAATATTCTAAAGGACACTAAATTCACCACTTTATACTTTTAAATAGATATTTAGTAAACATACATTGTAAATAATTATAAATTCAAGGTTGCAGTGCTCTCGGCCGCCATTTTCTAAAACCGGAAGTGACGTCATATAACGAAAACGGCTGTACCGATTGCAACTAAATTTTGGAATTGTGTAGGACTTATAATTATGAATTCAATACGACATTAATTTCGGCCGCCATTGTTAAAACCGGAAGTGACGTCATATATCGAAAACGGATGTACCGATTGCAACCAAATTTTAGAATTATGTCGGACTAATATAATTATGAAATAAAGACGACATTATTTTCGGCCGCCATTGTCAAAACCGGAAGTGACGTCATATATCGAAAACGGCTGTACCAATTGCAACCAAATTTTGGAAATGTGTAGGACTAATAATTATGAATTAAAGACGACATTATTTTCGGTTGCCATTGTTAAAACCGAAGTGACGTCATTATCGAAAGCGGCTGTACCGATTGCAACCAAATTTTGGAAATAGTATGACTAATAATTATGAATTCAAGACGACATTAATTTCGGCCGCCATTTCAAAACCGGAAGGGACGTTATAATATATCGAAAACGGCTGGACCGATTGTAATTTCTTAGTACCTATCCTAATCGGTTGAGGCGTATTTTTTTAAAGAAATTAGTCCTTGCTCGGACATGTGCTACAAGCTGTATGAATAAACTAACAAAAGAAGTGATATCCCAGAAAAAAACACTCTGTGTAAAAAAGGCAGCCAAGTCTCTTTACTTAAAAAAAAATCAACACCGAAAAGGAGTGATATCAAAAAAGGAGCCAAGTCAATGACATTTCCAAATATTTAATCGTATCTTTGAAATAGAAGTATAAACACCGAGAAATACTTTACAAAAGGACTTGGCGCATCGTTTTTTTAAAGACATTTTTCTATTCATAAGCATATGCCATTTATATACAACCGTAATTTAGAATGTTTAGAATAATAGGGACACAACTTTCAATTACATATTATACCTACATACCTAATGTAAAATATTTTCTATTTAAATATGTACGCGATGAAACTTGTTGCCTATATTTGTAATAAATATACAATAGTTATCTTCATATTATTGTTTCGTGGTCAACATAATTAAGTCTCATGCGTTACACCTTCTCACAATGAAATACATTTCTATTAATCCACATTTTATAACAATACATTTCACAAAGTACACAGTGAAGTCACATTGAACAACTATTAAAATTATAATAATATATACCATAAAATGGTATAATATATACCATAATAATATACTTCCATAATATAATAGTGTTCTATAAATAGTTAGTAATTATTTGACAACTTTTCATGATTTCCCTCAGTCATGATCAAATTATGAAAAGATATCCTTCTAATATCACCATATTAACAGTGCTATAAGAATATATATGAGCCCACTTCCTTGTTATTTAATTCTACCTCCCTTATTATTACTTCTATTACAGCATGACATCTTTCTTCTATCGCCATTACAAAATTATAAAATAGCCATTACCAAAAGTAGCTTGATTCATAAATCCAGGCTCAAATAAAAAGAGGAATATGTACCTACTTGTTAATAATCTTTCCACTTTTAGGATAGAATGATGTCTTTAAAAAAACGATGCGCCAAGTCCTTTTGTAAAGTATTTCTCGGTGTTTATACTTCTATTTCAAAGATACGATTAAATATTTGGAAATGTCATTGACTTGGCTCCTTTTTTGATATCACTCCTTTTCGGTGTTGATTTTTTTTTTAAGTAAAGAGACTTGGCTGCCTTTTTTACACGGAGTGTTTTTTCTGGGATTCATACTTTACTATAGGAAATGGACCATTTACCTACCAAGTTGAACAAAAACAGCACATCAGAATATATAATAATATTAATTGCACATTGCCGTATCTGAGAGGTGCCACCCTATACGGCCTGGACCCCTGACATTTGCCGGCCGTGCGACCCTGTAGTTACGCCACTGGGCTTGGGGCGCCAAACTGTGAATGCAGCTATTTATTTATGGTTCGCGTATTGTAACAATGGGATTAAACCACCCCAAGAATAAGCTAGATTGAAGTAAAATCTAAAATACATTATGAGAAGTAGTATCAGAATATGATACGAAAAATATATAAAATATAATATTTTGGTGAATAGTTTCATTCTCGTAGCCGTTATATATTAAAATAGACATTTTACGGTTTACGTTTATTCTTTAATATGCCGACGTTTCGCCAGTCCTCCGACCGGCCTTTTCAAGGCACAAGCAAAACAATTTTATAAATACCAGAAAAATGCAAAACACACTTACATATAATATATGTATTATAAATAGAATATATACTAGGTATGGGAGTCGGTAACAATAATTAGCAGTTTATAGGAAACATTGTAATCTAGTGGAGCGGTCGCTCCACCCAGCCAAGTCGTACTATACACTCACAGTCACTCAACATACCGTAAATGCCTAATAAACTGAGGAGCAGACCAAACACTTTTACTGTAAGCAACAACATGGCATTTTCGGCCTACTGGATCTTAAAATTGGAAAATCTCACATTGTTGTGAAATGTCTTAATTTCGAGCTATGGCCCACCCCACCCCATATACCAAATTTGGGAACAACAGGTTTTGCCATTTGCGAGCTAGAGGGCCATGAAAACAGTGAAATTATACCCCTTCTTAAAGCTATCTGATGATGATGATGATGATGATGATGATGATGATTCAGATATCAGGAAACATTGTTGACAGGGCCACAGCCTAAACGGCTGAACCGATCGACCTGAAACTTTTACCACATATGCACTTTTGGCGTCTAATGATACCTTGCTTCTTGTGATTTTTTGTGCCGCCATTTTTAAACCGGAAGTGACGTCATAACTCAAAAACGTCTGGACCGATTAGAACGAAATTAGCGCTATTCGATTTAGATGGTCATCTATATGAAGAATCAATAAAAAAAATATTATTTTCTTATTTTCTAAACCGGAAGTGACGTCATAAATACGCAATATTTAACTTATTTCAACAAATTATACTTAAAATACATACATAATTAACTTACATTGTAACATAGACAATACAATTTATATATTCAAGGTAGCAGTGTTCTCGGCCGCCATTCCTGAAACCGGAAGTGACGTCATATATCTAAAACGCCTGTACCGATTGCAACTGAACTAGCTCCTGCGTATTCATTCTGCTATTTATTTGAAAAATCAATTTTGAAAAATGAATAAATAAATTAATGGTACCGGAAATGGCGGCAGGAACCACTAAATGAAACCGGAAGTGACGTCATATATTACAAACGGCATGACCGATTTTACGGAAGTATAGGGATTAGGAATTCAGATGGTCGTTCATGAAGGTATCAACTAGATAAAACTAGATTGTTTTCTTATTACCTATACCGGAATTCGGCCGCTATTTCAAAACCGGAAGTGACGTCATGTATCGAAAACGGCTGGATCGATTATAACGAAACTTAAGCTATTCTTCTTGGATAATCATTTTCATCTTATACCAAACGCAACTTTTCATAGTAACCAAATCGGTTGAGGCGTATTTTTTTAAAGAAATTAGTCCCTGCTCGGACATGTGCTACAAGCTGTATGAATAAACTAACAAAAGAAGTGATATCCCAGAAAAAACACTCCGTGTAAAAAAGGCACCCAAGTCTCTTTACTTTAAAAAAATTCAACACCGAAAAGGAGTGATATCAAAAAAGGAGCCAAGTCAATGACATTTCCAAATATTTAATCGTATTTTTGAAATAAAAGAATAACCACCGAGAAATACTTTACAAAAGGACTTGGCGCATCGTTTTTTTAAAGACATTTTTCTATTCATAAGCATAAGTCATTTATATACAACAGTCATTAAGAATTTTTAGAATAATAGGGAAACATCCTTCAATTACATATTATATATACCTACTGTAAAATATTTTCTATTTGAATATATACGCGATTAAACTTGTTGTCTATGTTTTCTATAAATACACAATAGTTATCTTCGTAATATTGTTTCGTGGTCAACATAATTAAGTCTCATGCGTTATACCTTCTCATCATGAAATACATTTCAATTAATCCACATTTTATAACAATACATTTCACAAAGTACACAGTCACATTGTATTTCTATTAAAAAAAATATCTTTATACTTTAAAAATATATAATAGTGTTCCATAGATAGTTAGTAATTATTTGACAACGTTTCATGAATTCCTTCAGTTAAGATCAAATTATGAAAAGATACCCTTCTAATATCACCATATTAACAGTACTGCAAGAATATGTATGAGCCCACTTCCAATTGTTATTTAATTCTTCCATCCTTATATTACTTATCTACTAGGAAAACGCTCAGTGTAACGCGTTGATAAGCGAGCACGGGTACGTGCAAATTCTCGAACCGGAAATGCGTACACAACGCACAGAAAACATATACATCCATATGGAATTGATTATGATATCAACTTAAAAGTGTATGCTTTTCATCGAAACTTTAAAATAGCATCTAAGCACCTGGTTCATAAAGCAAATCAGAATCAATTTTCAATTGGCACTGGAAAACATTCATTTCGATACTTCATTACTGACAGATATTAAAAATGTAAATAACTTCATACGTTCTTAACTGATTGGGATGAAATTTTGTAAAATAAGAGACAATATTGGTCTTAATGATCATGCAAAATATGAGTTTGATCAGAATTATCGAAGACCGTTTTCATTTTTCAGCCTATCAGGAGATATTTATTTAAATTTTAACCAATGAATCTGAGTAACGCGTTGATGAGCGAGCACGGATACGCGCAACACCTCGAACCGAAATTCTGTCTATCGAAAATGTCATTAAAAGCCAATAATTCTAAAATTTCGCCACAGATTTGTATAGAAATCTCAAAACATTCCTAAAATATTGGTCCAAATAACCATGCAAAGCTTTAAGTTGATCAATTGAACCTTTATGATTGAACTGTTCCGTGTTAATTTTCAAAAATCACAGGATCTCCTTCAAAAAATATACCTGAGACCACTCATATGATATAAGTGTGTCTACACAATATCAGATCGACTGTTGAACGGTCATTATCAGTTTCATTTGCGTTTGAAAGTTTCTGCTCTAACTACCTTGCCTTGAACTGAAGAGTCGAAGTCGCCGTGAATTTGACAGCCAACACGCTAATAGTCCGTAAAATGTCAATAACGTTTGGATTTAAACACAGATTATTATGAAAATTGTCAAAAATGCAGATAATGTTGGACCCAACCATCATGCGAAGTTATAAGTTGATCGTTCAATCGGTTATAGTTTAAATTTCTAAAAACACAGGAAAGATGGTTTTAAATTTTAACCAATGGGAGGATTTGGCTGAAACTTTGTTTGATTGGGTACAATGTTGGGGGTAATGACTTGTCAAAATTTCAATTTGATCAAAACAACCAATCGAAAGTTAATTTTTTTAAATTTGAACCAATCAATGGATTTCAAAAAAATTAGGGTCTGCAACAATCAGAAATGTTACGTACATGTGTGCAAAATTTCAGCTCGATCGAAGAAAAACTCTGACCTGTATATCGTCAGTAACAGAAAAAAAAAAAAAAAAACAAAAAAAAAAACAGAGGTCCGTGCCAAAAGAGCCAAATGGAGACGCTCGCTTCGCTCGCTCAATTACAGCATGAAATCTTTCTTCTCGCCATTGACAAAACTATAAAATAGCCATTACTCAAAGTAGCTTGATTCATAGATTCTGGCTCTAATAGAAAGAGGAAAATGTACCTACTTGTAAATTTCTTTCCACTTTTAGGATAGAATTATGTCTTTAAAAAAACGATGCGCCAAGTCCTTTTGTAAAGTATTTCTCGGTGTTTATTATTTATTTCAAAAATACGATTAAATATTTGGAAATGTCATTGACTTGGCTCCTTTTTTGATATCACTCCTTTTCGGTGTTGAATTTTTTTAAAGTAAAGAGACTTGGCTGCCTTTTTTACACGGAGTGTTTTTTCTGGGATTCTTACTACTAGAAAAACCGTTGAGAAGTTGAAAAACCCGTAAATCTTGATAATAAGACCGAATGTTGGCGGTCAATCTGGGTTTGATTCTTCAACTATTTTCGATTGCTGGCGGAATAGCAATCTGTATAAAGCTATTGCAAAATCTCATTGCTAACGAAATTGCTACCGCTTTGCAGTTATAGAATGCCAACCTATGAGGCACCGAGGAGTGGTTCTGTTGCGGTTATATTTTAGTTCCTCTGCATTTGTAGTCTTGGAAATTAAATTTATAATTCATGACAATGAACTTGGCCCGCCGATAACCCGCTGAACACTTAATCTGCGTGATTTGTTTTAGAATGTTTAAGAATGAGTACCAAGTTTTAGAATGAGTGCTCATACATAGTTGGGAGAGTCCTGCATGAACATGCCCCGCCCCCTTAAAACTAAATCGTCAATAAGTCGACAACACGTTGAGCACTAATTCTGAAAATTGTTTTTCATAGAGCACTAATTGAGCACTAAATATTTGTGAAGTTTGGGACTTGTTGCTCAATGTGGCCAAAGTGTGAACTTGCCCCCCCTCCCCCAAACTAAAACGTTAATAAGTCGACAACGCGTTGAGCACTAATTCTGAAATTTGTTTTCCATGGAGCACTAATTGAGCACTAAATACTGGCGAAGTTTGGGAATTAGTGCTCAAGGTGGGGGGGCCAGCGTGAACTTGGCCCCCCCAAACTAAAACGTAATAAGTCGACAACGCGTTGAGCACTAATTCTGAAATTTGTTTTCCATGGAGCACTAATTGAGCACTAAATACTGGCCAAGTTTGGGAATTAGTGCTCAAGGTGGGGGGGCTAGCGTGAACTTAGCCCCCCCAAACTAAAACGTTAATAAGTCGACAACGCGTTGAGCACTAATTCTGAAATTTGTTTTCCATGAAGCACTAATTGAGCACTAAATATTGGCCAAATTTGGTAATTAGTGCTCAAGGTGGGGGGGCCAGCGTGAAGTTGGCCCCCCCAAACTAAAACGCTAATAAGTCGACAACCCGTTGAGCACTAATTCTGAAATTTGTTTTTCATAAAGCACTAATTGAGCACTAAATATGGACCAAGTTTGGGAATTAGTGCTCAAGGTGGGGGGCCAGCGTGAACTTGGCCCCCCCAAACTAAAACGTTAATAAGGCGACAACGCGTTGAGCACTAATTCTGAAATTTGTTTTTCATAAAGCACTAATTGAGCACTAAATACTGGCGAAGTTTGGGAATTAGTGCTCAAGGTGGGGGGGCCAGCGTGAACTTGGCCCCCCCAAACTAAAACGTTAATAAGTCGACAACGCGTTGAGCACTAATTCTGAAATTTGTTTTCCATGGAGCACTAATAGAGCACTAAATATTGGCCAAGTTTGGGAATTAGTGCTCAAGGTGGGGGGGCCAGCGTGAACTTAGCCCCCCCAAACTAAAACGTTAATAAGTCGACAACGCGTTGAGCACTAATTCTGAAATTTGTTTTCCATGGAGCACTAATTGAGCACTAAATATTGGCCAAGTTTGGGAATTAGTGCTCAAGGTGGGGGGGCCAGCGTGAACTTAGCCCCCCCAAACCAAAACGCTAATAAGTCGACAACCCGTTGAGCACTAATTCTGAAATTTGTTTTTTACGGAGCACTAATTGAGCACTAAATATGGACCAAGTTTGAGAATTAGTGCTCAAGGTGGGGGGGCCAACTTCACGCACCTCAATAATGACTATGAATGGGAAAATCACATCAAAATCGCAATTCAGTTATTTTAAACGATAGAGAAGAGTCCCAGGAATGCACTAAAATAATTTAAATGTATATGCCAAACTTGTATTATAATTTATAAACGTAACAAAATATTGAAGATACCAATGCGATGAAAAATTGACTGTAACGCGTTGATGAGCGAGCACAGAACATGCAACATCCCCATAGAAACGATGCACGACACGGCAGAAGACGATTTACTCTGCAATTTTTCAATCTCCATAATACACTGGATGAATAACAGATCCATTGTGTCGTGAAGTCTTACCTACATACCTTCTCCAGAAATCTCTTGTGACATCCCATACTAAACTCGTAAAATTACAATTAATACTTGACTGATTGGGCTAACAATATGTAAAATTTAATATTAAGTTGGTCTTGATCACCATGCAAAATTTGAACTTAATGTGAACATTTTTATTGTCGACCAATCAGAAGACATTATATTTAAACTTAACCAATTAGAGGATTTGGCCTTCGTACTGCATCCGATTTTATGCGCTAGGTCAAAAATGCTTTCATTTTACTGTACATTGTGGATAGCTTGGCTGCTCTACAGGCCTTGCCTTGTAACAGAAGCTTAAAGAAGGCAGGGATGACAATTTAGTATACATTTTTCAAGATTATGGAATAAAATGACCTTAAAATTACAAAACTTTTAAAAATGACGACAGATTATACTGAAAATTGGCAAAAATACCAAAAATTTTGGTACCAATGACCACGCGAAGTTTTAAGTTGATCGTTCAATCGGTTCTAGTTTAAATGTCAAAAATCACATGAAAAATGGTTTTAAATTTGAGTTAATAAGAGAATTTGGCTAAAACTTTTTATGATTGGGTACAATGTTGGTTGCAATGTTTTTGCCAAATTTCAAATTGATTGATGCAACCAATCGAAAGATATTTTTTTTAAAATTTGAATTAATCACGGGAGCCCGTTCAAAAACGATCCAAGGGACCGCATAGAGTACGTTAGTATGTGTACAAAATTTCAGATCGATTGCTTGAGCGGTTTGACCTGGGCTGTGACCACAAAAAAAAAACACACAGAGAAAGTGCCATAAGAGTACCGTGGTGACGCTCGCTACGCTCGCTCAATTATTTTTATTTAATATAAATGTCGGCGCTTTGAAAGAATTTTGCCTGAACATATAGATGATGCGGATATGGGCCTCTGCATAATAGATTCAAATACCTCTAACTTTATTACAGATAAAATAAAAGATTTCATTTGATTTCGCTAAGTCGAACGTGGTCACATTCGGTTCGATTTGACAATAGGCTCCCTGCTCCCAAGATCCAGATTCCGTTCATTTTTCTTATAAACAAAACCTTTATCTTGTTTAAATAGTCGACAAATTTATAATTTGAGTACTCATGTTACATGTGATAAACATCAGGTCTTATCATTGACAATGATTTTTTAAAATTAGAATCACAATAACTCTCTGTTATTAATCAATCATTACCATTGACACCAATTGTTCTAATCTAATGCAAGCGCTCTAATATATTATTTAATGTAGATCATAGATAAGCGGCACGTGCCTACAGATATATTGAGATATCGTAAAACGGGACTCAGTAAGATTGTGTGTACTTCTATGTTAGTTTTATTGAATGATTGTATATTTCCATATTCTAGTTGAGAGGGTCTAGTTGAAAAGTAGTTGATAAGAAATAATACGAATTGAGCGAGCGTAGCGAGCGTCACCACGTTACTCTTATGGCACTTTCTCTGTGTGTTTTTTTTTTTTTTTGCCGGCACTGCCCAGGTCAAACCGCACAACCAATCGATCTGAAATTTTGTACACATACTAACGTAATCTATGCGATCCCTGGGATCTTTTCTGAACGGGATCCTGTGATTGGTTCAAATTTTATAAAAATTATCTTTCGATTGGTTGGTTCGATCAATTTGAAATTTAGCAAAGTCATTGCAACCAACATTGTACCCAATCAAAAAAAATTCAGCCAAATCCTCCAATTGGTTCAAATTTGAAACCATTTTTCCTGTGATTTTTGAAATTTAAACTGGAACCGATTGACCGACCAACTAAAAACTTCGCATGGTCATTGGTACCAACATTTAAAGTATTTTTGCCAATTTTCACTCTAATCTGTCATTATTTTCAAAAGTTTTTGTCATTTTAGGGACATTTTGCGTGTTGGCTGTCAAATTCACGGCGACTTCGAATCTACAGTTCAAGGCAAGGTAGTTAGAGCAGAAAGTTTTAAACGATATGAAACTAATAATGACCGTTCAACAGATTGATCTGATTTTGTGTACACACACTACATATCATATCATATGGGTGGTCCCAGGTATATTTTTTGAACGAGATCCTGTGATTTTTGAAAATTAACAAGGAACCGTTCAATCATAAAGGTTTAATCGATCAACTTAAAACTTAGCAAGGATTGGCACCAATATTTTTGGAGATTTTGGAGATTTTTATACAAGTATGTGACGAAACTAAAGAATTATAATCTTCTCATTGGGATGCGAGAATCTATCTTGAAACGCGCGATATATGTCATCATTAGGTATTGTGCAGACTTCATGATCACCTTTGAGAACAGTGTTTACAGCTTTCTTGCGTTGGTTATTGAGCGAGCGTAGCGAGCGTCACCACGGTACTCTTATGGCACTTTCTCTGTGTGTTTTTTTTTTGTCCGCACAGCCCAGGTTAAACCGAAAATTCACTCGATCTGAAACTTTGCACATATGCTAACGTAATCTATGCGGTCCCTGGGATCGTTTTTGAACGGGCTCCTGTGATTGGTTCAAGTTTTAAAAAAAATATCTTTCGATTGGTTGCTCTGCTCAATTTGAAATTTAGCAAAGTCATTGCAACCAACATTTTACTCAATCATAAAAAGTTTCAGCAAAATTCTCCCATTGGTTTAAATTTGAAACCATTTTTCCTGTGATTTTTGAAATTTAAACTAGAACCGATTGACCGACCAACTAAAAACTTTGCATGGTCATTGGTACCAACATTTAAGATATTTTTGCCAATTTCCAGTCTAATCTGTCGTTATTTTCAAAAGTTTTTGTAATTCTAGGGACATTTTGCGTGTTGGCTGTCAAATTCACGGCGACTTCGAATCTTCAGTTCAAGGCAAGGTAGTTAGAGCAGAAAGTTTCAAACGAAATGAAACTAATAATGACCGTTCAACAGATTGATCTGATATTGTGTACACACTAATATCATATCATATGAGTGGTCCCAGGTATATTTTTTGAACGAGATCCTGTGATTTTTGAAAATTAACAAGGAACCGTTCAATCATAAAGGTTTAATCGATCAACTTAAAACTTAGCAAGGTTATTGGGACCAATATTTTTGGAGATTTTGGAGATATTTATATAAGTCTGTGACGAAATTTAAGAATTATTGGCTTTTAATGCCATTTTCGATTGACATAATTTCGGTTCGAGGTGTTGCGTGTATCCGTGCTCGCTCATCAACGCGTCACACAGAGCGTTTTCCTAGTTAATTGATAGTGAAGTCAAAATGTTAACCATCAATATTAATTATTAGTCAATATTTTTATATTTTTATATTATATTATAAAATTGAGGTGGTAAAATAATATGTTAAAATGTGTGATACTTCTGATTGTATCTAGTTTTATACATAAACTAAATTAGTGCACTTTCGTTCACGTTTTGACAAATGTATAAAGTGGGTGACCGAACTGTCACTATTTTGAATAAAATAATCATCGTCGCTATAGCCTATAGTTTTATAATGAATGCATGTTGCCAATAACTCAGGTGTTACTGAAACTATGTCAGTACTGATAAAAAGAATCAAGGCTGTAATTTAAATATACTTAATAGTAAATATCCAAGTATTTTGCTAATACAGTTGTGATGGGTCGAGGAAACGAGGTTGGAGGTGTTCATAAGATGTCTCCAATTAAGTGGTCAAGTTGTTGTGACGTAAAGGGCAGCAAAATTAAGGTTGGTAAAATAATGTTAAAATGTGTGATATTTATGATTGTATCTAGTTTTATACATAAACTAAATTACTGTACTTTCGTTTACATTTTGACAAATTTGTACAGTGGGTGAAGAAACTGTAGCTATTATGAATAAAATAATTGTATTATTCTTATTCTTCATTATTCATATTATCTATTGTGCATAATATCATCGTAAATAATATTGCAATATGGGATGAGATGTTGGAACTAAATTCCGAGATATTCACAGTCACGCGTACATTGTTTCTGTAGGAAGAAAGAAAGAGTATATTCTGCTGTAAATGTTTCATTGATTTTTTAATTATTTGTATTTTTAATACAAGTATAAAATATAAAAATATATATAGGGAATATATATAAAAACCTGCAAACTAGATATGTCTGATGTTACAAATAAGTTCAAGGGGTATGTATACTTGGCTAATGCTTAACGCTCGTGTATAGGGTGAATATCAGATCAACTCAGAATTGTGAAAATCATTGATTTTTATAATTCTTCAACAAACATTTTTTTACGGAAAATATGCAATTTGCCAAAAAAAACACTTCAAGCGTTAATTTTTATCATAAACCATTCAGCAGATTCCAACATTCAAGGATGTGTTCCCGCAGTATTCCCGCAAACGTTCAAATCACAAATGTATTCACCAATAAATATCATTGTAAAGTCTATAATTTGGTGTGCGTTACATTTGCAGTGATTCATCTGTACAGTTTTGTGATCATTGTATATTGTCTGGATCACACACATTTTCATGTATCACCTGAACAGAACAGCGAACATAGGAGTAAAGGGAACATAATTCCGTAATAAAAATGTAGCCCAGCTATACGAAAAATATAAATTAGCATATGAAACCAAATTGTTTGAAAATAATAAAAAAATGGAAGTGTGTAATAATTGTTTTCTATCAAAAAATCTACGAAAAAATTAAGAAAAAATTATGTTCAATATTATTTCGTAGTAGTATTTTATTTCGATTTCATATTAAAATGAAAGTTGGGCTTCTTTTGACTCTAATGATAATTGCAACCGCACCCCATTAAATTAAACTAGGAAAACGCTCAGTGTACCGCGTTGATGAGCAAGCACGGGTACATGCAAATTCTCGAACCGGCAACGCGTACACAACGCACAGAAAGCAATACTTTCATAATGAATTGAAATATGATTCACTCAATCAACATAAAAGTATATGCTTTTCATCGAAACTTGAAAAATGCATCTAAGCACACTGGTAGGTACAGCAAATCCGATTCAATTCCATTGACACTGGAAAACATTCATTTCGATACTTCATTTCTGACAGCTATTAAAAATGTCAATAAGTTCATACGTTCCTGATTGGGATAAAAAGTTGTAAAATAAGATACATTGTTGGTCTTAATGATCATGCAAAATATAAGTTTGATCAGATTTATCGAATACAATTTTCATTTTTCAACCTACCAGGAGATATTTATTTAAATTTTAACTAATGAATGAATTTCAACAAAATTAGGGTCTGCAAACAGAGAAGGTTGTCTCTACATGAGTGCAAAATTTTAGCTCGATCGAAGAAAAACTGTGACCTGTAGCCTCAGATAACAGAAAAATGGTCCGTGCCAAAAGAGCCAAAAGGAGTCGCTCGCTTAATTATGGTTATTTTAAGCTCATTGACCACATACCTTCTGACGCCATTTTCAACATACGAACTCCTGTAGAATCCCGCCAAATTGTTACCGTCCAAAATCCCCGTGAACTTCTTGATAAGTACACTGTATTCCAGTCCGGACCTCAACGGCGTCGCCAGAAGAATCGAATAAAAGTCAAGATCAGGATCCTCCTCGAACCTGGTGACCTCCACAGACTCGCCAAACGTCAAGTCAGTGACTTCAATGGACGCTGCATCAACCGTCAACTTCCTCGTGTGCAGTGTGATGTTGGTTGTTGCTTCCAGGGCTTGGAACGTGATGAGGACTTCGCCGTCGAACGTGAAGTTGCCCTCAGTGATGAAGGGGATGAGCTTAAAGAAGAGCAATCGATCGATTATAGATTATTTTTTGAAATTACGGGATCAAAAACGTGTTCCTACATTTCAACTATTCATAGTTTGCACGAGCGTCTTTGTTTCAACATCAACAATGTAAAAAAGCATATTTCGGCCACCTTGGTGATAGTTGTCAAGTCGATTTAAACTAATTATTATCGGTTATAGTCGAAGATAGTTTGTAAATGAGTGGTTTTATACCTATAAGAACTTCTTCTGCAGCCTTCAATTGCACAGGTAAATAATAAATTAATAAACACTGAAAAACAGATTGACAGCCGTTCTGACATGTATCCCCAAGATGGCCACGCAACAATGAGATGATGTCACGTGCAAACTATGAATATTTAAGTATAACAGACTCATTTAATGTCCTGTAGTTTGGAACTCCAGTCCAACAATGAGTTTTCAATTTTATATCATCAGAGGATGAACAAAACTTTAACATGGGAGGTAAAGTGACCCGCAACCAATCTGTATATTTGGATTTTCTTTAAAAACAGGTATTTTACGAACCCCTTAGTGAGCTCAACCCAAGAGAAGGTTCGGCATAACAATGGGGCATGGTGCGCACGCAGGTAAAGTAGGGGACGGGAAAATAAAATGACCCATTTCCAATCCACAGATCGCCTGCTGGTCACTTTATAGGAAAATACTTTCGAATTTGGTTTATAACTTTTAAAATAGCACACGTTAGTATTGTTTTAAATTTTTTCCTGATAGTATGTTCATGTGTCTATTATGAAGAAAAATCGTTCAATTTTATCGACAAAAATAGACCTTCATTATAGCCTAAAATGACACGATTTTCTTTTTCCGCCATAAGATAACATGGTGGAGACAAATCAATTCATCTCAGAAACTGGAGACGAGAAGTGTTTAATTTTTTCATGGATAGTGTTTTGCATGGTTATCACTTATCAATAAGTCCCCAAAATTTCAAGTAAATCGGAAACATTGATGTTATGGTGGTTCTACCTTAATGCTGTACTTCGACGGACGGATGCTGGTTGGTAGTCGGTATCCGGCTCGGTCGGCGGCCGGGATGATGTTGACCGAGCGAGGGGATGGAAAGGTGGATGGAGGGCTGGCGACGGCGAGTAGAGCCAGCGAGAAGAAGCAGTATACCCCAATCATTTCGATGATCTGTTAAAAAAATTGTGTAAAAGATATGGTACTTTTGTAATATTGCTGGCCACGGGATTTTGAAAGTTAATTCGGGGGTATGGGCACCTCTGCATTTGTGTGTGCTTGAGAAATGTTGTACATTTGAAATTAGTTTGTAAAAGTTTTGTATTTTTGGACATTGAACCCATAATAAAAACAAAGAAGAAGAATGGGATTGAACCCATAGTCTACAAAAGATTATTTTATTTTAATTTGTGTATATTTATTTCAGCTGTAATTTTCTAGACTTACTGAAATTAACAATATTATCACATACAAATATAGAAATGTATATCTTAACATTTTTCCTGAAACGATATACAAACCTTAGATTATTTTAATTATGCTATTTTCAAAATGAACTTTATTTTCAGTCTAGAATTTATAAATAACCCATTTACTATCTTATTAGCACGTATTTCCCAAGAATATTCTTTATCTTCTTAAACAAATTGTGTACTCCTCTTCACTATAGAGAATAGAGGATTTTTTTAAATAAAAAAATCTTACTTAATGAATTATGAGCCAACATCTAGTGGAGCGGTCGCTCCACCCAGCCAAGTCGTACTATACACTCACAGTCACTCAACATACCGTAAATGCCTAATAAACTGAGGAGCAGACCAAACACTTTTACTGTAAGCAACAACATGGCATTTTCGGCCTACTGGATCTTAAAATTGGAAAATCTCACATTGTTGTGAAATGTCTTAATTTCGAGCTATGGCCCACCCCACCCCATATACCAAATTTGGGAACAACAGGTTTTGCCATTTGCGAGCTAGAGGGCCATGAAAACAGTGAAATTATACCCCTTCTTAAAGCTATCTGATGATGATGATGATGATGATGATGATGATGATTCAGATATCAGGAAACATTGTTGACAGGGCCACAGCCTAAACGGCTGAACCGATCGACCTGAAACTTTTACCACATATGCACTTTTGGCGTCTGATGATACCTTGCCTCTTGTGATTTTTTGTGCCGCCATTTTTAAACCGGAAGTGACGTCATAACTCAAAAACGTCTGGACCGATTAGAACGAAATTAGCGCCATTCGATTGAGATGGTCATCTATATGAAGTATCAATAAAAAAAATATTATTTTCTTATTTTCTAAACCGGAAGTGACGTCATAAATACGCAATATTTAACTTATTTCAACAAATTATACTTAAAATACATACATAATTAACTTACATTGTAACATAGACAATACAATTTATATATTCAAGGTAGCAGTGTTCTCGGCCGCCATTCCTGAAACCGGAAGTGACGTCATATATCTAAAACGCCTGTACCGATTGCAACTGAACTAGCTCCTGCGTATTCATTCTGCTATTTATTTGAAAAATCAATTTTGAAAAATGAATAAATAAATTAATGGTACCGGAAATGGCGGCAGGAACCACTAAATGAAACCGGAAGTGACGTCATATATTACAAACGGCATGACCGATTTTACGGAAGTATAGGGATTAGGAATTCAGATGGTCGTTCATGAAGGTATCAACTAGATAAAACTAGATTGTTTTCTTATTACCTATACCGGAATTCGGCCGCTATTTCAAAACCAGAAGTGACGTCATGTATCGAAAACGGCTGGATCGATTATAACGAAACTTAAGCTATTCTTCTTGGATAATCATTTTCATCTTATACCAAACGCAACTTTTCATAGTAACCAAATCGGTTGAGGCGTATTTTTTTAAAGAAATTAGTCCCTGCTCGGACATGTGCTACAAGCTGTATGAATAAACTAACAAAAGAAGTGATATCCCAGAAAAAACACTCCGTGTAAAAAAGGCAGCCAAGTCTCTTTACTTTAAAAAAATTCAACACCAAAAGGAGTGATATCAAAAAAGGAGCCAAGTCAATGACATTTCCAAATATTTAATCGTATTTTTGAAATAAAAGAATAAAAACCGAGAAATACTTTACAAAAGGACTTGGCGCATCGTTTTTTTAAAGACACTTTTCTATTCATAAGCATAAGTCATTTATATACAACAGTCATTAAGAATTTTTAGAATAATAGGGAAACATCCTTCAATTACATATTATACATACCTACAGTTTGTTCAAATCTTCTTTACAATGACTATGGTGGTGAAGATGGCAACGAAAATGATGTACTACGCTAGTACCAACACAACAAAGTGAAATCAGCTAGAACTTAGGTGGCACATTCAAGTTAGCGGATTTACTTTGGAGAGTTTAGGTTGGCAAAGTGTGAATTCAGGTGGAAGGTCTGGATGGTGCTGCTTAGTTACACCCTTACGGCGTTGTAAGCGTAAATTGAACAGCCTGTACTGTAAAATATTTTCTATTTGAATATATACGCGATGAAACTTGTTGTCTATGTTTTCTATAAATACACAAAAGTTATCTTCGTAATATTGTTTCGTGGTCAACATAATTAAGTCTCATGCGTTATACCTTCTCATCATGAAATACATTTCAATTAATCCACATTTTATAACAATACATTTCACAAAGTACACAGTCACATTGTATTTCTATTAAAAAAAATATCTTTATACTTTAAAAATATATAATAGTGTTCCATAGATAGTTAGTAATTATTTGACAACGTTTCATGAATTCCTTCAGTTAAGATCAAATTATGAAAAGATACCCTTCTAATATCACCATATTAACAGTACTGCAAGAATATGTATGAGCCCACTTCCAATTGTTATTTAATTCTTCCATCCTTATATTACTTATCTATTACAGCATGAAATCTTTCTTCTCGCCATTGACAAAACTATAAAATAGCCATTACTAAAAGTAGCTTGATTCATAGATTCTAAATCTCATAGAAAGAGGAAAATGTACCTACTTGTAAATTTCTTTCCACTTTTAGGATAGAATTATGTCTTTAAAAAAACGATGCGCCAAGTCCTTTTGTAAAGTATTTCTCGGTGTTTATTCTTTAATTTCAAAAATACGATTAAATATTTGGAAATGTCATTGACTTGGCTCCTTTTTTGATCTCACTCCTTTTCGGTGTTGAATTTTTTTTAAGTAAAGAGACTTGGCTGCCTTTTTTACACGGAGTGTTTTTTCTGGGATAAATATTAAACAGACACAAAGTAATTTCTTCACAATTATATTGTTTATAAAACATTCCTTATCTCTGATTGTACAACTGTAATTAAACGGTTGTTATCTTTTATTATGTTGTAGATTACAAATCATCCATTCACTTGAACCTCTGTTATAGGAAAGATTGTCTGTATCGTCTGGATGTTCTCTTTTCTTTCGTCTAACAGACGTTTCAAATTTCATATTGCACAATTAATAAAGAACATAATAACATATTTTTAAAACACATTCTCAAAATCATTCCACAACCATCAAAGTCTTTCCAGAAACAAACTGTATAATTTTGAAAATTTTCGGATGAGTCACTAGATAGTATGAAATTAATTAATTAGGTAATTAAATAAAGGAGATATAGGTCACTAATAAAACGAGAAAAAAATATAATTTTATTTTAGGTACTCTAAAAGTACTTAGGTGGGGAATATCTGAATTTTTCAAGTGTGTAACAAATATGTGGAAAAAGCTTTCAGTGCTTATTATAGACGTTTTCAAATAAATACGATTCTACTTTACATCAACAAATTCTTCGCCCCATCAACACATTGGATATTGGACTAGGATAAAGTTCTGTGACACGCGTTGATAAGCGAGCACCGGTATTTGCAACTCCTTGGCGTTTCCCAACACAAGCCAAATGAAAGCAAACGAGTCAATCAATCAATTTAAAATAACTAATACAAGCATGAAAAGCAATTCTGCTTGTCATTGCATTCAAAATGCTTAGTCACAGCAGTTCAAGTAATACTTCTTGGTTTGAAAAAAAAACACATGATCAAGCTGCTGTGCATTTACGTTGTAATCGCTATTGCCTTCTTACGAATGTTTCAAAATCCGTTTACTAGAATTTTTGAATAATTTTGCAAAAATAAATGAAAAACTATGAACAACTATGATAAAATATTAGTCTCAGCGACGATATAAAATTTTACTTGTTCACTTTCTATCAAACGGTGTATATTCACAAAACTATTCTCGTGACTTCAGGTAATATTATGGTCTTGGTGCGTGCTCAAAACTTCAGAACAATAGAAATGTGTGACCTGGGCAGTGCGTACAAAAAAAATAAACATATCAAATTTGTAAGCGGGACTTACATATCTTATTTTAATAAACGGTGTGGTCAAAGTTATCAATGACTCTCTTTACGCTGTGGGAACCATTGCAGTAAGAGTAACCTGCAATGGACAATGGATTAAAAACTATAGACTTACCCGAAATCGAGTCTGAAGTATACTGGAAATTAATCGGTGATATCTGGCTTTATAAGCATCTCAACTTCTAAATCTATTGTTTATCTTACTAATTGCCATATCATTCTAATGTTTATCAGCTTGAACACTTGAAGCTGTAGTTATCATCAAATGGGTCATTTTTTAATACTGTGATAAGTATTGCATAGGACACCAATCAAAAAAATACAATAAGATAGGTTGCGTACATTGTTAAAACCATTTAGATCGCATCTCGCAACAAATATATGATCTCGATGGATGTTGAAACCTGCGGGATTTGGCTCAGAGGGTAGAACACAAAGAATCAGCAATATTATAATTTGTTTATTACAAAGAAAATAAATGTTCATTGATGTGAAAAGAGCAATCAAAAATTATGAAACAATATTACGTTCGATACGTCGGCAGTAGTGATGATGTCGTCTAGTTTGTTTACTTCCGCGTAAACAAGTGGATGGCGTTGACTCTTGCGTAGTGTGTCCCGTGAACTCCAGTCCACCAGCAGAATGAAATGACTGGATATGTCACCTCCTTCAGCTGCGATGCGATGATGTTGTTTAATAACCCCTTGGTTACCAGGACGTCCAGCAGTCCGTGCACAAGGAGTGACCTCCTCGAGCAGTTGGATCAAGTTGGCTCAGGCTGATGACGTTCGTGGCTGCAGACTCGTCGGTTTCTCCCGGAGTTGCAATTCACTAACTTTTATACTTTAACATTTACTGACTTTAATGTTGAAACTGTTCAGTTGATCACTTGTAACTTGAAATTGTCTTAATGCGATATTATTTGCCTCAGCATTAGGCTTGAAGTTTGAATTTACTGGGTTGACGTTTATACAAAAATGTTATTTTAATGTTTACCTTCGATCACATCGGCACTGTCTCGCTGAAATTATACTATGTTGCGTGCACAAGGCTTCACGGTTCGCGAGGCAGGTCTCACTGCTCTGAGAAAACTCCGACTGATAAAGTTTGGCTGGTAGCCTGACGTTTTATACCCTCTGACATCGTTTTCCCTCCAAAGAATCTGATTGGTTGGTTTCGTACACGTGGTAGCTATTTTTAGGCATTCTGTCATTTCTAAAGCCCGCGAAACGACTTTCTTTCTGCACGTAGGCCCATGCTTTTCTTGGAATCACTGAAAACTAGTCTGGCTGACTGGTTTTGTAGCGTTATCACAATGACTGGTTCACTTGTTATTACGTGGTGACATCACAATTTAGGTAAGGTCACATACTTTTTATATGGATTCACTCACTTTCTTGATATAATTGCACATTGTTAAACTTATTTGATTGCTTGTTATATTTTTGTCTATATTTTGATTGCTGTTGAATTTTAAGATTGTAAGTTTACATAATGATTCTAATTAATTACTTTGTGTTCAGTTAACCTTGACTCTAAGAATGCCATGCTACAAGCTTGTTCATTCTGTAAGCCTACTTCAAGCAAACATTATTATTTTTTAAAGTTAATTTTCTAACCTAGATAGGCCAACTTGTTACAGAGCCCCCTGAATTCTTGTTGTTCACCTTTTGACTGAAGTCAATTTGAAACACATTGAAATTTTGAATGAAAAAATGGTGATAAAACAAGGATTCACATAGAGACTGGACTATCTAGCAGGAATAATCTCTTCCTTTTGACAAACAAAAAGTTTCCTTGAACAGATGCAAGTTTATTTCCCCTTACAGCTGTCTAATCTAAACCTGAATGAATGAACTCACCCCTCCATCTACCAAAACAAAAACAAACCTCATCCTACTTCCCGGAAACGATGCTCGACTCAACCCTCTCTCTTATCACAATCCCGTTATTGGCCTAGTGACCTACTCTTGCTGGGTCATCATACTTCGACCATAACATCAACATAACATTGCTGTTGTCATCAGTAGGAATCATTTGTTCGACGTATTGATTTCTTTCTTCCGTCCACGATCGAATGGAAATGAAATCGTTCCTTCTTCTGTTTCGTCTTGAGTTTTCACCCTTGAAATTTCTTCAAGTAGCTGTTTCCGAATTGAATTTTCCCTGTTTTCTTGAGCAGTGGTCGATGTGTAGTTTTCATTTTCGTCAGCTTTCTTCTTCAGTTCTCGTACGTTCATTTGCAGTCCATCTTGCAAGCAAACATTTTCGTCTTCTTCTCTCAAATCATTATTCAACCCTTTCTTCAAAACATCATCGTTTTCATTCATAATCACCTTGTCATTTTTCTCGTCGTGAAACTTTTCACCATTACTTTTAAAGTCGCCTATAGACTTCAAAACATCGCCAATTTCTTCAACTGTTCGAACTCTGTCGGAATCATCTTGATTCGCAATCGGAATCTGTAATTCTTCCTTCTCGCTCACTTGTGGCAATACTACCTCGCAATTGTCTTCAAAATTCTTCCTTCGAAATACATTTTCATCTTTCTTCATCTTCGTATATTCACAACTACTTCCTTCAACTTTGTCTGGGCCATCCAAACATTTAATTTTATTTCCGTCGATTTCTTCTAGCACACAGCCCCCCTCTATACTCTCTTGTGATTGCAACATCTTGCAAGCAGCAGCGTCTTCAATCCCCTTCTTGAAAAGCATAAAATCAAGTTGAAGTTGTTTTTCTATTGCAGAAACCTCTGCTTCTCTGGCTGCTTCTCGTTCATCCATCTCTTTCTTCCACCGTCTTGAAGATCCGCGTATAAATTCTTTAAGATCCTCACGCTCTTTCTTCTGTATTCTTCTAATCTCTTCTTTTCTCTCTTTGAAACGTGTCTTTTCGGTCGACGCAAAATCGTGTCCCATCTCTACTTTCCATTCTGTGTCGACCTCTGTTCGTTTCCCGAATTTTCATTTTTCGTTTCCTTCGTACCGGACTCTGGTGGACGATTATTATTATTCCCGTTACCATTCCCGTTACCATTCCCATTTCTGTTATGACTGTTTCTCCCGTTGTTATTGTTATTGCAATTCCTGTCATAACTATTCCTGTTATTGTAGCCGTTCCTATTGTCATTGTAACCGTTCCCGTTACGAATTGGCTCATATTGCTTTGGGTCTCTTATTAGCTTCTCAGTGAATTCATCATGCTCTAAATCAGTCAGCTCCTTGATCAATTCGTCTTTAGTTTTGACTTTGCCTCGCACTATCACCCTGATGTTTGGTGGTAAGTGATTAATCAATATGCCAACCAAAACTTGTTCCGTCATATTGACCAACTCTGTCACATATTTTGCCTTGTTGATAATCCGATTGACATAGGTCACCATGTTTAGGTTCGAACTAATTTTGTATTCTCCAGCATAGATTGATCTGATTAGCTGATGCTGTACAGTTTGTGACCAATATTCATCTTTAAAAGCCTCTTCAAATTTGTCAATATTCTCAACGGGATTATTTACATACCAGTCTGCTGCTTTTCCATGTAAACACTTGACAATGATTCCCAGCTTCTGATTGTTATTCACATTGAATGTTGAAAAACGCTCTTTGATTAGCTTCAAAAATTGCATTGCGTTTATTGGGCAACTCTCTTCCCCATTAAATCTTATTGCCTCTTGTATCAGCGACTCAGTACAATGTTTTGCAAATTGCAACTCGTTATTTGCGTGACAGATGACATTTGATGTTGTTCCAGTCTTCTTTGCATTTTCATCTACTTTCTTACTTACGTCCTCTATTTTCTCCTTCATAGCTGAAATGCTTTCATTCTTCTCTTTATCCTTTCTTTCAAATCGCGAGCTTAATGAAAATATCTCCAGGCTGAGTTTCTTGTCACGCTCATCGATCTCAGTGTTTATCTTTACCAATCCGGTATTTACTTTTTCCTCAACACTGCTCGTCTGTGCTCCGATTGATTCTACGTAAGACTTAATGACCTCCAACTCTGTGTCGACTTTATCATTTACTTGTTGTACTCTTTCCTCTACATTTGTGACCCTAGTTTCAACCTTTTTCAATCCAGCTTCAAATTTACTCGCGATCTCCCTGAATTCATTTTTAGTTTCTAATAGCAACTCCCGTATTTCCTTTCCTCTTTCTTCCTTCTCCTTAATTTTCTCCTGTTTCCTATTCACTTCTTTGATAGCTTCCCTTTCCTGTTGTTCTTGCTGCATTTTCATTAAGAATTCCATAACTGGATTAGAGGATTCTTTCTCACCGAATTGTGAATATATACTGTCAGCTCTGGCTTCTTTTTGTCTCTCTTCAAAGATTGGCATTTCAACATGAGGTAGCGAGTCATCGTGTTCGTCCTCCCCTATCACCTGGCTCCTAGTTACCTCGAGTTCACTAACCACTGACTGGTCCCCCGCCCCCTCTACAGTCTCATCTAAATCTACAGTTGACGCTAAACTTGCATCTCGATCTGCCATCGTAACAGATGTAATGAACTAACATGCACAAATCTACAGTTGGCTTTATCTTTACGTTAACGGGTTGATTCTATGTAAAATTTCCAAATACATGAAAATTTTACGCAATGCCTGTGTCCACAAGTTTCAGAACAACTGAGTAACTCTTTCACAATCAAGAAAACAATTATTTCTTTCAAAACAATTGCTCCCAGGAATGTTATTCGAGCCCCACACGTTGAGCGCCACTGAAACCTGCGGGATTTGGCTCAGAGGGTAGAACACAAAGAATCAGCAATATTATAATTTGTTTATTACAAAGAAAATAAATGTTCATTGATGTGAAAAGAGCAATCAAAAATTATGAAACAATATTACGTTCGATACGTCGGCAGTAGTGATGATGTCGTCTAGTTTGTTTACTTCCGCGTAAACAAGTGGATGGCGTTGACTCTTGCGTAGTGTGTCCCGTGAACTCCAGTCCACCAGCAGAATGAAATGACTGGATATGTCACCTCCTTCAGCTGCGATGCGATGATGTTGTTTAATAACCCCTTGGTTACCAGGACGTCCAGCAGTCCGTGCACAAGGAGTGACCTCCTCGAGCAGTTGGATCAAGTTGGCTCAGGCTGATGACGTTCGTGGCTGCAGACTCGTCGGTTTCTCCCGGAGTTGCAATTCACTAACTTTTATACTTTAACATTTACTGACTTTAATGTTGAAACTGTTCAGTTGATCACTTGTAACTTGAAATTGTCTTAATGCGATATTATTTGCCTCAGCATTAGGCTTGAAGTTTGAATTTACTGGGTTGACGTTTATACAAAAATGTTATTTTAATGTTTACCTTCGATCACATCGGCACTGTCTCGCTGAAATTATACTATGTTGCGTGCACAAGGCTTCACGGTTCGCGAGGCAGGTCTCACTGCTCTGAGAAAACTCCGACTGATAAAGTTTGGCTGGTAGCCTGACGTTTTATACCCTCTGACATCGTTTTCCCTCCAAAGAATCTGATTGGTTGGTTTCGTACACGTGGTAGCTATTTTTAGGCATTCTGTCATTTCTAAAGCCCGCGAAACGACTTTCTTTCTGCACGTAGGCCCATGCTTTTCTTGGAATCACTGAAAACTAGTCTGGCTGACTGGTTTTGTAGCGTTATCACAATGACTGGTTCACTTGTTATTACGTGGTGACATCACAATTTAGGTAAGGTCACATACTTTTTATATGGATTCACTCACTTTCTTGATATAATTGCACATTGTTAAACTTATTTGATTGCTTGTTATATTTTTGTCTATATTTTGATTGCTGTTGAATTTTAAGATTGTAAGTTTACATAATGATTCTAATTAATTACTTTGTGTTCAGTTAACCTTGACTCTAAGAATGCCATGCTACAAGCTTGTTCATTCTGTAAGCCTACTTCAAGCAAACATTATTATTTTTTAAAGTTAATTTTCTAACCTAGATAGGCCAACTTGTTACAATGTGTAAACACACAAAAATATGTGGTCAACAAAACCCCACCACCGCACTAAGGTGACAGCCGTCGAGGTACGAACCTGGTAGAATTGTCACTCGAGGGCACCAACATTCTCGGAAATTTAAATGCATAGAGGAATCTACTGTTCTGCACTCATCTACAGAAACTTGATGTTTTTCAGTCGAATATACCTCAGAATGTGGTTATCTCAATTCTTCTGCACAGCCTCCATTAGATATCTGGACATACAAAAGGTACGCAAAGTCATCTCCGATGCACTTCTCATGGCATGCCTACAACGTGAAATGAAAATGAGAGCAGCAGCAAGTGTACAAAGGATTACGATGAGGGAATCCCTACGTAAGTTCAGTAACTACTGTCAGGCTGTATAATCACATAATATTACAACTTCAGAAGAAATTAATAAACATTTTAAACACGTTTGATTTTGAGGAAAATGGATTCGAATCACGTTGATTTAAATTGAGTTGATGAACATTCAATGAAATGAATATTTGAATTGATGTTCAAATAATTCATTTGCGTTCAACAATTTCCAAAATAATTTAGTAATTTCATTTATATTTCATTTATAAAAACAGATGTTGCATTGGCTGAAACATGGTAAGTACAAAAATTATTATGACTTCATAAAAAATTTAATGCCAATTTTTATTGGTTAGATTTTAATTTGTGTTTTAAAACCTTCAAATAAATATTACCAGTGATTTGTTGAGTACTTTGATTTTTTGTAAATGAACCGGGATTGGGTAATGTATTGTTGAAAACTCGTAGAATACGTAGAAAACCATGTAGAATATGTAGAAAACGTAGAAAACTAACAAAAATTCAAATATTTCGCCAAAACTGGTAAACCAATCAGAGAAAAATACATTATATTTTAAACCAACACAATATGTTGGCAGGCCTGCATTTTATTTCCCTCCATTCTGAAAGGGAGGGAGTTTGTTGAGGTAAAGGTGTGGCTCTGCTCGGGATTTGCGATTCATTTAGCTGCAAATTTGCAAATTGTAAGTATACCTACACATAGTATTTGATGATGTATTTGATTTAATGACTAGGAAAACGCTCTGTGTAACGCGTTGATGAGCGAGCACGGACAGGCGCAACACCTCGAACCGAAATTATGTCTATCGAAAATATCATTAAAAGCCAATAATTCTTGAATTTCGTCAGACTCAAGTATAAAAATCTCAAAATTGTCCTAAAACATTAGTCCCAATAACCATGCAAAGCTTGAACCTTTTGAACCTTTCTGATTGAACTGTTCCTCGTTAATATTAAAAAATCACAGGATCTCTTAAAAAAAATTGACCTGGGACCACTCATATGATATTATTGTGTGTACTTACACAATATTAGATCGATCTGTTGAATGGTCATATCAGTTTCATACGTTTGAAAGTTTCTACTCTAACTACCTTGGAACTATAAAGAGTCGAAGTAGCCGTGATCAACATTTTCGAGAAATTTGACAGCCAACACGCAAAATGTCCGTAAAACGTCAATAACTATTGGATTTAAACATAGATTAGTCTGAAAATTGTCAAAAATGCAGATAATGTTAGTCCCAATGACCATGCAAAGTTTTAAGTTGATCAGTAATACGGTTCAAGTTTAAATTTAAAAAATTACATAAAAGATTTTTTTTCAATTTTAACCAATGGGTGGATTTGGCTGAAACTTTGTAAGATTGGGTACAATGTTGGTCGCCATGACTTGTCAAAATTTCAAATTGATCGGAACTACCAATCAAAAGATATTTTTTTTAAATTTGAACCAATCACATGAGCCCGTTCAAAAACGATCCCAGGGACCGCATAGATTACGTTAGTATATGTGCAAAATTTCAGATCGATGGGTTGTGCCGTTTGACCTGGGCAGTGAAAAAAAAAAAAAAACACACAGAGAAAGTGCCGTAAGAGTACCGTGGTGACGCTCGCTACGCTCGCTCAATAATGATGGCATAATCTAGTGGAGCGGTCGCTCCACGCCAGCCAAGTCGTACGGCGCGCGCACACTCTCATTTAAAAAGACTGGAGCAACCTACTTTTACTGTAAGCATCAAAGTGGCATTTTCGGCCTACTGGATCTTAAAATTAGGAAATCTCACATTGTTACGAAATATCTTAATTTCGAGCTATGGCCCACCCCACCAAATATACCAAATTTGGGAACAATAGGTTACGCCCTTTGCGAGCTAGAGGGCCGTGAAAACAGTGTTTTAGGGCGGTTTTAATCTCAGTTGTAGTAGTAGTAGTAGTAGTCTCCTGGAATTCAAATCCGGTAACAAGGCCACAGCCTTAACGGCTGAACCGATTGATCTCACATTTTTACCACGTGTGCACTTTTGGCGTCTGATTTAACCTTCACCCCATAAATTTTTTGTGCCGCCATTTTGAAACCGGAAGTGACGTCATATCTCAACAACGGCTAAACCGATTGGAGCTAAAATAGCGCCAAACGATTCGGACGGTTAACTATATGGATTATCATTAGCAAAAGACTAAACAATATGTTAACGAAACCGGAAATGACGTCATGAAATTTGAAATACATCGATTGTCATTTCGGCAACAAAGGTTGATCCGATTATTTTGATATTTATGTAACGTATGTACTTCTGATATCTCATTTGACTTGTTACAACACCAACCGGAAGCCGCCATTTTTAAACCGGAAGTGACATCATATCTTAATAGATAAAAATAGATTTGAACGCAACCAGCGCCAAACAATTTAGACGGTCAACTATGTATTATCATCAGTAATATTTGCAGTTTCCTATAGCAAAACCGAAAATTACGTCACACATTTTAAAAATCTCACAAATTTACATTTTGATACAATACATACTATTTGAGACAGCTTATAATAAGATGTAATCATGTTTAAATTAAAATTTAAGGGGTCAGAGATTTCAGCCGCCATTTTTAAACCGGAAGTAACGTCGTATCTTGAAAACTGGTAGACTGATCAGTACGAAACTTGCGCCAAACGATTCGGAAGGCCATCTCTATGGAATAGGAACAGTCAAACCTGAATTTTCCTGGTATTGACGTCATTCAAATTTAAAAATTATTATAATCCCCGTTCTTTACAATGAATACATATTCAGAAAGCTTAAAATGATACTTATTAATTGTAGATATAAATTCTATGTGGCAGTGCAGTACGTTTAGCAGCCATTTTTAAAACCGAAGTGTTATTCCATATCTCGGAACTGGGTTGGCCGATTGGAATGAAAACTTTGCAAGCAAATATATAACAGATTTTCATTAGTAGTAACCAAATTGTAAATGGCGATTTTTTTTAAAGAATTTAGTTATTGTTCATTTCATATGTGTCACAAGTTGTAAGAATAAACTAAAAAAAGGAGTGATATCCCCATAAAAAACACTGTAAAAATACCAGCCAAGTCTCTTCAATTAAAAAAAATATATGAAATCTAAAAATTCTGCACTGAAAAGTATTGATATCAAAAAATTTGTCAAGTCAAAACTTTATTTGAAAATCAAAAAATACTTGGCGCATCGATTTTTTAGTGCATTATAGGTATACTATGTATATGTTTATTTGATGTATATTTTGTATCTGGCCTATACTTCTAAGCTATTTATATACACGATGCGCTAAGTATTTTTTGATTTTCAAATAAAGTTTTGACTTGGCAAATTTTTTGATATCAATACTTTTCAGTGCAGAATTTTTAGATTTCATATATTTTTTTTAATTGAAGAGACTTGGCTGGTATTTTTACACGAAGTGTTTTTTATGGGGATTTAGTATTACATGGCTTCTAGCACATTCGTTAAAAAAAAACAGCCTAGAAAGCCCAGGTTTTTGGGGTTTTATTGGGTTTTATTATGCTTTTTTGGGTTTTATTGGGTTTTATTAAAAATGATTGTTTATTAATTTTTTTTATCAAAAGTCTATAGTTTTACATTTATAACACCTTGTATAACGTACCTACACTTTCCACTTCAAAATTTCTTTAATATGAATAATCTGTTTAGTACCTACCTAATTAGTAATAACCTCTCATATTATTCGTAGTTTACCTTGTTGTGTAAGATTTATAAGATAATACAAGGGATCCAAATTAAGTGATCCACAGAGTATAATTTATAGAAAAATGCAATCTGAAAACGTAATCCAATGAAGTCAGATATAACGTGTTTCACCATCTAAAAGAGGAGAAATGCTCAGTTATTGTATCCGTGGGTGTAGATAAACAATTTACGAAACCAAAATTGTATGTCAATTGACCCAGGAACATTCCTAAATATAGGTAACTACTACATTACCAATTTGACATAGTTGTCTAATAAATATTATTGTGCCATTGTGATTTTAAAAAAAATTAGTAACATTAAATTTAAAGGGTGGGTTTTTTGGGGGTTTTATTGTTTTTTTTAAGTGTTTTTTTTAAAAGCCCAGCGGGCTTTTTTGGGCTGGGCAAAATTAATACAACCCTGACAATGAATGGCAAAATGGATTTCGACTTGATAAAGAAAGGATTAAAGGAAAATGCGCTGCATTTTGTTTGGTGTGTAAAAAGACTTTACAAAACACTGCTCAAAAAAGACTTCAACGGCACAGGAAAATGTGCATATTCAATCGTGTGTCACAAGAAGAGCAACATCCAATCACTACAACACCTTCGAGTTCGACATCACTGTCACATTCACTTGTCCAGGTTCGTAGAATGAGAATTGTTTCCTCTTCTGAGTCAGACAACTCGGAACACGCTGATAAGTGACAATGAGGGTTTGGAAGCTGATGTCGAGGTCGTTGCAGTCCAGAATAATGCCGTCAGAGAATCAAATGCTTCTGATGATCTACGAAGTGCCACACCGTTACCTGCTGATGGATCTACGCTCAGTCAAGGTACCAGTAGCAAAGCAAGACACTTGAAGAGACGGTGACCCCTACCAATACTAGTAAGAAATCGTACTATACACCTTGTGTTACCCCAAGCATGATGTCATTTGTTCATTCAATGAAGAAAGAAGAAGCAGCAGCAGCTATTGTCGCCAGTTTTTCGCTATAGCACATTCGGCTCCTTTGAAAAGTCCAACAATGAGGCTAAGCCATGTTCAAGTGACAGGTTGACGCGTGTCCGGTGGTAAATATCTCTGTCTATTGTGTCTACTAGGGTGGTGAGGGCAGGGTTGCTGAGATGCCAAATGTAGAATTTCTAAATGTTGTTTCCATGGAATGTGCGAAATACTTTAACATTGGCAACTTTGTAAGGCGAAGGGGTTGGGGAGTCATTAAACGGTCAGGTAGCTTGAAAAGAAAGTGATGAGCTTAACTCTCATACAATGAATGAATGCCTATTGTATCCTAGATAATGGCAAACCAATGTGCTATAGCGAAAAACTGGCGACATTACCCCTGCACTGGCCAAACAGTTTTTCGGGTGTAATATTCCGTTTAGCGTAATTGAGTCTGATCACTTTAAGGATTTTGTGGCCTTCGTTCAAACTGCCTAGTCGGAAAACACTTTCAACCACAATTCTTAATGATGTGTATACCAGTCTCTCTCAATCAATCAAATTTCCTCCAAAATCAGTCCTTCTATAAGATGGCTGGAAAAAATGAGAGTTCAAACACAAAGAACGTTGCAGCCATGTTGCAGACTGCATCTGGAGATGTATCTTTCTTAGTCGCATGGGACCTCTCTAGTACTTCAGAGACAGGAGATGTGTTGGCTGTTGATGTCAGCCGCTGCCAAGCATTGGCTAAGACAACACACAATACCGACATTTATGCCGTATGTTCGGACAATGCTGCTAACATGTGCAAAATGGTCACACTGTGAATGTATCCTCCTCAGACCCAGAAATTGTTTTGCCCTGATTTTGGTGATATTTATTTTCCTAAGAGAAAATCTTTTGAAAAAATGTGAAAAAAATATTAAAAAAAATTAAAAAAAAACGATCAACTTAAAACTTTGCATGGTCATTGGCACCAACACTATCTGTGTTTTTGACAATTTTCAGACAAATCTGTGGTGTTTAAATCCAAAAGTTATTGACATTTTACGGACATTTTGCTTGTTGCTATGGATGACGGCAACATTGACGCCTCAGTTCCAATGTTCCAAGGTAGTTAGAACAGAAACTTTCAAACGCATAATTATGACACTAATAATCAACAGATCGATCTAATATTGTGTAAACACACTTATATCATATGAGTGGTCCCAGGTTTTTTAACAAGATCCTGTGATTTTTGAAAATTAACAAGGAACCATTCAATCATAGGTTCAGGTTCAATCGATCAACTTAAAACTTAACATGCTTATTGGGAACAATATTTTTTGAATTTTTGAAGATTTTATACCAGTCTGTGACGAAATTAAAGAATTATTGGCTTTTAATGACATTTTCAATAGACAGAATTTCGGTTCGATGTGTTGCGCATATCCGTGCTCGCTCATCAACGCGTTACACAGAGCGTTTTCCTAGTAATTATCATGCTTTATGTGCTGGTTAGTGATGACAGTGTGCGGTTTTGTTGTTGTTGAACGGTTTCTGTATTTATAGGAAAAAAAAACACTAGATTCTCTTCTCCAAGAGGTCAAGGAAACTGGTGAATTCAAGGGATCGCAAGCATCATTCTTCAAAGTTGTGAAAAGTCTGGGCTTCACGTGGAAGATAGCGGATAATAGAATTGTCCTGTTGGAGAAGCCAGACATCATCCTGAAACGCTTGGCATTCCTCAGAGAATACAATAAATATAAGGATACACAAACATTTGTATATTTAGATGAAACCTGGATATTTATTCACGGTTCTTCTAACGTAAAGACTTGGTCACGTGCCAAAGACTCCTATAGTGTTCCCAAGCGCCCAGCTGGCGATGGGAAGAGATTTATAGTCCTGCATGCGGGAACCAAGCACGGCTGGGTACCTGGAGGCGGCTATGAGTTTAATAAAATAAGATATAAAATAATTTCAGGCATGGTTGGAGTCTCAAAACATCTTTGTCCCAGAAAATGCCCTGAGGAATGAAATTATGAATTTGGCAGTGCTACATCAAAGCTCATTGAAGAGGTAGGTAACTTCATAAGCTCTGTTTAAAGGTGTGAAAATGGTATTCCTTTTAACTGTGTCTTATCTATATCTTTAGTTATGAAATCAATATAAAATTAGAAGAGCATGGCCATATAATGCTGCGACTTCCCCCTTAACACTTCCAATATAACCCAATTGAAATGGTTTGGGGTGAATGCAAGACATACTACAACAAGAACATTAACGACCAAACGACATTTGTGGCAGGCAGTGACAAGTAAGGCCGCAACATGGCCATGTGGTAAAAAGAGCTCTGGAGAAGGTAGTAACGAGAGGGAAAATGTGTTGATAGCATTCAAGCAGATCTTAGTTCTCCCTCTCCGTCCACCTTCTCCGCCCACCACGTACAGGCCGGTCCCGTTGACCCCCACCACTCGGCCCAGCCGGCACATCCGAGATACCAGCATGGTCGGGGGTCCTTCGCATTATTTGCTTAGGAACCGTTGAATTATACTCGCTCTAAGGGGGGTTAATCCGTAAAACGAGTTGGGTGCTGTTAGCACCCCCGGGGAGCACGAAGTACTCCCCGCGTGGAACCCCTAGGCTCGGTCCCACAGGTCGCGAGCCCCAACAAAATGCCGGAGCCGGGCACCTACAAATTTAGCCAAATTACATCATAAATCATAATGGAACATCTAAAAAAGTGTTTATTATTATTTATAACTATTATTATTTAGTCTATATTCTCAACAGAGCCGAGGCTCCACTAGTTAGGATGTAATATAGGAAAGGGAGGAGAGGAAACCCGGTATCGGCATGTAGCCTACTCCTGACGAACGATACCAAGGTGACCAACGGCTTAACGTCCCTTCCGAAGGACGTTATCTTAATTTATTTCATACTGTGTACAGGCAACGCATAAAGTCCTGTTAATTCTTCACCCTCACAGAATATCATGATACCACCACTCATACAGCGAAGCTCGATAAGTTGCCTATAGCAAACCCATAGTTATTTGTCAACAGAGGGATGACTGAATTACTGGGTTGTGTTCATCAGCCCCAGATAGATCACACAGATAAGGAATTCAATGTTGTTATGTCGATCGAATGAACATAACTTAACAACAACCAATTTTCTTTTTACGGAACTAATAATTTACTTTTATTGTTGGTTGAATCATTTGGATTTCATTGGTATTGATTATATCACGATTGTTATAATACATTTTGGAGTATTTAAACTATTAAATTTAAATACTCCAAAATTATTTAATAATTAGGTATTTTTAATTATTTAATCCAAAAATTATTTTATACTAAAATGAAGTTAAGATAGTCTATTTGTATGTAATTTGTATTTAATAAATCTTCCCAATGGAATATATTGCTTAATTGAATGAATCCTGGGGCCAGATTCACAAAAAGTATTATCTCCTAATACGTACTATCTTTGGTATTATCTTTCATTTAACATGGTGTTTTTGGTATTAAATCAAAAGATAATACGTATTAGCAGATAATACTTTTCGTAAAATCCAGCCCCTGGTGTCAAGGCTGACAACATAATTTGATCCAATATCTATCAGTGTGTGAATCATTGATCAGAAAATGTTTGATTGTTATTGTAAACACTCAAACAGCTCCTATAACCATCAAACCTTAGATACATTCATTTGTAACAGAAACCGGAAAGTAACTGAGTATTACAGTCCCACAACGTCACTAGTCACTCCACAAAAATTTCATTGCACAAATAGATACCTAACACTTTATCATTAATACTAACACACTTCGAACCAGCTACTTAGTGAATTCATACTAATTTTGTTATAGGGAGGTATGCTAAGATTTTGTTGTAAAAACTGAATTTTTTGGTACTTCTTCAAATAAAAATACAACTGTGTAACCCCTGGTTAAACAGGTTCCATCACTATTATTTTTTATCATTGTGCCGTTCTGATGTTAAACGCATCATGGTAAGATCTCATCAACTAAACACTCCCTTCTTCACTTCTTAGTCCTCTAAAAAAATCTATAAGTGAAAGCATTTTTAAATGCTCTCGGATTGATATCAAAATCCTGAGATTTGTCGAATAAACGAAAATCTTTATACTTGTGTCTAATGAGCATTTGTTCAATGACGGTCTACTAAGATCTACTGTTACTGATAAATATTAAGTAGTTTGGGAAATCACTCAGCTCATAGGAAATACAAGTATTGATATTTTTGTGATTGAATCGCATGGAGTAGATATTTGTGTGGATGGAAGTTGTTGACAGACAAAAACCAGTTATTCAAGTCATCCTTCTGTTGACAAATATCTATGGGTTGCTGTAGGCAACTTATCGAGCTTCGCTGTACGAGTGATGGTATCGTGATATTCTGTAAGGGTGAAGAATTAACAGGACTTTATGCGTTGGCTGTACACGGTGTTGGTGTTGGTGTAAACTGTTTCCTTTTAGGTCTAAAATTAAAGAAATGTTAGAATTAAAAACAACAGGGGCAACTGTGACGTCGTAATGACACTGTATTCATCTATATGGAAGCGCATCCAGTGACTACAGTTCTCTTGTACTTGATGACGTCAACTTACAATAGAGAGTTTGTCGCTCTCCGCTATGAGCTCAAGAACCTTGGCGAGGACTGAATCAATCAATAGTCACATCGAAAGAGTATTGTTATATTCCACCAACAATAATGTCTCATCATTTAACACTCAATTTGCACAACAGTTGACAATAGGTATTTGATAAACAAGTAGATTAAATTATAATTTAAACTTTGATTATATTTATAGACATTTTATGATTCAAATTCAAGAGTTATACAAAATGCGAAGCTACAAATTGCCAAATAAACATTATTTATATTAACGAGTCAAATTCATTCAATCCTGACAAAAATCACAATCTGCCCCAAGCCGACAGTATATCAACGGTCATATTGTGCCTAAATTACAAGGACGTTAGGGAACTATCCCTGATTCCATCCCTGTCTTGCAACCCAACCATATGTTCCAGGATTCATATAGACTGTGAGATAAAGTGGATGCAGAAAGTATGACCGTTGTCAACTAAAAGCAGTCGGATGGAGGGGGGGGGGGGGGGGGGGAGACAAGCAGCCAGGACTAACTGGACTTGTGTGCATGGAGTATGTAGGGAGGACATCGAACAGAATACGAGTGGCGCCTAGCCACAAAATGGGAGTTTTTTACAATTTTGAAACAACTGTTTGACAAGAAAGGCGCCACTGAGCCTCCGGAGAGCCACCTTGAGCAGGCAGATCTTCCAACATCGGAAGACAGATTTCCACGTTGTTTCCTCAAAAAAATATGGGAACACTGTAGTTAGCTGGAATTTTTTCCAGCACTTCGATGGTAGACGAAGGAAGACCCCGGAATAGATTTTGGAAATTGTTAAGAGAAAATATCAAAAATACGACAAAAAAACAAAAAAAAACGAGAAGTTTGTAAGTATAAAGCAAGATTTAGGACAAAGAAGAAGAAAAAATTTAGATCTTTTCAATTTTTGTCATCTATTATTCATTTTAAATTTCGTTTTCACATTATTCCTCCACATTATTCCTATATACTTGGCGCATCGTGTATAAATAATATTGATGCCAAAAATCAAATGTTAATAAATATAAATAACATACCTTAATGTCCTAAAAAACCGATGCGCCAAGTATATTTCGGTTTTTAAAATCATGTTTTGTTTAGCCCATTTTTGGATATCACTACTTATCAGTGCTGAATTTTTTAGATTTCCTATATTTTTTTATAGTTGAAGAGACTTGGCTGGTATTTTTACACGGAGTGTTTTTTATGGGGATATCACTCCTATTTTAGATGATTTTCACACTTGTAACACAAATCGGAGCAACAATGACTAATTCCTTAAAAAAAAATAAGACATTCCGATTTGGTTACTAAGAAAACATGCGTTTGGTACTAAATAATGCTTAAAATGATATTCCATGAGGAATAGCGAAAGCTTCGTTCCAATCGGTCCAGCCGTTTTCGAAATATGGCATCACTTCCAGTTAACAAAATGGCGACTGAAATCACTGCTACCAAGAATTAATTTATATAAATGTTTTGTATCATTATAAGACTTCTGGATATGTATTTATTATAGTAAGAGGGGATTAAAGTCTGATTTTTCATTTTTATGACGTCATTTCCGGTTTTGGTAGTAGTAAATGTATATTTCGACTATTGATATTTTATATACAGGACCGTCTGAATCGATTGGCGCAAATATCGTTCCGATCGGTCTAGCCGTTCTTGAGATATGACGTCACTTCCGGTTTCAAAATGGCGGCACAAAAAATTCGTAAGGGGCAAGGTATCTTCAGGCATACGAGCTGTATATGTGGTGAAAATTTCGGGTAAATCGACCCAGCCGTTTAGGCTGTGGCGGAGACCGCGGAATTTATTGGAAGATGATTAAGAATAATAATCATCTGAAGAAAGCCGTACAATTTCACTGTTTACACGGTCCTCTAGCTCGCAAACGGCATAACTTATTGTTCCCAAATTTGGTATATATGGTGGGGTGGGCCATTGCTCGAAATTAAGATATTTCGCAACAATGTGATATTTTCCATTTTTAAGATCCAGTAGGCCGAAAATGCCACTTTGATGCTTACAGTAAAAGTGGGTTGCTCCAGCCTTTAGGTTTGAAAGGTATGTTTTGTGAGAGTATGCGCGCCGTACGACTTGGCTGGCGTGGAGCGACCGCTCCACTAGATGTCGTGCTATGATTCTGAGATTCGTTTTAATTTGTGACCTGTGCATATTTTAAATTTTCTATATTTCTATGTTAGTATACCTCAAAGGATACAAATGAGTTTCTTCACGATCTTCAACAGTTTGTCGCTTCATGCACCAATGTATGATAGGGGAGTGGTTCTGTTACTGGGTGAAGCAAAGGATGCTTTTGCAGTCCAGGACACGCAACTCATCTTCGGAGTGGCTTAGAAGGTAAGGCATCAGTGTTGTGGAGGGAAGCTAAATGAACAATCAGTCTGTCATACACAAGGAAATTTGTACCGTCAAGACGTTGATTTCCATATTAAAAAGTCGCAGAATATCTTTCCAAATATATTTTAAGAAGTGTTATGAAAAATGCGTGAAAAGCAATAACAAATGTATTTAGCTGCTCAGTCAAACAAAATAAGTTGAGTTGTTCGCCATCTACCAAAGAGAACGATACAAAAGTTACCCGTACACTTGTTGTTCAATAGTTTCCGTTACATTTAATACTATTCCTTGTAAATGTAGGGAGATTGAACCTTTCAATAATCTGAAAATTGCTTTAAAACGTTGGCTGCTTTCAAATGTGTCAGAAATGTAGCACGTATGTTATGGGTCCATGTAGTTGGCCCCCCTTTTTGGAAATTGGCCCCCAAAACTATTGCAATCGTTTGTGCTACGTTTGTGCTGGTTTGTGCAATCAAAATTTTCGTTTGTGCAACCCTCGAAATACCTTACTTTGAGGGGTGTGAAAATTTTGACACCAGCCCCCTCTTTTTGGATTTTTGCCCATTTTTCCATCGCAATCGTTTGTGCTACGTTTGTGCTGGTTTTTGCAGTCAAAATTTTCGTTTGTGCAACTCTCCTTCATGCCCAAATCACATAATCAAAATTTGGCACCAGCCCCCCCCCCCTTTTTTGATTTGTGCCCATTTTTCTATCGCAATCGTTTGTGCTATGTTTGTGCTGGTTTGTGCAGTCAAAATTTTCGTTTGTGCAACTCTCCTTCATGCCCAAATCACATAATCAAAATTTGGCACCAGTCCCCCTTTTTAGATTTGTGCCCATTTTTCTATCGCAATCGTTTGTGCTATGTTTGTGCTGGTTTGTGCAGTCAAAATTTTCGTTTGTGCAACTCTCCTTCATGCCCAAATCGCATAATCAAAATTTGGCACCAGCACCCCTTTTTAGATTTGTGCCCATTTTTCTATCGCAATCGTTTGTGCTATGTTTGTGCTGGTTTGTGCAGTCAAAATTTTCGTGTTTGCAACTCTCCTTCATGCCCAAATTGCATAATCAAAATTTGGCACCAGCCCCCTATTTGGGTTTTTGCCAATTTTTCTATCTCAATCGTTTGTGCTACGTTTGTGCTGGTTTGTGCAGTCAAAATTTTCGTTTGTGCAACTTTCCTTCATGCCCAAATCGCATAATCAAAATTTGGCAACAGCCCCCCCTTTTTGGGTTTTTGCCCATTATTCTATCGCAATCATTTGTGCTACGTTTGTGCTGGTTTGTGCAGTCAAGATTTTCGTTTGTGCAACTCTTCTTCATGCCCAAATTACATGATCAAAATTTGGCACCAGTCTCCCCTCCTTTCCCCTTTGGATTTTTGCCCATTTTTCTATGGCAATCGTTTGTGGTGGTTGGTGCAGTCAAAATTTTTGTTTCTTCACCAACTTATACGATTTTGGTGTATCGTATACACAGCTAAGACCATATTCAAGAACTAAGCGCCCTTTTTGCGGAATGTTTTCAAAGTAGGTGGATATTAGTGATCAATGCTAAAAACCGAAGAGACATCGTAGAAGACAGAAAATGCCACCATAAAATACACTGGTAAGTAAAACCAAAGTTTTATATAAAACGAAAGCAATTTCTACCAATTGAGTGCTTATTTATTGACGTTGTAATTGCGTGTGGTTAAGGGGAGGGGGGGGGGGGGTAGCACAAGTTCATGATTTTTATGATACTTTTACATTATATCTCTCATGAGATTAGTGCATTTCGAATTATTGACGTTTTAGGTTTTGAGTCAAGCTTGACCCTCAATATAGGGACTAAGCCACGTGCGTGAAGTTTGCCCCCCACTTATTAAGAATCAAAATTTGGAGATAGCAGTTCGTTAGTGCTTCGTTAGTGCCGGTAAGTACCGTTAAAATTATCGTTAGTACTCCACTCATTACGACGCTAGGCGCCGTACAATAATGGGTGGCCAACTTCAAGCTGGCCCCCCACTTTTTAAAAATCGAAATTTGAAGATAGCAGTTTGTTAGTGCTTCGTTAGTACCGGTAAGTACCGTTAAAACTATCGTTAGTACTCCACTCATTACGACGCTCGGCGCCGTACAATAATAATACGATGCGGGGCGCCGTAAACTCAACTTAAAGTATAATGTTGAAGTTACGAGTAATCGAGTCCGTGACTTTTGTTAGAGCATTAATATTGCTATAATGTTTGCATGGTGATTTCTTAATAGTATTTCTAAATAATACGTTTTTCGTTGCGTCCGACTTTCAAATACAGTGTAACTTTCGATCCATTGGAGTCCGCTTTCCAGGAACTTATTACAACGTCGGGATCTCATTGTCTTCATTGAAACTTTGTGTTTGACTCATTTGAACCTTTTGTCACCCTGCTGACCCTGCACGGCGGGTGGTAGGTGGAGGTGTTGTTGAAGGTCCCTTGCTTCGGACAGAGTTTCCGTTCAATGATTTAAACTGGTGTTAGTAAAACAATGCACTTGACCGTTGACTAGAACAATCAGATCAGTTGTGCTTCCGGTCTATGTAAAATCGAAGGAATAGTTTCGACAAACTAGGATTGAAACATCTGGATGCAACAAGGAAATGTTTTTGTCATTATGTCTTGTTCACATTCACAAAATCTCTCACTCTGCAGTCAGGACAGTTGAGGCACTGAAGTGTGATCTTCTTGAGCAGTCATTTGCAATGTCCTGTATAAACGTGTGTGTGCAAAAGAATTTTCATTTCCGTATTATATTTTCTCGTGTTACCCAACAATAATATTAAGTGCCACGTATTAATTGTAAATTTTAGTGTTTATTGTGTATGATAAACATTGGACATCTGTCGGTCGTCAACACACTTGGATCACGTTATAGTGGTTATAGTCTGCATAAGCTGTAAGTATTTATGAATTAAATATTTTTTACCTCAATTTTTGACATTCAACAAGAATGTTTGTTTCCTTTATTGTTGTTATTGCTTTTGTTGTCGTTGTTGTCACTAGTGTTGCTGTTGTATACCTATTTTATTTTTACTGTATGGTAACACCCCCAGATATTGTTAGTGTTCAGAAGAATTAGGACTATACAAAATTTCTCCAAAAAATGAGATTCTGCTATTAAGAAAACGTATTCTTTAAAATTAAAATAAATTAAATAACTTTCTCCCAATTAGCTGACCTGAAATATGGTCATAATGAAATGGCCAGATCAAGTTCAAATTTGGCGTGTCCATTAGACTACCATTTCTCTTATTTTACAAATTTTCATCCCCATCTGTAAAGAATTAATTCACTTCTTGACATTTTTAACTCTTTGAAATAGCTGTCAGAAAACTGGTATTGAAATGAATGTGAATACACTGCAATATGCATTGTTTTTCCAGATAACAAAAAAAATTATCTAGATAAAAATAAGATAACTCAGGTTTTTTGTTATCTAGATAAGATAATAGATAATTTTTTAAGACGTTATATAGATAAGATAATAGATAACTCTCAGTTATCTAGATAATAGATAAGATAATTTTAATAGAGGAGTTTCAGGGAAAATGCTTGAACTAATTTTGCGAGACAATATTGAGTTCACTAATCAACATGATTATTTCAAAAGGACTAGCCTGTAGTGTGCTTTTAAACAGAGTCCAATAACCTGGTCTGAATACATTTTCTGGTCTAATAACAAGAATTCATTACAATAGGCCCAACTTTCAATACTCTGCTAAATTTTAAACAGTTGATTGAGCGAGCGAAGCGAGCGTCTCCTTTTGGCTCATTTGGCACGGACCTCTGTTTTTTTTTTCTGCTAGGTGAGGTTGTACAGGTCACAGTTTTTTTTTCGATCGAGCTGAAATTTGCACACATGTACGGACCATTTCTAGGCGTTGCAGGCCCTATTTTTTTTTTAAATCCACTGATTGGTTCAAAATTAAAAAAAAATATCTTTCGATTGGTTGGTTCAATCAATTTGAAATTTTTACAAGTCATTACGACCAACATTTTACCCAATCATACAAAGTTTAAGCCAAATCCTCCCATTGGTTAAATAAGTACTGTAATAAGTAATAAGTACTGTTATCATATCTCGAACCGAACAGTTGACAAGTTATATTTAAAATTACTGTTAATTTGACTTTTGGATTTTCGTTTAAAACGGTTTAAGGCTAGGTATTTATAATGTTGTGTGCATGTCCACGCAAAACATGTTTCAAATATGAAACTCTGGAAATTTCCTTTTCTGTGATATATAATGTGTGGAGTATCAAGTCACCCGTTTTTGTGCCGTTATTTGCAACCAAAGTGGAGTCATATCAGGACAACGGCTGGACCAATTGGAACAACGGAATAAACCGGCTTCACAACTGCCTTGCATCAAAACAGTTCCGAAAGCATTCATGATCTCAATTGGAACAAAACTTGCGCCAAACAACAAACATGCCTACGATTGTTTTAAATGGAAAGAGCTGCCCCACGGGTCACGGGTCGAATTTCGTAACAACAACAACATATTTCTGGAAATTTGATGAAGGTTCAGTGTTCAGCTTTTTTTAAACTTTTTGGTGTGCAAAATTTCAAATCGGTTGAATGTGTTGACCTGGGAAGTAAAGTAAAAAATACAAGAAAATAAACAGACACAGACGACCCTTGGGAGTCCGTGTTTCATTTCGAGGGATTCACCATGCCAGCAGACCAACCTGAACAAGTTCTTCCTTCTGAAGACAGTGACGACGAGTGGGAAGAGATTGAGGTGGAAAGAGAGCAAACAGAATGGATGAGAGTTGCTGGGATGGGTCCGAATGCTGTTCCCGTCCAGTGCGAAGTCGGACTGTGCGAATTTGATTTATCTTTTCCTTGGTCTCAATCTTACATTAACTATCCTAATATAGAATCAGTTGGCAGCTTCTTAAAAGATGTACAACACGTTGACATAATTCCTTTTGAAGAAACCGCATACAATTTGACATTTACAGACGAACAACAACAACTTCTTGATCTTTTACAAAAACAAATAACTTCATTTAAATCAAATTTGCCACAAGACGACTCTGCAATAAGACGAGTAATTGTTCAGGGCACTGCAGGAACTGGGAAAAGCACCATCATCAAGGCTGTGACAAAACAACTCAAAACCGAACTCGGAGACAAATCTTACATGTTGGTGGCCCCTACTGGAGTAGCAGCATTCAATATCAACGGCAGTACAATACATTCTTCACTTCACATCGGGACTAATTCATCAAAATTTGTAGCGTTAAGTGGTAAAGAGGCCAGAATATTTCAACTATCCATGGAGAACTGCTCATTTTTAATTATCGACGAATACAGCATGATTGGATGCACTCTCATGGCTATGATTGACAAAAGGTGCCGTCAGGGAAAACCCAACAACTGTTCAAAACCTTTAGGTAACATCTTCGTATTCATGTTCGGCGACATTAAACAGCTACCACCAGTTTGCGACAGAGCACTTTACAGCGACAAACCCAGTAATTACGGCCTCACCAATGACGGAATTCTTGCCTACCGTTCATTTCAACATTGCCACATTTTATCTATCGTTCAGCGTCAGGCAGGAGACAATCCCGATCAACAACAATTCCGTCAACTTCTACTTCGACTTAGCGATGGATGCGCGACTCTTGACGACTGGAAATTGCTACAAACGAGATTTAACACTTCATTAACTTCACAAGAAAAAGATTCATTTAACAATTCACTCACTCTTGGCCCCACAAAAGATATAGTCAAAACTCACAACATGGAAAAGCTTATAGCCCTCGGCCATCCCATTGCTAAAATATCAGCCAAACATAACTGTGTCACTGCCTCAAATGGCACTGAGGACAGTGCACAAGGCTTGCAAAATGTCATCTACCTTTCAAGGGGAAGCCGAGTTATGCTAAAATCAAATCTTTGGACAACTCAAGGGCTCGTGAATGGCGCCACTGCGCCATTCATTAAAGACGTCATTTACACTCCTCACACACAGCCACCCGTTGATTATCCACTCTGTGTGTTGGTTGAGTTTGATTCATACGAAGGCCCATCATTTCATCAACCTAAAGTAATTCCTATTTGTCCTGTTTCAAGAGCCTGGACCGAGAAATCTGTCAAGTGCACTCGTGCCCAGTTTCCCCTACAACTTGCCTGGTCGGTCACCATCCATAAGTGTCAAGGTATAACCTTAGACAAAGCAGTTGTAGGATTGGGCACGAAGGAGTTCGCAGTTGGCATGAGCTTCGTAGGCATCTCTAGAGTCCGGTCGTTAAGCCATATCATGTTTTCACCACCTTTTCCATTTGAGCGGATAAATTCCCTCAAAAATTCAAGTTCCTTGCAACAGAGACGAAAGGAGGAAGCACGGCTTAAAGCCCTTCCCCTACCCGAGAAATGAACAGAGAGACCCCCTTTATTAACTATGCAACACTTACTATTACATCAACGTCACAAAGAATAAGTGAAAGGGGGTCGGATGGGACCCGTTAGCAGCAACGTCCACGTCGTGGGTCCTGGTTACTGGAGACTTTAATTATATGTCATCACTTTACTACACATATTATTAGTTTCTTGCTAATAGCTGCATTTTAATTTAATTGAACTCTCTTCAATTTAAAATTCAAACTTTGTCTCTGATTATAATGTCACATGCAATGGCAATCAATTATCTCATATAGATTGAGTGGTCGTGTATTTCTTTCAGTTTAACTTAGGACGTTTTCTGTACTTTAAGTATACGTTGTTTCGGTTCGATGTGTTGCACGTATTGGTGCTCGCTCCCCAACGCGTTACACAGAGCGTTTTCCTAGTTAGAAGTATTTGCATTGAAACATTTCAGTTGAAAGTAATCTAATATTGTGTTCCTTCATATATCTGCCATAATTATGAGGAATTTTATTGTATAATTAGAAGTATTTGCATTTAAACTTTTCAGTTGCTAGTAATGTAATATTATGTTCTTTCATATATCTGCCATAATCAAGATGAAATATTATTATAATATTAGTTCCTAGTAATGTTATTATTAAAATGAAATAATTTAAAGTAGCGCAACTGTTAAGTCACATCTTCCAAATGATCTTAACTTTGGCAGAGGTATCATTAATCACTGTTTACAAGATACTGTGAAATATGAACAACTTCTTGTGTCTAGATTTTGAGATATTGTAGTTTGAATTCCTTTTTTTAACATGTAGTCTTATCCAGGCCATTAAATAATGACGCTTTCCATGCTATATTTTTTAGTTTTGAATTTTACTTAGGTTTAACGTTTTTCAAAAAACTGAATTCTAGAATGAGGAAAAATATTGAATACATCACCAACGTGTCCTATTTTATAAGTTGGGTAAATCCAGCTCAGATCAATCAAGCATTTTCATGTACGTCTCCGATTTTGACGAAACTTGGCAGAATTGTTAATCATCCTAAAGAAACACATGGCTCTTTCAGCGTTTTTTTCAAAATTGCTCCGTTTGGGAAATATGACCCCCCCAAAAAAGGCAAATTGTAGTCAGAAGTGTTTTACATAAAAATCGGTAACTTTGTAACGGTTTGACTTAGAACGTTGATCTTTTTTAACAATTGAAGCTTATTATAAGGGCTAGAAGAAAAAAATATGTTGAAAAAAGTAAAAAGTAAAAAAAGTGGGGGGTCACCATATTTAACCTTTTAACGGCCCCCCCTAAAAAAGTAATTTTTTAAAAATTCTTAAAAAAATATATGTGTCGGCTAATTATATTGTTTACACACATGCCAAGTTGTGGAATGGCCCAATTTTGTGTTTAGAAGATATTAAATATTATATGTGCGAACATCCCGTGCACCGCTTATGTAAATGACATTAGATAGACAATATTGTTTAACCGGGCTGTTCAGTTGGCCTTTTATGTAATGAATGTTCAATATCTGGTTGATCACGAATTTTGCACTAATTATACGCCTATTTTGCACCCCTTTATCTGATTTTATTAGCACCCCTGAGCACTAATTTAATCGAATTTAACATTAAATGTGGAGGGCTAAGTTAACGCTATAGTCTTGCATTTATTAAACTTCCTAATTTTGAATAGCCAGACATGTTGCGTTCCTAATAGTAATGCACATTACTCACCCCTATTTCTGAAATTTTCACCCACCCCAAAAATTATATTCAAACATAAAATATGGAACGACGACTTCCCGTTTCATAAAATAATAGATTATTGACATTCGTTATGAACTTAGCAGAATGCATCTGACTTTATAGCCGAGAATTCGGCACCATTTTGCAAATCTGATTTCTGATCCCTTCTCTACAGAGTTATTTTAAAGTTTGTAGTAGTGAATACAATTTGCAGAAATCAGACATACGGTTGCAAAATGGTGCTAAATTCCATTTGTAAACCTAAATTTGTTATTTCTTCACCTCTGCTTCTACATAGGTATTTTCAGATAACAATGAGTTTACGTATCTATCATTTTGCAGAAATCAGTATTAAGGGTGCAGAATGATCCAAAGTTACTGGCAAATGTCAGGTGCAATTTAATAGTTTAAAATGAATTTCCATAATGTTATATTTTTTTAAACGGGAAGTTAGCATTCCATACATAATGTTAGCATAGTATCTGTTTAGGGGTGGGTGCAAATTACCGAAATAGGGGTGATAATCGTTCATTAGTGACGCAACATGCCTTGTTATTACAAATTCTGAACTTCTATTTGTGTGATTAAAGCGTTAACTTCACCCGCCATATTTAATGTTAATTATGTTAAAACTTAGGGGTGCTCGAAAAATCAGACACAGGGGTGAAAAATAGGTGAAACATTCCTGGCTTATGTGTGTAAGCTGAATTTTGCATAAATTAAAAATAAATTCAGAAATCTAATATTTTATGAAACGGGAAGTCGTCGTTCCATATTTTATGTTTGAATATAAGTTTTGGGGTGGGTGAAAATTTCAGAAATAGGGGTGAGTAATGTGCATTACTATTAGGTACGCAACATGTCTGGCTATTCAAAATTAGGAAGTTCAATAAATGCGATACTATAGTGTTAACTTAGCCCTCCACATTTACTGTTAAATTCGTTTGTGACCCCTAGTGCTTAGGGGTGCTAATAAAATCAGATAAAGGGGTGCAAAATAGGCGTATAATCAGTGCAAAATTCCTGGTCAACCAGATATTGAACATTCATTACATGAAAGGCCAACTGAACAGCCCTGTTAAACAATATTGTCTATCTAATGTCATTTACATAAGCGGTGCACGGGATGTTCGCACATAATATTTAATATCTTCTAAACAAAAAATTGAGCCATTCCACAACTTGGCATGTGTGTAAACAATATAATTAGCCGATACATATATTTTTTAAGAATTTTTTAAAAATTACTTTTTAGGGGGGGCCGTTAAAAGGTTAAATATGGTGACCCCCCACTTTTTTTACTTTTTACTTTTTTCAACATAATTTTATCTTCTAGCCCTTATAATAAGCTTCAATTGTTAAAAAAGATCAACGTTCTAAGTCAAACCGTTACAAAGTTACCGATTTTTATGTAAAACACTTCCGACTAAAATTTGCCTTTTTTGGGGGGTCATATTTCCCAAACGGAGCAATTTTGAGAAAAACGCTGAAAGAGCCATGTGTTTCTTTAGGATGATTAACAATTCTGCCAAGTTTCGTCAAAATCGAAGAGGTACTTGAAAATTTTTCAAGAAAAATTACTGTTTTGGGCTGGAATTACCCAGTTATAAACCAAAAACTAAATGATTTCCCTATACCACATGTGTTAAAGTTTTGTTCATTCTCGGAAAGTAATAAATTGAAACCTCGCTATAAGACAGGACTTGCAAGTTAAATGACATTTTATGATTATTTTATGCTTAAATATAGTTGAATTGTTGGAAAAAGTAATTTATTATGGTAATTTCATAAAATACATATTTTGGAATGTTTCATCGGTTGAGCCCGCTTAATAATAAACTTCTCTTTTATATTACTTTGTGTGTTCTGTTTAAATTTTCTCCCATACTTTCAAAATACCTAACTTCCTTGACCTTTATATGTAGGCTGAAATTCAAGAATTTTGTGACGAAATATTGAGATACACCAAATACACTAAAACTATTGTTAACCTAAGATGATACTTTAATCATAAAGTATTTTTATGTGAAGACTTCCTGGTTTATTGATCTATTGATTTCTCTGCACTTTTACCATTGAAGGGTACAGGGAAATAACGCTACAAGTCACATTCGGATGAAACTGAGATAAACGAAGTTTTATGTTGAAACTTGTATCTATCTTCCATACACATCGATTATTTCAATTGCGTTTTTGAAGACTTTGTTGCAATATTTTCTACAAACCGAGGGTATATCTGCAATCTCATAAAAATCACTGCAAGATAACACATTTAACAAATTTTTTCCAAAAATGGACTCGTAGCATTCTTTCCCTGTACCCTTCAATTAAAATACAACAAAATAATTTTAAACCTGCAGCCTTAGAGAGATGCGTTTCAAGAAAATAGAATGGGCTGATCATTTTACTGAAAACATTGGCATTTATTATGTAGATAGCTTACCTATGTTTAATGTGTATTGTGTACAAAATTTGCTGTTGACCTATATTTATGCATCTAGGCACTTAAAATATATCACAGATTAAAGAAGAAGGTATCTTCCAAAATAAGTCACTCTTCGGTTTCACTTTTAAGTTTATGACACAATTTAAATATATTTTATTCCTTAAGTAGCTTGTATCACTTTTTGTAAGGTCCTTGGTTGCGGTTGTCCTATAAAACTCTCTACAAAAGAGTTGTAGGTTGTTGCACTGTTCTGCAGCGAGGCTAATGGAGACGGGCAGGTATTTATTATTAATTACATATTTGATTAACAATTGTCGTAAAAGCAACTCCATTCAAAACAAAATTACAACTGGGGTCTTAAAACACCGTCAGACACGGTTTCAAAACGTCGGTAAGTACACCGAGAGAAATGGCTATTTAAGTAAAATAAAAACATACTTTCAGTAAACGTTTTATAAACACGAGACAAATAGACTTTGATTAACTCATAGAAAAAGAAAAACGATTTGAGTTAAGTGCAAAATTGAGTTTTCAAAAGTGCAAAACTTTCAAATCGATTGCAAGAAAATTAATCAGAAAAAAAAAATATCTTTTTTAAATTTACGGGAAATATGTACACTCGGCCAAACAAAACTTGAACGTTGACCAAATTTGAATGACTGCTGGTCATGTCCCATAACCAATCAAAGCTTGTTATTATCATTGAAATGTGAGGTCACCTACTAGAGTGAGACAATGAGATCGCTTAGACTGACTTCTGATGGTGCGATCTTACATTTATCAGCCTATCAGATTTATTGAACGTTCAATTTTTGTTTGGCCAAGTGTACCTATATACCATTTGTTGCAAATAAGTTATTAACCTTTTTTCAATTTTCAAACAAACAATTTCAAACAATTTTTTTCAATTCAGAGGTATACATACATTTATACAATATAACACAATTATGACAATACTGAATTGGAGCCCGCATAAGATAAACTTGTTTGCGGGCAGCCTATTACAACAAATACAAACATAATCTCCAAGATGGCTATAAACAAATATATAATCAGGAAACCAATAATAAAATTCAAAGAAACAGTATCTTTAAACATTAAACAAATAAGATTATAATTTCCTTTCTTTCACGTTTTTTTTTCCTTTTACTTCTCTTTTCAAGAAAATCTCATTGACTGAGCAGACTCAATTCCACTACTCAGGAGCCACGATTTCAATTTATTTTTAAATATTAGATGATTATCTGAATTTCTGATTTCTAAAGGTAAGTTATTGTAAATTTTGGGTCCCAAAAAGTTGGCGTGCTGCTGACCAAAACTTGTCCTCATTTTTGGCAATTTTAACGTATTGTTATTGTTACGTATCAATATTGTTTAAGATAACACTAAGTTTATGAAAGTTTTTAGAAACGAATAAAGATGAGGTTTGAATATATAATTGGTTAAGATGAAGTACTCCACAATCTTCGAAAACAAGTTTCGTGGGATACTGTTTGGTTTTTTTTTAAATTACTTTTAATATTAGTTTTTGCATAATAATTAAAGGTTGAAGACAAGTTTTCCCAGCCCCACCCCACCCTATTATACCATATTGTAGCAGTGATTTAACAATTGCATTGTATAATGTAATTAAAATACTTTTGTTGAGCGAGCGGAGCGAGCGTCACCACGGTACTCTTATGGCACTTTCTCTGTGTGTTTTTTTGTTTTTTTTGTTTTTTTTTGTCGGCACTGCCGAGATCAAACCGCACAACCAATCGATCTGAAATTTTGCACACATACTAACGTAATCTATGCGGTCTCTGGGATCGTTTTTGAACGGAATCCTGTGATTGGTTCAAATTTTAGAAAAAATATCTTTTGATTGGTTAGTCCAAACAATTTTAAATTTAGCAAAATCATTGCAACCAATATTGTACCCAATCATAAAAAGTTTCAGCCAAATCCTCCCATTGGTTCAAATTTGAAACCATTTTTCCGGTGATTTTGAAATTTAAACTAGAACCGATTGACCGATCAACTTAAAACTTCTCATGGTCAATGAACATTTTAGATATTTTTTGCCAATTTGAATACTCATGACCAACTTGAAACTTGGCGTGGTCATTGGTACCAACATTTTAGGTATTTTTGCCAATTTTCAGTCTTATCTATCGTTATTTTCAAAAGTTTGTGTCATTTTAGGGACATTTTATTCCATAATCTTGAAATATTTGTAAAATGTATGCTATACATTTTCATCCCTGCCTTCTTTAAGCTTCTGCTCCAAGGCCTGTAGAGCAGCCAAGCGGTCCACAATTTACAGTAAAACCAAAGATACCTAATTAAAGCAAGGTAAAACTAGCGCATATCAAATCGGATGCAGTACAAAGGCCAAATCCTCTATCTTCTGATTGATCGACAATCAAAATGTTCCGATTAAGTTCAAATTTTGCATGGTGATCAAGACCAACATAATCTAAAATTTTAAACATGTTAAGCCCAATCAGTCAAGTTTTAATAATTTGTCATTTTACGAGTTTAGTAGGGGTTGTCAAAGCTGGAAAAAGTATGAAGGAAAGACACGACACAATGGATCTGATATTCATCCAAAGTATTTATATGGAGATTGGAAAGTTGCAGAGAAAATCGACTTTTCTGCGGTGTCGTGTATCGTGTCTGGGAATGTTGCATGTTCTGTGCTCGCTCATCAACGCGTTACACCGAGCGTTTTCCTAGTTTAGAATATTTCTTAGCCGATAAAAGATGTACACTAATCCGCGAAGTTTATTACACATACTAACAATATGATCACTCCAGCGAAGCCTACTGTCTATAATAACACCTAAATAAGTAACGGAGTGTTTCCTATCAATGGTATGGCAATCATTGCTATCACACTGAGTAATACTGCAAAACCGATAATGAATTTTAATGGAATGATTGGTAGTGCACTCAGTTGCCGCATTAATAGTGAAGGGAAGACAAAATGTTTTGGATTTATTTGGTGTAAGAAGATTATTATTTAACCAATGAAACACGGTTTGCATAGAATACTTTGCCGAATGATAGACCTCATCCCAATTTAAACCTTTACATATAATTACAGTATCATCCGCATATGTAATTATAGAGCCTTTTATTCCAATATTACACAAGTCATTTATAAATGGTAAATAATATGGGTCCTAGCACTGTCCCTTGATTGTCCCTTGAACACTGTCCCTTCATTAGGTACTTTGAAAACATTCCGCAAAAAGGGCGCTTAGTTCTTGAATATGGTCTTAACTGTGTATACGATACACACAAATCGTATAAGTTGGTGAAGAAATTAAAATTTTGACTGCACAAACCAGCACAAACATAGAAAAATGGGCACAAATAAAAAAAGGGCACAAATTTTGATTATGTGATTTGGGCATGAAGGAGAGTTGCACAAACGAAAATTTTGACTGCACAAACAAGCACAAACATAGCACAAACAATTACGATAGAAAAATGGGCACAAATCCAAAAAGGGGGGGCTGGTGCCAAATTTTGATTATGTGATTTGGGCATGAAGGAGAGTTGCACAAACAAAAATTTTGACTAAACAAACCAGCACAAACATAGCACAAACGATTGCGATGGAAAAATGGGCAAAAATCCAAAAAGGGGGGACTGGTGTCAAAATTTTCACACCCCTCAAAGTAAGGTATTTCGAGGGTTGCACAAACGAAAATGTTGACTGCACAAACCAGCACAAACGTAGCACAAATGATTGCGATAGAAAAATGGGCACAAATCCAAAAACGGGGGGCTGGTGCCAAATTTTGATTATGTGATTTGGGCATGAAGGAGAGTTGCAAACACGAAAATTTTGACTGCACAAACCAGCACAAACATAGCACAAACGATTGCGATGAAAAAATGGGCAAAAATCGAAAAAGGGGGGGCTGGTGTCAAAATTATCACACCCCTCAAAGTAAGGTATTTCGAGGGTTGCTCAAACAAAATTTGACTGCACAAACCAGCACAAACGTAGCACAAATGATTGCGATAGAAAAATGGGCACAAATCCAAAAAGGGGGGCTGGTGCCAAATTTTGATTTTGTGATTTGGGCATGAAGGAGAGTTGCAAAAACGAAAATTTTGACTGAACAAACCAGCACAAGCGTAGCACAAACGATTGCGATAGAAACATGGGCACAAATCCAAAAAGGGGGGGCTGGTGCCTAATTTTGATTATGTGATTTGAGCATGAAGGAGAGTTGCACAAACAAAAATTTTGACTGCACAAACCAGCACAAACGTAGCACAAACGATTGCGATGAAAAAATGGGCAAAAATCCAAAAAGGGGGGGCTGGTGTCAAAATTTTCACACCCCTCAAAATAAGGTATTTCGAGGGTTGCACAAACGAAAATTTTGATTGCCCAAACCAGCACAAACGATTGCAATAGTTTTGAGAGCTTATTTCCAAAAAGGGGGGGCCAACTACATGGACCCCGTATGTTATGATTATCATGTTATGTATCCATGCACTTACGTCATAATTAGTATTCCATATTTATTTTGTTGCATTTTATGATCTCTAAAAAAGAATTGTTTTTTATAAACTATTCCAGTATTACTTCTTTTTGGGATAATAATTAGATTTTTTATAAACACGCTAAAATCAACCAAAATGCTCAACCAAAACCCCACCAAAACTCCCAACAACCCCACACAAAACTCGGTTTATCGATCAAAAGTATAAAGGAAAGTAATCTAGTTGTCAATATAAACCCACAGCCATATTCTCTCATTTGCTAAACATCTTCTATTCCTCAACCACCCACCATACTACTATGCGTACTCACGCACCATACTATGAGTGATAAACACACAGAGCGCCGACACGCACACGTCCGACACGATAAGCCTCCGACTTCCGACTAACAAGCTCAGCATAGCGCGGCTGGCTGGTGATTTCAAGACAGCTTCAGCGAGTTTACACGATTTTTTGAGAACAAAACCACAAGTAATTACTGTTTTTTCTTCTTAAGGCAATATATTAACGATAAATCGGTAATTTTCTGGTAGAACCACAATTAGTTTTAAACAAACAAACGAGAGTTATGAATTCATACTGGCTATAGTGGCTCATAAAGCAGCTCACACATTCAACCACCACTTTCAATCATAATGGGTCGTGGTTCATTTTTAAACAAATAGTTGTTTATTTAGTTATAACTTCTTATTGAGCGAGCGAAGCGAGCGTCTCCTTTTGGCTCATTTGGCACGGACCTCTGTTTTTTTTTTGTTTTTTTGTTTTTGTTTTTTTCTGTTACTGACGATATACAGGTCAGAGTTTTTCTTCGATCGAGCTGAAATTTTGCACACGTGTTTGGACATTCTCTATGCGTTGCAGACCCTAATTTTTTTGAAATCTACTGATTGGTTAAAATTTAAATAAACATCTCCTGATAGGTTGAAAAGTGAAAATGGTCTTCGACAAATCCGATCAAACTCATATTTTGGCTATACATGTCTAGAGTTTTTCCTCGATCGAGCTGAAATTTGGCACACATGTAGAGACAAACTTTTCTGTTTGCAGACCCTAATTTTTTTGTAATTTATTAATTGGCAAAAATTTAAATAAACATCTCCTGATGGTAGGTTGAAAAAATGAAACTGGTCTTCGATAAATCTGATCAAAATCATATTTTGGCTATACAGGTCAGAGTTTTTCTTTGATCGAGCTGAAATTTTGCACACATGTAAAACCAACCTTCTTTGTTTGCACACCATATTTTTTTGAAATCCATTCATTGGTTAAAATTTAAATAAATATCTCCTGATATGCTGAAAAATGAAAACGGTCTTCGATAATTCTGATCAAACTCATATTTTGCATGATCATTAAGACCAATATTGTCTCTTATTTTACAAAATTTCATCCCAATCAGTTAAGAACGTATGAACTAATTGACATTTTTAATATCTGTCAGTAATGAAGTATCGAAATGAATGTTTTCCAGTGCTAATTGAATTGATTCTGATTTGCTTTATGAACCAGGTGCTTAGATGCTATTTTAAAGTTTCGATGAAAAGCATATACCTACTTTTAAGTTGATATCATAATCAGTGCTCGAAGTGGGCCGGTATGGGACGGTATGGTATACCAGTACTTCTTTACACATTTGATTTCATATCGTTACTTCTCAGAAAATACGGAATGCTTAAAATCAGATATTCTTGGAAATTTACGTAATTTTAGATTCTAATTTACTCGTATTTCATGGTTATCTTTTGACTGCATATTTCAAGCATAACTATGAACTATGAACATCCACTACAAGACAAAGTAAAATTTATTATTTAATTTAGTTGTTTCATCAAGGTAAAAGACTAATCTAACTAACGTCAGTGTAATTCTGGAATCTGGACCCTCATCTAATATCGTCCCCCCCCCCCCCCCCCCCCCCCGCACGTGGTATTCTTATGTTACCATACCGCCACTATTTAATTCCTACTTCGAGCACTAATCATAATCAATTCAATATGGTTGTATATGTTTTCTGTGCGTTGTGTACGCATTTCCGGTTCGAGAATTTGCACGTACCCGTGCTCGCTCATCAACGCGTTACACTGAGCGTTTTCCTAGTTTGAGCGAGCGAAGCGAGCGTCTCCTTTTGGCTCATTTGGCACGGACCTCTGTTTTTTTTTTTTTTTTTTTTTTTGTTTTTGTGTTTTTCTGTTACTGACGATATACAGGTCAGAGTTTTTCTTCGATCGAGCTGAAATTTTGCACACGTGTTTGGACATTCTCTAGGCGTTGCAGACCCTAATTTTTTTTGAAATTTATGGATTGGTTAAAATTTAAATAAACATCTCCTGATAGGTTGAAAAGTGAAAATGGTCTTCGACAAATCTAATCAAAGTCATATTTTGGCTATACATGTCTAGAGTTTTTTCTCGATCGAGCTGAAATTTTGCACACATGTAGAGATAACCTTTTCTGTTTGCAGACCCCAAATTTTTTTGAAATCCATTAATTAGCTAAAATTTAAATAAACATCTCCTGATGGTAGGTTGAAAAATGAAACTGGTCTTCGATAAATCTGATCAAAATCATATTTTGGCTATACAGGTCAGAGTATTTCCTCGATCGAGCTGAAATTTTGCACACATGTAGAGACAACCTTTTCTGTTTGCAGACCCCAAATTTTTTTGAAATCCATTCATTGGTTAAAATTTAAATAAATATCTCCTGATAGGCTGAAAAATGAAAACGGTCTTCGATAATTCTGATCAAACTCATATTTTGCATGATCATTAAGACCAATATTGTCTCTTATTTTACAAAATTTCATCCCAATCAGTTAAGAACGTATGAACGTATTGACTTTTATAATATCTGTCAGTTAATGAAGTATCGAAATGAATGTTTTCCAGTGCCAATTGAATTGATTCTGATTTGCTTTATGAACCAGGTGCTTAGATGCTATTTTAAAGTTTCGATGAAAAGCATATACCTACTTTTAAGTTGATATCATAATCAATTCAATTTGGATGTATATGTTTTCTGTGCGTTGTGTACGCATTTCCGGTTCGAGAATTTGCACGTACCCGTGCTCGCTCATCAACGCGTTACACTGAGCGTTTTCCTAGTATATAGTTTAAATTAGTATTTAGAAGACTGCGAATTGCATCCAACGGACTGAGTGTTGCACGCAGCTAGTGAATTTGCAAGAGCAATTGAAAACTCAACTTCACATCTGAAAGAGTCGGAAGTCCAGAGTCACGATTTTGTGCATATTGAGGATGAAAGTGTAATTTATAGATGCCCAGCAGAGCACAGCATATTTCATTCTTGACATTTTCCATTTTGAAACCACGGAGATTCTATTGACTATAACAAATTCGCTTCACCTCAATTGCCAAATTCTGATAGTTCTGGATTTTATGCGCTTCAGTCTTGACCATATTAACCGTTAATGGAATAGCAACATCCACGAAAACAGTGTGCTTACGAATTTTATCAATTTTATCACCCACGGGGAGCACGAAGTACTCTCCGCGTGGAGCCCCTTGGCGCGGTCCCACAGGTCGCGAGCCCCAACAAAATGCCGGAGCCGGGTGCCTACAAATTTAGCCAAATTACATCATAAATCATAATGGAACATCTACAAAAGTGTATGCAAAATGGTATTATTATTATTTTTTATAATAATTATTAAGTCTATATTCTCAACAGAGCCGAGGCACCACTAGTGAGAATGTAATATAGAGAAGGGAGGAGAGGAAACCCGGTACCGGCGTAGCCTACTCCTGACGAAAGATACCAAGGTGACCAACGGCTTATAGTCCCTTCCGAAGGACGTTGTCTTAATTTATTTCATACAGTATACACGGTTTTGGTGTAAACCATAAGAATAAGAAGAAACACATATTGTTTCCTTTTAGGTCTGAAATTAAAGTAATGTTAGAATTAAAAACAACAGGGGCAACTGTGACGTCATAATGACACTGTATTCATCTATGTGGAAGCGCATCCAGAGACTACAGTTCGCCTGCTCTTGATGACGTCAGCTTGCAAAAGAGTTTGTCGCTTTCCGCTGTGAGCTCAAGAACCTTGGCGAGGACTGAATCAATCAATAGTCACATCGAAAGAGTATTGTTATATTCCACCAACAGTTAATGTCTCATCATTTTACACTCATTTTGCACAACAGATGACATTATGTCTTGGATGAATATGTAGATTAATTCATACTTAAAACTTTGATAATATTTATATACTTGTTATGAATCAAATTAAGGAACAGGTTGGGTGAGCGGTTAAATGCTCTGAACTTGTATTCCAGAGGCCCGGGTTCGATTCCCGCGGCCGTCCTTACTGACTGGTTTTTTTTTCGTGGTTTTCCCCCAGTCGACAGGCAAATGCTGGGAAGGTACCCTACAAACAGGCCACGACCGCCTCCTTCCCACCTTCCATCTTTACTCTTCACCATCATCTCCCAATCATCCTCATAATCATTCATCCGTCGCCATTAGCCTCGCTGCAGAACAGTGCGACGTTAAGCCCAAGACAAAAAAATATTCATATTCCTGAGTTACACTATAATCGAAGCTATACAGTGCCAAATAAATATTTTTACATTAATAAGTAAAATTGAATCAATCCTGACAAAAACTGTTGTACAGATAAAGAGCAGTTGAAACGGAAATAATGAATTGACTATAAAGCTGAAGAAATTTCCAGCGAGTATTTCGGAATTGATGAAGAGCTTGGGTTGGGAATCTGTAACATTTACAGAGCCTCTGCTGGATTAAAAGCATGGAAAGATTTGTAGAGAGGAATAAACAAACCAGATTATGCAGGTAAAAATGAAAAATACAAAAATCGATGCATCAAGAACCTCACACGCAGATCTGTGATTTCAAGAGTGGCAACGATTAAATTTAAAAAAAATGCTAATCTGAGACTGCTCCCTGATGTAGCTCAAAGTCTATAATTGTTCTTTATCAAATAACTAGAGGAAATAAGTCACTCTGCCACCTGTAAATGTGAAATTAGTAGAGAATAAAAAAATATCATTATAATTATCACAATCTATCCCAAGCCCGACTTATCCCTATTATAATCTCAAACTGACAGCAGATCAACGGTCATATCGCCCAAATTATGAGGACATTAGGGAACTATCCCTGATTCCATACCTGTCTTGCGACCCAACCTTATGCACCAGGCAGGCCTCATGGACTTCTGCATCAACCCATATGTTAACAAACATGCGTTATAAAATAGACAGTATTGTCTACACACCGTCAGGACGGAACACCCTATGAGATAAATTGGATAAAATAGTATGAATGTTGTCAACTAAAGCAGTCTGATTTTGGTAAGGGATGGGGGGGGGGGGAGCAACCAGGACTAATTGGACAATAGGAAGAACGTCGAACAGAATATGAGTGGCGCCTAGCCACAAAATGGGAGTTTTTCACCACTATGAAGGAACCGTTTGGCAAGAAAAGCGCCACCGAGCTTTCGGAGAGCCAACTTGCGCACGCAGATCTTCCAACATCGGGAGACAGATCTCCACGTCTTTGTTTTCTCAAAAACAAAATGTGAACACTATTGTTAGCAGGAATAAATAACCTTCACTCTTCACGATTTCAGAGGAAGACCTCGGAATAGCTTTTGGAATAATGTTAGATGATGATAACAAAAAAACTAAGAAAGATACCAGAAGTTTTTTAGTACCTTATAAAGCAAGATTTAGGACATAGAAAAAGAAAATATAAATTAAAAAAACACAGAAACATAGAAAACATAGAAAAAATAACATAGAAAAAATAATTTAAAGAGGATTTCTTTCAATTTTGCCAACTATGTTTCCTTTATGTCGTGCTAAGATTCTGAGATTTATTTCAATTGTGACCTGTGCATATTATATTTATTTCAATATTGATATGCTATTATACCTTCAAGGAAGCTAATGAGATTCTTCACGATCTTCAACAGGTAGTCGCTTCATACACCACTGTATGATATGGAGCGGTTCTGTTACTGGTGAAAAAGCAAAAGCAAAAGGCAGCAAAAGCTGAACTACTTAATCTTCGGAGTGGCTCAGAAGATAAGGCACCAGTGTTGTGGAGGGAAGCTAAACAAAGAACCATTTTGTCATGTACAAAATTCAATTTGTACCGGGAAAATGGTGATTTTGATTTCAAAAAGTCACAGAATATATTTTCAATAACAATAACAAATATCAATATCAATAATATATTATTGTGTATATCAATAACAAATGCATTTGGCCACTAAATCAAACAAAATAGTTGAGTGGTTCGCCATCTACCAAAGAGAACGATACAAAAGTTACCCGTACACTTGTTTATTAGTTTCAGTAACATTTATTACAATTCCTTGTAATTGTAGAGAGATTTAATATTTCTTTAATTTGAAAATTACTTTAAAACGTTGGCTGCTCTCAAATGTGTCGGAAATGTACGGGAAAGGAACGTATGTTGTGATTATCATGTTATGCACCCATGCACTTAACATGGGAGTCATATTCAGTACTCCCTATTAATTTATTTTTTTGCATTTGCTGTTCCCTAATGAAGAACCCTTTTTTATTGGCTCTTCCAGTATAACTTCTTTTTTGGTAAATAATTTGATTTTTTTATAAATGCTCTAAAATTATCCAAAATGCTCCGAAATGTTTATTCCACATATAAGCAACATTCATAATATAAAACTTTATTCCTGGGTTTAAATAAAATAAAATAAATCCGATTCTAGGATATAATTTACTTATTAAAACCTGCCTATCATCAGCAGTATGTACCAGCACCAAGCTGCAGTCGAGCAGTAACTAGGAATGGCTTGCAATACTGAAAGACAACCGGTGAGTAGATCTTCATTAGATGCGGATGAGCGATTTAAGAAACACACTTCATTATTATAGAGTATTTCATTGGATTGGAACATGTAAAAATAATAAAGGTTGTAACTATTTTTAAGCGAAAACCCAACAATTAATTAGAGGATTCAGGTAATTCACTTAAGTTTCGATCGAATTATATTTTATTTTAAAAGAAGTAACGATAAATGTAAAATAAAATGTTGGGAAGCGCTTCGAAAGCGCTTTCGAAGAGAACTTGAGTGTGATTTCAATTTTCAATTTTCAAAGCCACGATTTCAATTTATTTTTAAATATTAGATGATTATCTGAATTTCTGATTTCTAAAGGTAAGTTATTGTAAATTTTGGGTCCCAAAAAGTTGGCGTGCTGCTGACCAAAACTTGTCCTCATTTTTGGCAATTTTAACGTATTGCAAGGGTTCATTCTGGTATCATGAACCCTATCAATATTGTTTAAGATAACACTAAGTTTATGAAAGTTTTTAGAAACGAATAAAGATGAGGTTTGAATATATAATTGGTTAAGATGAAGTACTCCACAATCTTCGAAAACAAGTTTCGTGGGATACTGTTTGGTTTTTTTTTAAATTACTTTTAATATTAGTTTTTGCATAATAATTAAAGGTTGAAGACAAGTTTTCCCAGCCCCACCCCACCCTATTATACCATATTGTAGCAGTGATTTAACAATTGCATTGTATAATGTAATTAAAATACTTTTGTTGAGCGAGCGGAGCGAGCGTCACCACGGTACTCTTATGGCACTTTCTCTGTGTGTTTTTTTTGTTTTTTTTTGTTTTTTTTGTCGGCACTGCCGAGATCAAACCGCACAACCAATCGATCTGAAATTTTGCACACATACTAACGTAATCTATGCGGTCTCTGGGATCGTTTTTGAACGGAATCCTGTGATTGGTTCAAATTTTAGAAAAAATATCTTTTGATTGGTTAGTCCAAACAATTTTAAATTTAGCAAAATCATTGCAACCAATATTGTACCCAATCATAAAAAGTTTCAGCCAAATCCTCCCATTGGTTCAAATTTGAAACCATTTTTCCGGTGATTTTGAAATTTTAACTAGAACCGATTGACCGATCAACTTAAAACTTCTCATGGTCAATGAACATTTTAGATATTTTTTGCCAATTTGAATACTCATGACCAACTTGAAACTTGGCGTGGTCATTGGTACCAACATTTTAGGTATTTTTGCCAATTTTCAGTCTTATCTATCGTTATTTTCAAACGTTTGTGTCATTTTAGGGACATTTTATTCCATAATCTTGAAATATTTGTAAAATGTATGCTATACATTTTCATCCCTGCCTTCTTTAAGCTTCTGCTCCAAGGCCTGTAGAGCAGCCAAGCGATCCACAATTTACAGTAAAACCAAAGATACCTAATTAAAGCAAGGTAAAACTAGCGCGTATCAAATCGGATGCAGTACAAAGGCCAAATCCTCTATCTTCTGATTGATCGACAATCAAAATGTTCCGATTAAGTTCAAATTTTGCAAAGTGATCAAGACCAACATAATCTAAAATTTTAAACATGTTAAGCCCAATCAGTCAAGTTTTAATAATTTGTCATTTTACGAGTTTAGTAGGGGTTGTCAAAGCTGGAAAAAGTATGAAGGAAAGACACGACACAATGGATCTGATATTCATCCAAAATATTTATATGGATATTGGAAAGTTGCAGAGAAAATCGACTTTTCTGCAGTGTCGTGTATCGTGTCTGGGAATGTTGCATGTTCTGTGCTCGCTCATCAACGCGTTACACCGAGCGTTTTCCTAGTTTAGAATATTTCTTAGCCGATAAAAGATGTACACTAATCCGCGAAGTTTATTACACATACTAACAATATGATCACTCCAGCGAAGCCTACTGTCTATAATAACACCTAAATAAGTAACGGAGTGTTTCCTATCAATGGTATGGCAATCATTGCTATCACACTGAGTAATACTGCAAAACCGATAATGAATTTTAATGGAATGATTGGTAGTGCACTCAGTTGCCGCATTAATAGAGAAGGGAAGACAAAATGTTTTGGATTTATTTGGTGTAAGAAGATTATTATTTAACCAATGAAACACGGTTTGCATAGAATACTTTGCCGAATGATAGACCTCATCCCAATTTAAACCTTTACATATAATTACAGTATCATCCGCATATGTAATTATAGAGCCTTTTATTCCAATATTACACAAGTCATTTATAAATGGTAAATAATATGGGTCCTAGCACTGTCCCTTGATTGTCCCTTGAACACTGTCCCTTCATTAGGTACTTTGAAAACATTCCGCAAAAAGGGCGCTTAGTTCTTGAATATGGTCTTAACTGTGTATACGATACACACAAATCGTATAAGTTGGTGAAGAAATTAAAATTTTGACTGCACAAACCAGCACAAACATAGAAAAATGGGCACAAATAAAAAAAGGGCACAAATTTTGATTATGTGATTTGGGCATGAAGGAGAGTTGCACAAACGAAAATTTTGACTGCACAAACAAGCACAAACATAGCACAAACAATTACGATAGAAAAATGGGCACAAATCCAAAAAGGGGGGGCTGGTGCCAAATTTTGATTATGTGATTTGGGCATGAAGGAGAGTTGCACAAACAAAAATTTTGACTAAACAAACCAGCACAAACATAGCACAAACGATTGCGATGGAAAAATGGGCAAAAATCCAAAAAGGGGGGACTGGTGTCAAAATTTTCACACCCCTCAAAGTAAGGTATTTCGAGGGTTGCACAAACGAAAATGTTGACTGCACAAACCAGCACAAACGTAGCACAAATGATTGCGATAGAAAAATGGGCACAAATCCAAAAACGGGGGGCTGGTGCCAAATTTTGATTATGTGATTTGGGCATGAAGGAGAGTTGCAAACACGAAAATTTTGACTGCACAAACCAGCACAAACATAGCACAAACGATTGCGATGAAAAAATGGGCAAAAATCGAAAAAGGGGGGGCTGGTGTCAAAATTATCACACCCCTCAAAGTAAGGTATTTCGAGGGTTGCTCAAACAAAATTTGACTGCACAAACCAGCACAAACGTAGCACAAATGATTGCGATAGAAAAATGGGCACAAATCCAAAAAGGGGGGCTGGTGCCAAATTTTGATTTTGTGATTTGGGCATGAAGGAGAGTTGCAAAAACGAAAATTTTGACTGAACAAACCAGCACAAGCGTAGCACAAACGATTGCGATAGAAACATGGGCACAAATCCAAAAAGGGGGGGCTGGTGCCTAATTTTGATTATGTGATTTGAGCATGAAGGAGAGTTGCACAAACAAAAATTTTGACTGCACAAACCAGCACAAACGTAGCACAAACGATTGCGATGAAAAAATGGGCAAAAATCCAAAAAGGGGGGGCTGGTGTCAAAATTTTCACACCCCTCAAAATAAGGTATTTCGAGGGTTGCACAAACGAAAATTTTGATTGCCCAAACCAGCACAAACGATTGCAATAGTTTTGAGAGCTTATTTCCAAAAAGGGGGGGCCAACTACATGGACCCCGTATGTTATGATTATCATGTTATGTATCCATGCACTTACGTCATAATTAGTATTCCATATTTATTTTGTTGCATTTTATGATCTCTAAAAAAGAATTGTTTTTTATAAACTATTCCAGTATTACTTCTTTTTGGGATAATAATTAGATTTTTTATAAACACGCTAAAATCAACCAAAATGCTCAACCAAAACCCCACCAAAACTCCCAACAACCCCACACAAAACTCGGTTTATCGATCAAAAGTATAAAGGAAAGTAATCTAGTTGTCAATATAAACCCACAGCCATATTCTCTCATTTGCTAAACATCTTCTATTCCTCAACCACCCACCATACTACTATGCGTACTCACGCACCATACTATGAGTGATAAACACACAGAGCGCCGACACGCACACGTCCGACACGATAAGCCTCCGACTTCCGACTAACAAGCTCAGCATAGCGCGGCTGGCTGGTGATTTCAAGACAGCTTCAGCGAGTTTACACGATTTTTTGAGAACAAAACCACAAGTAATTACTGTTTTTTCTTCTTAAGGCAATATATTAACGATAAATCGGTAATTTTCTGGTAGAACCACAATTAGTTTTAAACAAACAAACGAGAGTTATGAATTCATACTGGCTATAGTGGCTCATAAAGCAGCTCACACATTCAACCACCACTTTCAATCATAATGGGTCGTGGTTCATTTTTAAACAAATAGTTGTTTATTTAGTTATAACTTCTTATTGAGCGAGCGAAGCGAGCGTCTCCTTTTGGCTCATTTGGCACGGACCTCTGTTTTTTTTTTGTTTTTTTGTTTTTGTTTTTTTCTGTTACTGACGATATACAGGTCAGAGTTTTTCTTCGATCGAGCTGAAATTTTGCACACGTGTTTGGACATTCTCTATGCGTTGCAGACCCTAATTTTTTTGAAATCTACTGATTGGTTAAAATTTAAATAAACATCTCCTGATAGGTTGAAAAGTGAAAATGGTCTTCGACAAATCCGATCAAACTCATATTTTGGCTATACATGTCTAGAGTTTTTCCTCGATCGAGCTGAAATTTGGCACACATGTAGAGACAAACTTTTCTGTTTGCAGACCCTAATTTTTTTGTAATTTATTAATTGGCAAAAATTTAAATAAACATCTCCTGATGGTAGGTTGAAAAAATGAAACTGGTCTTCGATAAATCTGATCAAAATCATATTTTGGCTATACAGGTCAGAGTTTTTCTTTGATCGAGCTGAAATTTTGCACACATGTAAAACCAACCTTCTTTGTTTGCACACCATATTTTTTTGAAATCCATTCATTGGTTAAAATTTAAATAAATATCTCCTGATATGCTGAAAAATGAAAACGGTCTTCGATAATTCTGATCAAACTCATATTTTGCATGATCATTAAGACCAATATTGTCTCTTATTTTACAAAATTTCATCCCAATCAGTTAAGAACGTATGAACTAATTGACATTTTTAATATCTGTCAGTAATGAAGTATCGAAATGAATGTTTTCCAGTGCTAATTGAATTGATTCTGATTTGCTTTATGAACCAGGTGCTTAGATGCTATTTTAAAGTTTCGATGAAAAGCATATACCTACTTTTAAGTTGATATCATAATCAGTGCTCGAAGTGGGCCGGTATGGGACGGTATGGTATACCAGTACTTCTTTACACATTTGATTTCATATCGTTACTTCTCAGAAAATACGGAATGCTTAAAATCAGATATTCTTGGAAATTTACGTAATTTTAGATTCTAATTTACTCGTATTTCATGGTTATCTTTTGACTGCATATTTCAAGCATAACTATGAACTATGAACATCCACTACAAGACAAAGTAAAATTTATTATTTAATTTAGTTGTTTCATCAAGGTAAAAGACTAATCTAACTAACGTCAGTGTAATTCTGGAATCTGGACCCTCATCTAATATCGTCCCCCCCCCCCCCCCCCCCCCCCGCACGTGGTATTCTTATGTTACCATACCGCCACTATTTAATTCCTACTTCGAGCACTAATCATAATCAATTCAATATGGTTGTATATGTTTTCTGTGCGTTGTGTACGCATTTCCGGTTCGAGAATTTGCACGTACCCGTGCTCGCTCATCAACGCGTTACACTGAGCGTTTTCCTAGTTTGAGCGAGCGAAGCGAGCGTCTCCTTTTGGCTCATTTGGCACGGACCTCTGTTTTTTTTTTTTTTTTTTTTTTTGTTTTTGTGTTTTTCTGTTACTGACGATATACAGGTCAGAGTTTTTCTTCGATCGAGCTGAAATTTTGCACACGTGTTTGGACATTCTCTAGGCGTTGCAGACCCTAATTTTTTTTGAAATTTATGGATTGGTTAAAATTTAAATAAACATCTCCTGATAGGTTGAAAAGTGAAAATGGTCTTCGACAAATCTAATCAAAGTCATATTTTGGCTATACATGTCTAGAGTTTTTTCTCGATCGAGCTGAAATTTTGCACACATGTAGAGATAACCTTTTCTGTTTGCAGACCCCAAATTTTTTTGAAATCCATTAATTAGCTAAAATTTAAATAAACATCTCCTGATGGTAGGTTGAAAAATGAAACTGGTCTTCGATAAATCTGATCAAAATCATATTTTGGCTATACAGGTCAGAGTATTTCCTCGATCGAGCTGAAATTTTGCACACATGTAGAGACAACCTTTTCTGTTTGCAGACCCCAAATTTTTTTGAAATCCATTCATTGGTTAAAATTTAAATAAATATCTCCTGATAGGCTGAAAAATGAAAACGGTCTTCGATAATTCTGATCAAACTCATATTTTGCATGATCATTAAGACCAATATTGTCTCTTATTTTACAAAATTTCATCCCAATCAGTTAAGAACGTATGAACGTATTGACTTTTATAATATCTGTCAGTTAATGAAGTATCGAAATGAATGTTTTCCAGTGCCAATTGAATTGATTCTGATTTGCTTTATGAACCAGGTGCTTAGATGCTATTTTAAAGTTTCGATGAAAAGCATATACCTACTTTTAAGTTGATATCATAATCAATTCAATTTGGATGTATATGTTTTCTGTGCGTTGTGTACGCATTTCCGGTTCGAGAATTTGCACGTACCCGTGCTCGCTCATCAACGCGTTACACTGAGCGTTTTCCTAGTATATAGTTTAAATTAGTATTTAGAAGACTGCGAATTGCATCCAACGGACTGAGTGTTGCACGCAGCTAGTGAATTTGCAAGAGCAATTGAAAACTCAACTTCACATCTGAAAGAGTCGGAAGTCCAGAGTCACGATTTTGTGCATATTGAGGATGAAAGTGTAATTTATAGATGCCCAGCAGAGCACAGCATATTTCATTCTTGACATTTTCCATTTTGAAACCACGGAGATTCTATTGACTATAACAAATTCGCTTCACCTCAATTGCCAAATTCTGATAGTTCTGGATTTTATGCGCTTCAGTCTTGACCATATTAACCGTTAATGGAATAGCAACATCCACGAAAACAGTGTGCTTACGAATTTTATCAATTTTATCACCCACGGGGAGCACGAAGTACTCTCCGCGTGGAGCCCCTTGGCGCGGTCCCACAGGTCGCGAGCCCCAACAAAATGCCGGAGCCGGGTGCCTACAAATTTAGCCAAATTACATCATAAATCATAATGGAACATCTACAAAAGTGTATGCAAAATGGTATTATTATTATTTTTTATAATAATTATTAAGTCTATATTCTCAACAGAGCCGAGGCACCACTAGTGAGAATGTAATATAGAGAAGGGAGGAGAGGAAACCCGGTACCGGCGTAGCCTACTCCTGACGAAAGATACCAAGGTGACCAACGGCTTATAGTCCCTTCCGAAGGACGTTGTCTTAATTTATTTCATACAGTATACACGGTTTTGGTGTAAACCATAAGAATAAGAAGAAACACATATTGTTTCCTTTTAGGTCTGAAATTAAAGTAATGTTAGAATTAAAAACAACAGGGGCAACTGTGACGTCATAATGACACTGTATTCATCTATGTGGAAGCGCATCCAGAGACTACAGTTCGCCTGCTCTTGATGACGTCAGCTTGCAAAAGAGTTTGTCGCTTTCCGCTGTGAGCTCAAGAACCTTGGCGAGGACTGAATCAATCAATAGTCACATCGAAAGAGTATTGTTATATTCCACCAACAGTTAATGTCTCATCATTTTACACTCATTTTGCACAACAGATGACATTATGTCTTGGATGAATATGTAGATTAATTCATACTTAAAACTTTGATAATATTTATATACTTGTTATGAATCAAATTAAGGAACAGGTTGGGTGAGCGGTTAAATGCTCTGAACTTGTATTCCAGAGGCCCGGGTTCGATTCCCGCGGCCGTCCTTACTGACTGGTTTTTTTTTCGTGGTTTTCCCCCAGTCGACAGGCAAATGCTGGGAAGGTACCCTACAAACAGGCCACGACCGCCTCCTTCCCACCTTCCATCTTTACTCTTCACCATCATCTCCCAATCATCCTCATAATCATTCATCCGTCGCCATTAGCCTCGCTGCAGAACAGTGCGACGTTAAGCCCAAGACAAAAAAATATTCATATTCCTGAGTTACACTATAATCGAAGCTATACAGTGCCAAATAAATATTTTTACATTAATAAGTAAAATTGAATCAATCCTGACAAAAACTGTTGTACAGATAAAGAGCAGTTGAAACGGAAATAATGAATTGACTATAAAGCTGAAGAAATTTCCAGCGAGTATTTCGGAATTGATGAAGAGCTTGGGTTGGGAATCTGTAACATTTACAGAGCCTCTGCTGGATTAAAAGCATGGAAAGATTTGTAGAGAGGAATAAACAAACCAGATTATGCAGGTAAAAATGAAAAATACAAAAATCGATGCATCAAGAACCTCACACGCAGATCTGTGATTTCAAGAGTGGCAACGATTAAATTTAAAAAAAATGCTAATCTGAGACTGCTCCCTGATGTAGCTCAAAGTCTATAATTGTTCTTTATCAAATAACTAGAGGAAATAAGTCACTCTGCCACCTGTAAATGTGAAATTAGTAGAGAATAAAAAAATATCATTATAATTATCACAATCTATCCCAAGCCCGACTTATCCCTATTATAATCTCAAACTGACAGCAGATCAACGGTCATATCGCCCAAATTATGAGGACATTAGGGAACTATCCCTGATTCCATACCTGTCTTGCGACCCAACCTTATGCACCAGGCAGGCCTCATGGACTTCTGCATCAACCCATATGTTAACAAACATGCGTTATAAAATAGACAGTATTGTCTACACACCGTCAGGACGGAACACCCTATGAGATAAATTGGATAAAATAGTATGAATGTTGTCAACTAAAGCAGTCTGATTTTGGTAAGGGATGGGGGGGGGGGGAGCAACCAGGACTAATTGGACAATAGGAAGAACGTCGAACAGAATATGAGTGGCGCCTAGCCACAAAATGGGAGTTTTTCACCACTATGAAGGAACCGTTTGGCAAGAAAAGCGCCACCGAGCTTTCGGAGAGCCAACTTGCGCACGCAGATCTTCCAACATCGGGAGACAGATCTCCACGTCTTTGTTTTCTCAAAAACAAAATGTGAACACTATTGTTAGCAGGAATAAATAACCTTCACTCTTCACGATTTCAGAGGAAGACCTCGGAATAGCTTTTGGAATAATGTTAGATGATGATAACAAAAAAACTAAGAAAGATACCAGAAGTTTTTTAGTACCTTATAAAGCAAGATTTAGGACATAGAAAAAGAAAATATAAATTAAAAAAACACAGAAACATAGAAAACATAGAAAAAATAACATAGAAAAAATAATTTAAAGAGGATTTCTTTCAATTTTGCCAACTATGTTTCCTTTATGTCGTGCTAAGATTCTGAGATTTATTTCAATTGTGACCTGTGCATATTATATTTATTTCAATATTGATATGCTATTATACCTTCAAGGAAGCTAATGAGATTCTTCACGATCTTCAACAGGTAGTCGCTTCATACACCACTGTATGATATGGAGCGGTTCTGTTACTGGTGAAAAAGCAAAAGCAAAAGGCAGCAAAAGCTGAACTACTTAATCTTCGGAGTGGCTCAGAAGATAAGGCACCAGTGTTGTGGAGGGAAGCTAAACAAAGAACCATTTTGTCATGTACAAAATTCAATTTGTACCGGGAAAATGGTGATTTTGATTTCAAAAAGTCACAGAATATATTTTCAATAACAATAACAAATATCAATATCAATAATATATTATTGTGTATATCAATAACAAATGCATTTGGCCACTAAATCAAACAAAATAGTTGAGTGGTTCGCCATCTACCAAAGAGAACGATACAAAAGTTACCCGTACACTTGTTTATTAGTTTCAGTAACATTTATTACAATTCCTTGTAATTGTAGAGAGATTTAATATTTCTTTAATTTGAAAATTACTTTAAAACGTTGGCTGCTCTCAAATGTGTCGGAAATGTACGGGAAAGGAACGTATGTTGTGATTATCATGTTATGCACCCATGCACTTAACATGGGAGTCATATTCAGTACTCCCTATTAATTTATTTTTTTGCATTTGCTGTTCCCTAATGAAGAACCCTTTTTTATTGGCTCTTCCAGTATAACTTCTTTTTTGGTAAATAATTTGATTTTTTTATAAATGCTCTAAAATTATCCAAAATGCTCCGAAATGTTTATTCCACATATAAGCAACATTCATAATATAAAACTTTATTCCTGGGTTTATATAAAATAAAATAAATCCGATTCTAGGATATAATTTACTTATTAAAACCTGCCTATCATCAGCAGTATGTACCAGCACCAAGCTGCAGTCGAGCAGTAACTAGGAATGGCTTGCAATACTGAAAGACAACCGGTGAGTAGATCTTCATTAGATGCGGATGAGCGATTTAAGAAACACACTTCATTATTATAGAGTATTTCATTGGATTGGAACATGTAAAAATAATAAAGGTTGTAACTATTTTTAAGCGAAAACCCAACAATTAATTAGAGGATTCAGGTAATTCACTTAAGTTTCGATCGAATTATATTTTATTTTAAAAGAAGTAACGATAAATGTAAAATAAAATGTTGGGAAGCGCTTCGAAAGCGCTTTCGAAGAGAACTTGAGTGTGATTTCAATTTTCAATTTTCAAAGCCACGATTTCAATTTATTTTTAAATATTAGATGATTATCTGAATTTCTGATTTCTAAAGGTAAGTTATTGTAAATTTTGGGTCCCAAAAAGTTGGCGTGCTGCTGACCAAAACTTGTCCTCATTTTTGGCAATTTTAACGTATTGCAAGGGTTCATTCTGGTATCATGAACCCTATCAATATTGTTTAAGATAACACTAAGTTTATGAAAGTTTTTAGAAACGAATAAAGATGAGGTTTGAATATATAATTGGTTAAGATGAAGTACTCCACAATCTTCGAAAACAAGTTTCGTGGGATACTGTTTGGTTTTTTTTTAAATTACTTTTAATATTAGTTTTTGCATAATAATTAAAGGTTGAAGACAAGTTTTCCCAGCCCCACCCCACCCTATTATACCATATTGTAGCAGTGATTTAACAATTGCATTGTATAATGTAATTAAAATACTTTTGTTGAGCGAGCGGAGCGAGCGTCACCACGGTACTCTTATGGCACTTTCTCTGTGTGTTTTTTTTGTTTTTTTTTGTTTTTTTTGTCGGCACTGCCGAGATCAAACCGCACAACCAATCGATCTGAAATTTTGCACACATACTAACGTAATCTATGCGGTCTCTGGGATCGTTTTTGAACGGAATCCTGTGATTGGTTCAAATTTTAGAAAAAATATCTTTTGATTGGTTAGTCCAAACAATTTTAAATTTAGCAAAATCATTGCAACCAATATTGTACCCAATCATAAAAAGTTTCAGCCAAATCCTCCCATTGGTTCAAATTTGAAACCATTTTTCCGGTGATTTTGAAATTTTAACTAGAACCGATTGACCGATCAACTTAAAACTTCTCATGGTCAATGAACATTTTAGATATTTTTTGCCAATTTGAATACTCATGACCAACTTGAAACTTGGCGTGGTCATTGGTACCAACATTTTAGGTATTTTTGCCAATTTTCAGTCTTATCTATCGTTATTTTCAAACGTTTGTGTCATTTTAGGGACATTTTATTCCATAATCTTGAAATATTTGTAAAATGTATGCTATACATTTTCATCCCTGCCTTCTTTAAGCTTCTGCTCCAAGGCCTGTAGAGCAGCCAAGCGATCCACAATTTACAGTAAAACCAAAGATACCTAATTAAAGCAAGGTAAAACTAGCGCGTATCAAATCGGATGCAGTACAAAGGCCAAATCCTCTATCTTCTGATTGATCGACAATCAAAATGTTCCGATTAAGTTCAAATTTTGCAAAGTGATCAAGACCAACATAATCTAAAATTTTAAACATGTTAAGCCCAATCAGTCAAGTTTTAATAATTTGTCATTTTACGAGTTTAGTAGGGGTTGTCAAAGCTGGAAAAAGTATGAAGGAAAGACACGACACAATGGATCTGATATTCATCCAAAATATTTATATGGATATTGGAAAGTTGCAGAGAAAATCGACTTTTCTGCAGTGTCGTGTATCGTGTCTGGGAATGTTGCATGTTCTGTGCTCGCTCATCAACGCGTTACACCGAGCGTTTTCCTAGTTTAGAATATTTCTTAGCCGATAAAAGATGTACACTAATCCGCGAAGTTTATTACACATACTAACAATATGATCACTCCAGCGAAGCCTACTGTCTATAATAACACCTAAATAAGTAACGGAGTGTTTCCTATCAATGGTATGGCAATCATTGCTATCACACTGAGTAATACTGCAAAACCGATAATGAATTTTAATGGAATGATTGGTAGTGCACTCAGTTGCCGCATTAATAGAGAAGGGAAGACAAAATGTTTTGGATTTATTTGGTGTAAGAAGATTATTATTTAACCAATGAAACACGGTTTGCATAGAATACTTTGCCGAATGATAGACCTCATCCCAATTTAAACCTTTACATATAATTACAGTATCATCCGCATATGTAATTATAGAGCCTTTTATTCCAATATTACACAAGTCATTTATAAATGGTAAATAATATGGGTCCTAGCACTGTCCCTTGATTGTCCCTTGAACACTGTCCCTTCATTAGGTACTTTGAAAACATTCCGCAAAAAGGGCGCTTAGTTCTTGAATATGGTCTTAACTGTGTATACGATACACACAAATCGTATAAGTTGGTGAAGAAATTAAAATTTTGACTGCACAAACCAGCACAAACATAGAAAAATGGGCACAAATAAAAAAAGGGCACAAATTTTGATTATGTGATTTGGGCATGAAGGAGAGTTGCACAAACGAAAATTTTGACTGCACAAACAAGCACAAACATAGCACAAACAATTACGATAGAAAAATGGGCACAAATCCAAAAAGGGGCGGCTGGTGCCAAATTTTGATTATGTGATTTGGGCATGAAGGAGAGTTGCACAAACAAAAATTCTGATTAAACAAACCAGCACAAACATAGCACAAACGATTGCGATGGAAAAATGGGCAAAAATCGAAAAAGGGGGTACTGGTGTCAAAATTTTCACACCCTTCAAAGTAAGGTATTTCGAGGGTTGCACAAACGAAAATGTTGACTGCACAAACCAGCACAAACATAGCACAAACAATTACGATAGAAAAATGGGCACAAATCCAAAAAGGGGGGGCTGGTGCCAAATTTTGATTATGTGATTTGGGCATGAAGGAGAGTTGCACAAACAAAAATTTTGACTAAACAAACCAGCACAAACATAGCACAAACGATTGCGATGGAAAAATGGGCAAAAATCGAAAAAGGGGGTACTGGTGTCAAAATTTTCACACCCCTCAAAGTAAGGTATTTCGAGGGTTGCACAAACGAAAATGTTGACTGCACAAACCAGCACAAACGTAGCACAAATGATTGCGATAGAAAAATGGGCACAAATCCAAAAAGGGGGGGCTGGTGCCAAATTTTGATTATGTGATTTGGGCATGAAGGAGAGTTACAAACACGAAAATTTTGACTGCACAAACCAGCACAAACATAGCACAAACGATTGCGATGAAAAAATGGGCAAAAATCCAAAAAGGGGGGGCTGGTGTCAAAATTTTCACACCCCTCAAAGTAAGGTATTTCGAGGGTTGCACAAACGAAATTTGACTGCACAAACCAGCACAAACGTAGCACAAATGATTGCGATAGAAAAATGGGCACAAATCCAAAAAGGGGGGCTGGTGCCAAATTTTGATTTTGTGATTTGGGCATGAAGGAGAGTTGCAAAAACGAAAATTTTGACTGAACAAACCAGCACAAGCGTAGCACAAACGATTGCGATAGAAACATGGGCACAAATCCAAAAAGGGGGGGCTGGTGCCTAATTTTGATTATGTGATTTGGGCATGAAGGAGAGTTGCACAAACGAAAATTTTGACTGCACAAACCAGCACAAACGTAGCACAAACGATTGCGATGAAAAAATGGGCAAAAATCCAAAAAGGGGGGGCTGGTGTCAAAATTTTCACACCCCTCAAAGTAAGGTATTTCGAGGGTTGCACAAACGAAAATTTTGATTGCCCAAACCAGCACAAACGATTGCAATAGTTTTGAGAGCTTATTTCCAAAAAGGGGGGGCCAACTACATGGACCCCGTATGTTATGATTATCATGTTATGTATCCATGCACTTACGTCATAATTAGTATTCCATATTTATTTTGTTGCATTTTATGATCTCTAAAAAAGAATTGTTTTTTATAAACTATTCCAGTATTACTTCTTTTTGGGATAATAATTAGATTTTTTATAAACACGCTAAAATCAACCAAAATGCTCAACCAAAACCCCACCAAAACTCCCAACAACCCCACACAAAACTCGGTTTATCGATCAAAAGTATAAAGGAAAGTAATCTAGTTGTCAATATAAACCCACAGCCATATTCTCTCATTTGCTAAACATCTTCTATTCCTCAACCACCCACCATACTACTATGCGTACTCACGCACCATACTATGAGTGATAAACACACAGAGCGCCGACACGCACACGTCCGACACGATAAGCCTCCGACTTCCGACTAACAAGCTCAGCATAGCGCGGCTGGCTGGTGATTTCAAGACAGCTTCAGCGAGTTTACACGATTTTTTGAGAACAAAACCACAAGTAATTACTGTTTTTTCTTCTTAAGGCAATATATTAACGATAAATCGGTAATTTTCTGGTAGAACCACAATTAGTTTTAAACAAACAAACGAGAGTTATGAATTCATACTGGCTATAGTGGCTCATAAAGCAGCTCACACATTCAACCACCACTTTCAATCATAATGGGTCGTGGTTCATTTTTAAACAAATAGTTGTTTATTTAGTTATAACTTCTTATTGAGCGAGCGAAGCGAGCGTCTCCTTTTGGCTCATTTGGCACGGACCTCTGTTTTTTTTTTTGTTTTTTTGTTTTTGTTTTTTTCTGTTACTGACGATATACAGGTCAGAGTTTTTCTTCGATCGAGCTGAAATTTTGCACACGTGTTTGGACATTCTCTGGGCGTTGCAGACCCTAATTTTTTTGAAATCTACTGATTGGTTAATAATTAAATAAACATCTCCTGATAGGTTGAAAAGTGAAAATGGTCTTCGACAAATCCGATCAAACTCATATTTTGGCTATACATGTCTAGAGTTTTTCCTCGATCGAGCTGAAATTTTGCACACATGTAGAGACAAACTTTTCTGTTTGCAGACCCTAATTTTTTTTGAAATTTATTAATTGGCTAAAATTTAAATAAACATCTCCTGATGGTAGGTTGAAAAAATGAAACTGGTCTTCGATAAATCTGATCAAAATCATATTTTGGCTATACAGGTCAGAGTTTTTCTTTGATCGAGCTGAAATTTTGCACACATGTAAAACCAACCTTCTTTGTTTGCACACCATATTTTTTTTGAAATCCATTCATTGGTTAAAATTTAAATAAATATCTCCTGATATGCTGAAAAATGAAAACGGTCTTCGATAATTCTGATCAAACTCATATTTTGCATGATCATTAAGACCAATATTGTCTCTTATTTTACAAAATTTCATCCCAATCAGCTAAGAACGTATGAACTAATTGACATTTTTAATATCTGTCAGTAATGAAGTATCGAAATGAATGTTTTCCAGTGCTAATTGAATTGAATCTGATTTGCTTTATGAACCAGGTGCTTAGATGCTATTTTAAAGTTTCGATGAAAAGCATATACCTACTTTTAAGTTGATATCATAATCAGTGCTCGAAGTGAGCCGGTATGGGACGGTATGGTATACCAGTACTTCTTTACACATTTGATTTCATATCGTTACTTCTCAGAAAAAACGGAATGCTTAAAATCAGATATTCTTGGAAATTTACGTAATTTTAGATTCTAATTTACTCGTATTTCATGGTTATATTTTGACTGCATATTTCAAGCATAACTATGAACTATGAACATCCACTACAAGACAAAGTAAAATTCATTATTTAATTTAGTTGTTTCATCAAGGTAAAAGACTAATCTAACTAACGTCAGTGTAATTCTGGAATCTGGACCCTCATCTAATATCGTACCCCCCCCCCCCCCCCCGCACGTGGTATTCTTATGTTACCATACCGCCACTATTTAATTCCTACTTCGAGCACTAATCATAATCAATTCAATATGGTTGTATATGTTTTCTGTGCGTTGTGTACGCATTTCCGGTTCGAGAATTTGCACGTACCCGTGCTCGCTCATCAACGCGTTACACTGAGCGTTTTCCTAGTTTGAGCGAGCGAAGCGAGCGTCTCCTTTTGGCTCATTTGGCACGGACCTCTGTTTTTTTTTTGTTTTTTTGTTTTTGTTTTTTTCTGTTACTGACGATATACAGGTCAGAGTTTTTCTTCGATCGAGCTGAAATTTTGCACACGTGTTTGGACATTCTCTGGGCGTTGCAGACCCTAATTTTTTTTGAAATTTATGGATTGGTTAAAATTTAAATAAACATCTCCTGATAGGTTGAAAAGTGAAAATGGTCTTCGACAAATCTAATCAAAGTCATATTTTGGCTATACATGTCTAGAGTTTTTTCTCGATCGAGCTGAAATTTTGCACACATGTAGAGACAACCTTTTCTGTTTGCAGACCCCAAATTTTTTAGAAATCCTCTAATTGGCTAAAATTTAAATAAACATCTCCTGATGGTAGGTTGAAAAATGAAACTGGTCTTCGATAAATCTGATCAAAATCATATTTTGGCTATACAGGTCAGAGTATTTCCTCGATCGAGCTGAAATTTTGCACACATGTAGAGACAACCTTTTCTGTTTGCAGACCCCAAATTTTTTTGAAATCCATTCATTGGTTAAAATTTAAATAAATATCTCCTGATAGGCCGAAAAATGAAAACGGTCTTCGATAATTCTGATCAAACTCATATTTTGCATGATCATTAAGACCAATATTGTCTCTTATTTTACAAAATTTCATCCCAATCAGTTAAGAACGTATGAACGTATTGACTTTTATAATATCTGTCAGTTAATGAAGTATCGAAATGAATGTTTTCCAGTGCCAATTGAATTGATTCTGATTTGCTTTATGAACCAGGTGCTTAGATGCTATTTTAAAGTTTCGATGAAAAGCATATACCTACTTTTAAGTTGATATCATAATCAATTCAATTTGGATGTATATGTTTTCTGTGCGTTGTGTACGCATTTCCGGTTCGAGAATTTGCACGTACCCGTGCTCGCTCATCAACGCGTTACACTGAGCGTTTTCCTAGTATATAGTTTAAATAAGTATTTAGAAGACTGCGAATTGCATCCAACGGACTGAGTGTTGCACGCAGCTAGTGAATTTGCAAGAGCAATTGAAAACTCAACTTCACATCTGAAAGAGTCGGAAGTCCAGAGTCACGATTTTGTGCATATTAAGGATGAAAGTGTAATTTATAGATGCCCAGCAGAGCACAGCATATTTCATTCTTGACATTTTCCATTTTGAAACCACGGAGATTCTATTGACTATAACAAATTCGCTTCACCTCAATTGCCAAATTCTGATAGTTCTGGATTTTATGCGCTTCAGTCTTGACCATATTAACCGTTAATGGAATAGCAACATCCACGAAAACAGTGTGCTTACGAATTTTATCAATTTTATCACCCACGGGGAGCACGAAGTACTCTCCGCGTGGAGCCCCTAGGCGCGGTCCCACAGGTCGCGAGCCCCAACAAAATGCCGGAGCCGGGTGCCTACAAATTTAGCCAAATTACATCATAAATCATAATGGAACATCTACAAAAGTGTATGCAAAATGGTATTATTATTATTTTTTATAATTATTATTAAGTCTATATTCTCAACAGAGTCGAGGCACCACTAGTGAGAATGTAATATAGAGAAGGGAGGAGAGGAAACCCGGTACCGGCGTAGCCTACTCCTGACGAAAGATACCAAGGTGACCAACGGCTTATAGTCCCTTCCGAAGGACGTTGTCTTAATTTATTTCATACAGTATACACGGTTTTGGTGTAAACCATAAGAATAAGAAGAAACACATATTGTTTCCTTTTAGGTCTGAAATTAAAGTAATGTTAGAATTAAAAACAACAGGGGCAACTGTGACGTCATAATGACACTGTATTCATCTATGTGGAAGCGCATCCAGAGACTACAGTTCGCCTGCTCTTGATGACGTCAGCTTGCAAAAGAGTTTGTCGCTTTCCGCTGTGAGCTCAAGAACCTTGGCGAGGACTGAATCAATCAATAGTCACATCGAAAGAGTATTGTTATATTCCACCAACAATTAATGTCTCATCATTTTACACTCATTTTGCACAACAGATGACATTATGTCTTGGATGAATATGTAGATTAATTCATACTTAAAACTTTGATAATATTTATATACTTGTTATGAATCAAATTAAGGAACAGGTTGGGTGAGCGGTTAAATGCTCTGAACTTGTATTCCGGAGGCCCGGGTTCGATTCCCGCGGCCGTCCTTACTGACTGGTTTTTTTTTCGTGGTTTTCCCCCAGTCGACAGCCAAATGCTGGGAAGGTACCCTACAAACAGGCCACGACCGCCTCCTTCCCACCTTCCATCTTTACTCTTCACCATCATCTCCCAATCATCCTCATATTCATTCATCCGTCGCCATTAGCCTCGTTGCAGACCAGTGCGACGTTAAGCCCAAGACAAAAAAATATTCATATTCCTGAGTTACACTATAATCGAAGCTATACAGTGCCAAATAAATATTTTTACATTAATAAGTAAAATTGAATCAATCCTGACAAAAACTGTTGTACAGATAAAGAGCAGTTGAAACGGAAATAATGAATCGACTATAAAGCTGAAGAAATTTCCAGCGAGTATTTCGGAATTGATGAAGAGCTTGGGTTGGGAATCTGTAACATTTACAGAGCCTCTGCTGGATTAAAAGCATGGAAAGATTTGTCGAGAGGAATAAACAAACCAGATTATGCAGGTAAAAATGAAAAATACAAAAATCGATGCATCAAGAACCTCACACGCAGATCTGTGATTTCAAGAGTGGCAACGATTAAATTTAAAAAAAATGCTAATCTGAGACTGCTCCCTGATGTAGCTCAAAGTCTATAATTGTTCTTTATCAAATAACTAGAGGAAATAAGTCACTCTGCCACCTGTAAATGTGAAATTTGTAGAGAATAAAAAAATATCATTATAATTATCACAATCTATCCCAAGCCCGACTTATCCCTATTATAATCTCAAACTGACAGCAGATCAACGGTCATATCGCCCAAATTATGAGGACATTAGGGAACTATCCCTGATTCCATACCTGTCTTGCGACCCAACCTTATGCACCAGGCAGGCCTCATGGACTTCTGCATCAACCCATATGTTAACAAACATGCGTTATAAAATAGACAGTATTGTCTACACACCGTCAGGACGGAACACCCTATGAGATAAATTGGATAAAATAGTATGAATGTTGTCAACTAAAGCAGTCTGATTTTGGTAAGTGATGGGGGGGGGGGGGGGGAGCAACCAGGACTAATTGGACAATAGGAAGAACGTCGAACAGAATATGAGTGGCGCCTAGCCACAAAATGGGAGTTTTTCACCACTATGAAGGAACCGTTTGGCAAGAAAAGCGCCACCGAGCCTCCGGAGAGCCAACTTGCGCACGCAGATCTTCCAACATCGGGAGACAGATCTCCACGTCTTTGTTTTCTCAAAAACAAAATGTGAACACTATTGTTAGCAGGAATAAATAACCTTCACTCTTCACGATTTCAGAGGAAGACCTCGGAATAGCTTTTGGAATAATGTTAGATGATGATAACAAAAAAACTAAGAAAGATACCAGAAGTTTTTTAGTACCTTATAAAGCAAGATTTAGGACATAGAAAAAGAAAGTATAAATTAAAAAAACACAGAAACATAGAAAACATAGAAAAAATAACATAGAAAAAATAATTTAACGAGGATTTCTTTTAATTTTGCCAACTATGTTTCCTTTGTGTCGTGTTAAGATTCTGAGATTTATTTCAATTGTGACCTGTGCATATTATATTTATTTCAATATTGATATGCTATTATACCTTCAAGGAAGCTAATGAGATTCTTCACGATCTTCAACAGGTAGTCGCTTCATACACCACTGTATGATAGGGAGCGGTTCTGTTACTGGTGAAAAAGCAAAAGCAAAAGGCAGCAAAAGCTGAACTACTTAATCTTCGGAGTGGCTCAGAAGATAAGGCACCAGTGTTGTGGAGGGAAGCTAAACAAAGAACCATTTTGTCATGTACAAAATTCAATTTGTACCGGGAAAATGGTGATTTTGATTTCAAAAAGTCACAGAATATATTTTCAATAACAATAACAAATATCAATATCAATAATATATTATTGTGTATATCAATAACAAATGCATTTGGCCACTAAATCAAACAAAATAGTTGAGTGGTTCGCCATCTACCAAAGAGAACGATACAAAAGTTACCCGTACACTTGTTTATTAGTTTCAGTAACATTTATTACAATTCCTTGTAATTGTAGAGAGATTTAATATTTCTTTAATTTGAAAATTACTTTAAAACGTTGGCTGCTCTCAAATGTGTCGGAAATGTACGGGAAAGGAACGTATGTTGTGATTATCATGTTATGCACCCATGCACTTAACATGGGAGTCATATTCAGTACTCCCTATTAATTTATTTTTTTGCATTTGCTGTTCCCTAATGAAGAACCCTTTTTTATTGGCTCTTCCAGTATAACTTCTTTTTTGGTAAATAATTTGATTTTTTTATAAATGCTCTAAAATTATCCAAAATGCTCCGAAATGTTTATTCCACATATAAGCAACATTCATAATATAAAACTTTATTCCTGGGTTTAAATAAAATAAAATAAATCCGATTCTAGGATTCAATTTACTTATTAAAACCTGCCTATCATCAGCAGTATGTACCAGCACCAAGCTGCAGTCGAGCAGTAACTAGGAATGGCTTGCAATACTGAAAGACAACCGGTGAGTAGATCTTCATTAGATGCGGATGAGCGATTTAAGAAACACACTTCATTATTATAGAGTATTTCATTGGATTGGAACATGTAAAAATAATAAAGGTTGTAACTATTTTTAAGCGAAAACCCAACAATTAATTAGAGGATTCAGGTAATTCACTTAAGTTTCGATCGAATTATATTTTATTTTAAAAGAAGTAACGATAAATGTAAAATAAAAAGTTGGGAAGCGCTTCGAAAGCGCTTTCGAAGAGAACTTGAGTGTGATTTCAATTTTCAATTTTCAAAGCCACGATTTCAATTTATTTTTAAATATTAGATGATTATCTGAATTTCTGATTTCTAAAGGTAAGTTATTGTAAATTTTGGGTCCCAAAAAGTTGGCGTGCTGCTGACCAAAACTTGTCCTCATTTTTGGCAATTTTAACGTATTGCAAGGGTTCATTCTGGTATCATGAACCCTATCAATATTGTTTAAGATGACACTAAGTTTATGAAAGTTTTTAAAAACGAATAAAGATGAGGTTTGAATATATAATTGGTTAAGATGAAGTACTCCACAATCTTCGAAAACAAGTTTCGTGGGATACTGTTTTTTTTTTTTTTTAAATTACTTTTAATATTAGTTTTTGCATAATAATTAAAGGTTGAAGACAAGTTTTCCCAGCCCCACCCCACCCTATTATACCATATTGTAGCAGTGATTTAACAATTGCATTGTATAATGTAAGTAAAATACTTTTGTTGAGCGAGCGGAGCGAGCGTCACCACGGTACTCTTATGGCACTTTCTCTGTGTGTTTTTTTTGTTTTTTTTTTGTTTTTTTTGTCGGCACTGCCGAGATCAAACCGCACAACCAATCGATCTGAAATTTTGCACAAATACTAACGTAATCTATGCGGTCTCTGGGATCGTTTATCTTTTGATTGGTTAGTCCAAACAATTTGAAATTTAGCAAAATCATTGCAACCAATATTGTACCCAATCATAAAAAGTTTCAGCCAAATCCTCCCATTGGTTCAAATTTGAAACCATTTTTCCGGTGATTTTGAAATTTAAACTAGAACCGATTGACCGATCAACTTAAAACTTCTCATGGTCAATGAACATTTTAGATATTTTTTGCCAATTTGAATACTCATGACCAACTTGAAACTTGGCGTGGTCATTGGTACCAACATTTTAGGTATTTTTGCCAATTTTCAGTCTTATCTATCGTTATTTTCAAAAGTTTGTGTCATTTTAGGGACATTTTATTCCATAATCTTGAAATATTTGTAAAATGTATGCTATACATTTTCATCCCTGCCTTCTTTAAGCTTCTTCTCCAAGGCCTGTAGAGCAGCCAAGCGGTCCACAATTTACAGTAAAACCAAAGATACCTAATTAAAGCAAGGTAAAACTAGCGCATATCAAATCGGATGCAGTACAAAGGCCAAATCCTCTATCTTCTGATTGATCGACAATCAAAATGTTCCGATTAAGTTCAAATTTTGCATGGTGATCAAGACCAACATAATCTAAAATTTTAAACATGTTAAGCCCAATCAGTCAAGTTTTAATAATTTGTCATTTTACGAGTTTAGTAGGGGTTGTCAAAGCTGGAAAAAGTATGAAGGAAAGACACGACACAATGGATCAGATATTCATCCAAAGTATTTATATGGAGATTGGAAAGTTGCAGAGAAAATCGACTTTTCTGCAGTGTCGTGTATCGTGTCTGGGAATGTTGCATGTTCTGTGCTCGCTCATCAACGCGTTACACCGAGCGTTTTCCTAGTTTAGAATATTTCTTAGCCGATAAAAGATGTACACTAATCCGCGAAGTTTATTACACATACTAACAATATGATCACTCCAGCGAAGCCTACTGTCTATAATAACACCTAAATAAGTAACGGAGTGTTTCCTATCAATGGTATGGCAATCATTGCTATCACACTGAGTAATACTGCAAAACCGATAATGAATTTTAATGGAATGATTGGTAGTGCACTCAGTTGCCGCATTAATAGAGAAGGGAAGACAAAATGTTTTGGATTATTTAGAGTAAGAAGATAACTAGGCAGTAACTAGGAATGGCTTGCAATACTGAAAGACAACCGGTGAGTAGATCTTCTTTGAATGCGGATGAGCGATTTAAGAAACACACTTCATTATTATAGAGTATTTCATTGGATTGGAACATGTAAAAATAATAAAGGTTGTAACTATTTTTAAGCGAAAACCCAACAATTAATTAGAGGATTCAGGTAATTCACTTAAGTTTCGATCGAATTATATTTTATTTTAGAAGAAGTAACCATAAATTTAAAATAAAATGTTGGGAAGCGCTTCGAAAGCGCTTTAATAAAAACAATAATTGGCCAACACAAACCCCACAACAGCGCTACATTATCAGCTGTCGGGTTGCGAGGTCATCATCGCTTGACAACGACACAACGCTGAATACAAGCACCAATAACCTATGTACTTTTCTTCAACGATGAACATCAAGGGCTCATGTTGCTTGCTGGGTTTTAAGTGCAGAAATAATGCGAGATACAGATGTATATATAGAACGTTTTTTGCTTTAATTGATTGATGTATATAACTAGCAAAACGCTCCGTGTAACGCGTTGATGAGCGAGCACCGGATACGTAGGCAAACATAGAAGCGAAGATGCGTTAACACACATAAAACATTTTTCATCGTTTTAACGATATTAAACCTAGATTAAACGTTAAACAGTACCTAGATTAAACACGGAATTAAGCCAATATTCCACAATTACAATAATACAATGTATTGTTTTGAACTGAATGAATCAAACCTTTCAAAAATTAGCAACCTTCAAGGAAAAGTCAGGCTAGACAGAAGCTCAGAAACGGAATGAATCCAACGTTTCCACAAGTATTGGTAGAAGACTATTTTGAAATATCAATGTTCTGACAAAAACTCTCGATAAATAATGTTCACCTGCTATAAAATCGGGGAAGCTTTACTAAAACCTTCACAATGCACACCAAATTGCCAAACTTTTCAATGAAAATAAGCAAAACGCTTAAGAGATTTGAAATGACGTTTGATCCCATGAAAGCTGGGTCCACATAGGCCGTTTTTCCGTTTTGCGTTTTCCGTTTTTACTCTTTGAATATCTCCGTATTTTATAGGACTGTCCACATAGAACGTTTTGCGTTTTGCGTCTTTCATAATTTGAATGTTCCCGCGTCAGGCTATGTGAGTTTAGGTGGCAGTGTGTTTAGGTTTCTTGGCGCCAGCATTTCGAACGTTGAAAAAGTCACTTCTTTTTGGTATAGTAAAATATTACCTATTATGGCTCGTTCACAAAGAAGGAAGAAGAAAGTTTTGAGTTTATTGCTATATTTATTATTAAAAAGAAATGAGCAAAAATCTACAAAGAAACGTTGGTGGGTGAGACCAATTCTGCAAATGCGAGAGACGCAAGGAGCCTACCTCAATTTAATACGCGAAATGAGGGCAACAGACACTGATATGTTTGTAAACTTTCATCGTATGACTGTTTCCCAGTTCGAAGGCCTCCTATCTCTTGTAGGACCGCATTTACAGAGAAACAGCAATCGAGGATATGTGAGACAAGAGGAGCGACTGGCAGTGTCTCTGACGTAACGATCCGTGTTTTTAGTTATTGAATATCACTTTGCTTATATACCTACCCAATTTGTTGAGGACTAAACCATATCTAGTATTTACAATGGCATAGTATTTTCAAATATAATTAGTTACCTACCTACCATTGAACAGTCTTAATTTTGATTAAATAAATTGCATCTTTCAGATACTTGGCAACCGGAGACAGCATGACCTCCATAGGCATGTTGTTCCGCATTGCAAAACAGACTGTTTCAGTAATCTTGAAAGAAACATATGCTGTGATTTGGAATGTGCTGCAACCTATCGCCTTACCAGAACCAACAGAAGAAGATTGGGAAAAATATGCTGAAGATTTTGCTAGGTTGTGGCACTTCCCCAATTGCATCGGTGCACTCGACGGCAAGCACATTGTGATGCAGGTAAGGAAACAGTGACAGTGATAAGTTAACTAAATTGAAATTTGCTACAGACTTCCACAATTTCACATGAGACCTGATTTTTTTCTTTTCTCTTCATTATTATTATTATTATTATTATTAAGTCTATATTCTCAACAGAGCCAGGCTCCACTAGTGAGAATGTAATATAGAGAAGGGAGGAGAGGAAACCCGGTACCGGCATGTAGCCTACTCCTGACGAAAGATACCAAGGGGACCAACGGCTTAACGTCCCTTCCGAAGGACGGTGTAACATTCACAGCACAGGCCTCCACAACCCGCGCCGTCGAGAGACTGATAACAGGTGGAGGGAGGTCGTCACACTAACCCCCAAACACCCCAGTCTCTCTGGCCTAACGGCAGCAACTGGCAAGGCAGAGTTGAATGGTCACCCATCCAACCTCTGACCGCGCTCAATGTTGCTTAACCTCGGTGATCTAACGAGAACCGAGGTATCCAACACACCAGCCGTTGGGTTTAAATTTCAATTATTTCAATTATTATTCAATTATATTTCAATTATAAAAAATATACCTATTATCAACACTCAACAAATGATAAAACGGTATTTGAAAGAAATGTATTGCCTGAAAAAAATGTGATGACATCATCCTATGAAGTCTGTGCTAACTGGTTATCTAACTCTAGTAGACAAGCTCTGATTTCATTGATAATAAAAAGGATTGATTGTCAAGTAACCTGACCACCCATTCCGTTTCGTTCATATACCTATCGTTTTATGATTTGCTGGGTGTACCTATATAAACAAATACTACCAAATATCATATTAAGTTATAAATGTCACAAAGTAGTTCAATATATTTAAAAACTATTGAATAGCAAATTTTATATTAGTCCCCATTCCCCACCCATTCTTAGCAACAGTTCCAGAAGGAAATACAAATATAAAATTACGTACACTAGCAAATATATGGTCAGATGACTTTAATGACAATTATTTTTGTTTATAAGGCACCTCCAAAAAGTGGTTCAACAAATTACAACTACAAGGGCACACATAGCAAGGTACTGCTTGCAGTATGTGATGCCAGATATTGCTTTACTTTAGTTGACATTGGTTCATCCGGCAAAAATAGTGATTGAGGCATCTTGGCAAATTCGAAGTTCGGAAAAAACCTGGAAAATGGAACATTGGGCATCCCACCTCCAAAAAAACTTCCAAACACGGACATAACCCTGAATCATATATTGGTTGGTGACGGGGCCTTTCCACTGGGCCCGAATCTTCTACGACCATTTCCCGGCCAATGGTTGGATAATGATCACATCATCTTCAACTATAGGTTGAGCAGAGCTCGAGGGAAGATTGAAAATACATTTGGTATTATGGCTGCCAAATGGCGAATCTTCAGACGGCCAATCAATGCAGGAGAAACAATGGTAATAAAGATCACAGAGGCTACGGTGTGTCTCCATAATTGGCTGATGAAGCACGACTACGAGAGTCGACCATCAGCACGCCGGTACAACACGCCAGGAACCGTAGACAGCAATCAGGAAGAGAATGGTCTCTGGCGTCAAAAAATAACACGAAACTGTGCCATGCGGAGAGTTGGCAGGTTTGGTGGCAACAACGCTGTTCTATCCGCAAAAGAGCAGAGAGATGCATTCACGGAATACTTCATGTCAGCTGCTGGAGAAGTTCCGTGGCAATGGGACAAGCTTCCACGACCTGCAGGTGTAGATGCATAGATGCCTAAAAGAGAAACAGTTCGCTATAAAATCTGAAGAAATTCAGAAAATATCAGGGTTGAATTATATTTTCTATAGTAGGTACAATTTAATGTGTTTTTCCCACATAATTAGTATGCATGTTTTCCAATTCAAATTCTGGAAAATCAAAGTAGGTACATAAACATTAATTTTTGTAATAATCAGAGCCAACCGTTTAATTTCTGAATTGATACTAAAAAGTAAAAATATATTTAAAAAGTGACGAATGAAATAGTTAATCAGGAAATTCGGCTTCTAAGAAAAGTTGAGCAGTTTTGACTTTAAGTGAAGCCTGCGACTTGCGGTCAAGTCGCTTGAATGTAGAAACTAAGGAAAGAAAATATATCTCGTCAGGATCTTGGTCATTATTGGTGGAAAGTTCATGTAGAATAGCGTTTTCCAGGTCATCTTGCCGGCTGTTGACATCGGTCTTCTTCCGCTCTGAAATAAAATAAAACCAACTGTTGACCAAAAGTATTTTGTCACTACAATATTCTGACAATACACTGACAAATAATTACAACCTAAATGTATTAAACTCTGTGCTATTTTACTGTCAAACAGCATCTGACTCTTGAGACAGATAGACACACACTAAAAAAGTAGACATAACTTCATCACAAAAATCAAAGAGAAATTGGTAGGCATGTAGGTAGATACTACTTTGTAAGTTGTGGAGACTATGCATTTGTCAATGTTTAGCTTTTAAATGTGTAGATAAACAAACAAATGTCTTAACATGAATTACCATACCTACATACTTTGAAGTAATCTTGTTAATTGCATTTATCTATTTAATGAGAGTTCAAAACTAGATTTTAACATTATTCTTAAAAAGATGTACCTATTACAACAGTATGTGAATAAACACCTTCTTAATTACATTCACTTACTGCGTTGTTCCTTTCCAACTGTGTGGCTGCAGCTTGGTTGAGGATCATCAAAGTCGATGACACTATCATCAAGAGCAAAGGCTGCAGTGGCAGCAGGCAACACGTTAACATTCTTGATGTTAGAGGATGGCCTGAAACAATCGTAACACTAATTTCAAAACAATAACTTTTAAAATAGGTTACCTACCTAAGTAAATTTAGTACTTATTCTGCACTAGAGTCTAGGTACACTCGACAATTCATAAAACGGTATTTGATCGAAACGGATTGGCTGCTGGTCAGGTTCCTTGACAATCAATCCTTGTTACTAGGAAAACGCTCTGAGTAACGCGTTGATGAGCGAGCACGGATACGCGGAACACCTCGAACCGAAATTATGTCTATCGAAAATATCATTAAAAGCCAATAAATCTTGAATTTCGTCAGACTTGAATAAAAATCTCTAAATATTCCTAAAATGTTAGTATCAACCCTTATGATTGAACTGTTCCTTGTTAATATTCAAAAATTACAGGATCTCTTTAAAAAAATATACCTGGGACCACTCAAATCATATGATATTAGTGTGTACACAATATCAGATCAATCTGTTGAACGGTCATTATTAGTTTCATTTCGTTTGAAACTGCTCTAACTACCTTGCCTTGAACTGAAGATTCGAAGTCGCCGTGAATTTGACAGCCAACACGCAAAATGTCACTAAAATTACAAAACCTTTTGAAAATAACTACAGATTTGACTGAAAATTGGCAAAAATACCTAAAATGTTGGTACCAATGACCATGCAAAGTTTTTAGTTGATCGGTCAATCGGTTCTAGTTTAAATTTCAAAAATCACAGGAAAAATGGTTTCAAATTTGAACCAATGGGTGGATTTGGCTGAAATTTATTATGATTGGGTGCAATGTTGGTTGCAATGTCTTTGCTAAATTTCAAATTGATCAAACCAACCAATCGAAAGATGATTTTTTTTAAATTTGCACCAATCAGGGGATTTCAAAAAAATTAGGGTCTGCAACAATCAGAAATGTTACGTACTTGTGTGCAAAATTTCAGCTCGATCGAAAAAAACTCTGACCTGTATATCGTCAGTAACAGAAAAAAAAACAAAAACAAAAACAAAAAAAAACAGAGGTCCGTGCCAAAAAAGCCAAAAGGAGACGCTCGCTTCGCTCGCTCAATTATCAATGAAATCAGAGCTCACCTACTAGTAGATGACGAGTAAGTATAGACTTTATCAGATGATGCCATCACATTTTTTCAGACAATCCATTTCTTTCAAATACCGTTTTATGAATTGTCGAGTGTACCTTGAACATCTCGGAATTATAACGACAAAGGTCTTTTGAAACACGTATTAATCTTGGACCAAAACCGGAACCGTTAGGTAGTATACATGAGTGCTTTCGTTCAGAGGACAAAATCCAATAATTCCATTAAATGTGACATCACATCGTTGTAGTACTTAGTACTAAAATGTTATTATGTAGGTATAAGTAATCTAGTTTGATATAAAATTTAGAAACCCAGAATCTTTATGCATGGACTAAAACTGAACCTTAAGATTTTTTTAGAACTGTAACCGGAACCAAACATTTATAAAATAAAATTGTGGAACCAGAATACCTGTTTCCGGGTAGTACCCAGGGGTCAAAATGGATATTTTAAAAGTTCCTGGCACACCCATGATACATGGATCTGTCATTCATTTCTTCCCGAACCAGAGTGTATAGTAGGTATATCTAGGTACACACCTAAAAGTAAATTGGATAGTTGCAAAGAAACCCTGTGGATATTCTTACGTTATAAACGTAGGTACGTGTACAGGATAGGAACAGGATAGCCAACCTAAATTTGAATAATTGTATCCTATGCTAGATGAAGGAGGATGTCACCCCTACTAGAAACTCTTTGATGTCACTGGCAATTCGTATGTTTTGAACGTACGAATATCCACTCAGGCAAAGAAAACGGATCGTGTTTGGCTATGGAGATGTTGCACATAGCCTATCTGCTCACTCATCAGTTCTAGGTAAATGTATTCTGTTGTGTATTTTTAATATGACAGCACCTCTGTTGTTATATTACAGTGTACAGTAGGTACTTACATAACAGCGTCGGTGATTGTAGGCAGTAGAAACTGCAGGTGTTCGAAGTGGCACCAAAGCTTTCTTTTGCGTGCTCCTGAACCACTTGGAGGGCGGTATCTAGTCTCCTTTAAGAATTTATCCCTGAGATTTTTCCACTTGGAATAAGCAGTGGCTCCTAAAACAAGAAAATAGAATTAGAATAGTTGAGGTTATAGTAGCTACTACGTATAGGTAGGTATTGTACCTACTACCTACGAATAGCTACTATGAGGTAGGAAGGTAGACAAACATCTCTTCTACTACAATATTGGCTAAAAGGTTAATAAGAGACTTAAAATATGAATGAAACAAATCATTCTTGGTAATGAAATCATCGCAAAATAACTAGTAAGTACCATAACCTCTATAACTTACCATCCAAACCTCCAAGGGTGGTGCCGATCTCGGTAAACAGCTTGTTCCTTTTCGTTGTTAGCCTATACTCTTTGTGATTTTTGTCCCACAATGATCGATTAGCATAAACTAAATCAATTAGAAGTTCCACTCGAGACAACTCTTCAGAATTATCTAGAATTCCCAGTGAATTATCTTGTTCCGAAGACATGACGGAAGGAAATTATTATTGTTTGACAGCATTCAGCAAGAAGAAAACAGAATGGCTGTCAAAAAGGAACACGTGACATTTTCCAGAACTATGATTGGCTATTTAAATTATTACGTCACTTCCGCCGTGCGCTGACGTCACTTCCGCCGCGCGTCTTTTTTAAAATCCTCGTTTGAATTTATGCGGCGCGGCGAGAAGAAAATCCGCGTGCGGCGGGCTTGTGATTGGTCAAGAGAAAAAAACGGAAAACGCAAAACGGAAAAACGGCCTATGTGGACCCAGAAACGCAAATGAACGAAATTGTTGAAATATCGACTTATGTTTTCTAATCCCCCCTGGATGCAAACTCAGCCAAGTAGAAACACAGGAAGCACGGCCATCAGAACTACGAATTGACGAAAAGTCAATCAAGGTCCTTAAAAACTCGAAATGATTTGTTTGAAACTACGTTCCACATTGAATTATTCAAATTTGATCCACTCAATTAACATAAAAGTATCTGCTTTTCACTGAAAGTAAACATAGCATCTAAACACTCTGGTATCTAAAACAAATCAGATTCAGTGGCAGTGGAAAAACATTCATTTTAAATATTGCATTTCGGGCAGCTATTAAAAATTTAAATAAGTTCATACATTCTTAACCGATTGGAATGAAAATTTGTAAAATATGAGAGATAATGACCATGCCAAACGTGTGTTCGATCAGATTAATCGAAGACCATTTTCATGTTTCAATCTATCAGGAGATATTTATTTTACCAATGAACCAATGAATGGATTTAAAAAAAAATGGGTCTGCAAATAGAGAAGGTTGTCTCTACATGTGTGCAAAATTCAGGTCGATCGGTGAAACGGTGCGACTTCAAAAAAAGAGGTCCAAAGAATCTAAAGGAGTCGCTCGCTTCGCTCGCTCAAAAATTATTATTAACCTCGCAAATAAGAAGGTGTTTTTATTTAATGTTGCTTACTTTGTGCATTACAATTGGAGTATGTCAACCCTAGTAGAAAAACAGTGATTGATCCACATGCGATTAAAATAATCGACATAAAACTCGGCATATCGATCAAAAGAATTTAAAGAAAAGGAATCGAGCATGTCAATATGAATCCGCACCCATATAAAACACGCGTCGCTCATCTCATTTGCTGAACATCTTATCTTCCTAAACCACCCACCATAATATCAGAAGTTATATTGAAGCAATGCATGTTAAACACACAAAGCGCGCAACAACACACCCTCGTCCAGGTGCGTGAACATGGCACCCCCCATGTCAAAATTTCAAAAAACAACGACGGATAGAATTAGTGCTTAATTAGTGCCAATTAGTGCCGTTGAATCCAGAATTAGTGCTCCAACCCTTAAAAAGTTACAGGGGAAAAACTGTGGGGGGGTGCCAAGTTCACGGAGGAACCCCCCATGTCGAAAATTTAAAAAAAAACGACGGATCGAATTAGTGCTTAATTAGTGCCAATTAGGGCCGTCAAATCCAGAATTAGTGCTCCAACCCTTAAAAAGTTACAGGGAAAAAACTGTGGTGGGTAAGGTAATGCTGGCACACCCCATGTCAAAAATTCGAAAACAAACGACGGATCGAATTAGTGCTTAATTAGTGCCAATTAGTGCAGTCAAAATTAGAATTTGTGCTTCATCCCCTAAAAAGTTACAGGGAAAAACTTATGGGGGGTGGCACACCCCATGTCGAAAATTCGAAAAAAAAGACGGATCGAATTAGTGCTTAATAAGTGCCAATTAGTGCTGTTAACTCCAGAATTAGTTCTTCAACCCTTAAAAAGTTACAGGGAAAAAACTGTGGTGGGTAAGTTAATGCTGGCACACCCCATGTCAAAAATTCGAAAACAAACGACGGATCGAATTAGTGCTTAATTAGTGCCAATTAGTGCCGTCACACCAGAATTAGTGCTTTATCCCCTAAAAAGTTACAGGGAAAAAACTTATGGGGGGTGGCACACCCCATGTCGAAAATTCGAAAACAAACGACGGTTCGAATTAGTGCTTAATTAGTGCCAATTAGTGCCGTCAAATCCAGAATTAGTGCTCCAACCCTTAAAAAGTTACAGGGAAAAAACTTATAGGAGGTGGCACACCCCATGTCGAAAATTCGAAAACAAACGACGGATCGCATTAGTGCTTAATTAGTGCCAATTAGTGCCGTCAAATCCAGAATTAGTGCTTTATCCCTTAAAAAGTTACAGGGAAAAAACTGTGGTGGGTAAGTTAATGCTGGCACACCCCATGTCGAAAATTCGAAAACAAACGACGGATCGAATAAGTGCTTAATTAGTGCCAATTAGTGCCGCCAAATCCAGAATTAGTGCTTCATCCCCTACAAAGTTATAGGGAAAAAATATATTATCTAGAATCTCATGCATGGTTCTACCAATCTATGGCTGACAACGTTCACCTTCAATTTTTAGAATTCCAACATTTAATAATCAACATTTTAAGGCAAATGCTACAAATGTTCTCTTGGAAGGGTTCAGTTTAGTCCGTATTGTCCCTCATTAGATAAGTTAGGACACATCTGATGGAACTAATGTACGCAGATACGAACTGCCAAAATAACTATAAAGATTACATTCTTGCACCTAAATATTCTTAAATTAAGGTGCTGCAAGCGCGAGCGATTTTCCTGCTTTTTGTTGACACTTTTTATGGATACGATTGGAGACGAAATGGGTTGACAAAATGATTTTAAATTTTAATCGTGATTAGATAAAAGACAAACTTAGGGTTATCCCTTGGTACATTTCAAATTGTTTGTTTGTTAATAATTAGTAACTAATAATGAGTGGATTTTTGGTGGAAAATTAGCTATTTTCTTATCTCCCTGGGTGCAAAATGTGCCAAGTGATAACCCTAAGTTTGTCTTTCAACTAATCATGATTTAAATTTGAGATCATTTGGTTCACGGGTTTGGTCTCCAATCCAGTTTTGAGCAGTTTTGTTGGATAACAGGCGCCTAATTAATGGTGCAATAAGCAAAAATTAAAAAGTTCTACTAATATACAATTAGACTGATCATGTGAAAATCCTGTAAAAGTTACACTCTTTTATGAAAAAAATATCTCTCTCAATTTTCTAAAACGGAAGGGCTAGCATATGCATCACAAACCTGGCACAATGTTGTCGGCAAAACATGCGCTCCTTCTTCTTTATTCCAACGAAATGTTGAGATATTAATTATTCCACTATTATGAATGAATTATTTACCATTAAAGCACTGAGTTTTGACAGTTTTCACGTGCGTATGAATACACGAAATTTTTGTTTTATAAATTAATTAATCTCTGCAAAATCAACTATCTAGTGGAGCGGTCGCTCCACGCCAGCCAAGTCGTACGGCGCGCACACTCTCATATAAATAGGCCGGAGCAACCCACTTTTACTGTAAGCATCAAAGTGGCATTTTCGGCCTACTGGATCTCAAAATTGGAAAATCTCACATTGTTGCGAAATATCTTAATTTCGAGCTATGGCCCACCCTACAACATATACCAAATTTGGGAGCAATAGGTTACGCCCTTTGCGAACTAGAGGGCCGTGAAAACCGTGAAATTGTACGGCTTTCAGATAACTAGGAAAACGCTCAGTGTAACGCGTTGATGATCGAGCACAGAACATGCAACATCCCCATAGTCACGATACACGACACGGCACAAGACGATTTTCTCTGCAATTTTTCAATCTCCATAATACTCTGGATGAATAACAGATCCATTGTGTCGTGAAGTCTTACCTACATACTTTCTCCAGAAATCTCTTGTGACATCCCATACTAAACTCGTAAAATTTCAATCAATACTTGACTGATTGGGCTTACAATATGTAAAATTTAATATTAAGTTGGTCTTGATCACCATGCAAAATTTGAACTTAATGTGAACATTTTGATTGTCGACCAATCAGAAGATATTATTTAAACTTAAACCAATTAGAGGATTTGTCAGCTTCGTACTGCATCCGATTTTATGCGCTAGCTCAAAAATGCTTTCATTTTTCCATGAACGAATACATACACCTATACAGGGATAGATAACGCCGTATCAATTACATGCTAAACGACAGTCCCTATCCGTGTCCTGTTTTCAAATAAAATTCAGAGAAATAAAACATGGCTGACCACTAAAAGCCAAATAGTATGAGTTTTCTTGTCAAGCTGACACAATGCCTACAACAATATATTACCAAAACATGATGTATATAGGAGCGATAATACAATATCGACTTAATTAAACCAGACAAACCTTAATAAACAGCTTATGTAGAGAGAAAGCCATGTCAACACGAAGGCGGGTTTTCAGATTCTTAAATATGGACGGAAAAATTGAATAGTTTCATTCTGATGTCTTGCTTATTTACATATTTACTCTCTGCTTCATGGGCAATTAAATAAACACTGATTCTTCTTCTTTGGCGTGGGAGTATTAACAGTATTGTCAGTTATTTTACGGATAAAGAAACAATTAAAGAAATTACAATATATATGACAAAAGCACATAAAATATGTCAAAACATTTTTGTATCAGCTGTTTCAATGAAGTGACTTTCATTACTTTTACTGCATGCATAAAAACTGCATGAAAACGAAAGTAGAAATGTTTAGAAGGCTAAGGTGAACCGGATAGTTCAAATGATACGCGAAGTTATCTATCCCTGTATAGGTGTATTAATTCATGATTTTACTTTACATTGTGGATAGATTGGCTGCTCTACAGGCCTTGCCTTGGAGAAGAGGCTTAAAGAAGGCAGGGATGACAATTTAGTATACATTTTTCAAGATTACGGAATAAAATGACCTTTAAATGACAAAACTTTTGAAAATAACGACTGATTAGACTGAAAATTGGCAAAAATACCTCAAATGTTGGTACCAATGACCACGCGAAGTTTTAAGTTGATCGGTCAATCTGTTCTAGTTTAAATGTCAAAAATCACATGAAAAATGGTTTTAAATTTTAACCAATAGGAGGATTTGGCTGAAACTTTTTATGATTGGGTTTAATGTTGGTTGCAATGTTTTTGCTAAATTTCAAATTGATCGAAGCAACCAATCAAAAGATAATTTTTTAAAATTTGAACCAATCACGGTAGCCCGTTCAAAAACGATCCCAGGGATCTCATAGATTACGTTAGTATGTGTACAAAATTTCAGATTGATTGCTTGAGCGGTTTGACCTGGGCTGTGACAACAAAAAAAAAACACACAGAGAAAGTGCCATAAGAGTACCGTGGTGACGCTCGCTACGCTCGCTCAATAATAATAATGATGATGATTCATCTTCCAATAAATTCCGCGGTCTCCGCCACAGCCTAAACGGCTGAGTTGATTGACCCGAAATTTTCACCACATATACAGCTCGTCTGCCTGATGATACCTTGCCCTTATGAATTTTTTGTGCCGCCATTTTGAAACTGGAAGTGACGTCATATCTCAAAAACAGCTTAACCGATCGGAACGAAATTTGCGCCAATCGATTCAGACGGTCTTCTATATGAAATAACAATAGTTAAATTGAAGTTTTCTAATTACTGAAATCGGAAATGACGTCATAGTTTAGCGAAATCTGCCTAAATTCACTTCCTTTATGTAAAAACCAACTACATATTCAGAAGGCTTATAATGAAATATTAGTATTTATATACATATTAATACAATGTGTAAGAGCTTTCAGCCGCCATTTTGAAAACCGGAAGTGATGCCATATCTCGAAAACGGCTGGACCTATTGGAACGATGCTTTCGCAATTCTTCATGGCATATCGCTTTAAGTTTATATTTAGCTACAAACAATATTTTTTTAGTAAACTAGGAAAACGCTCTGTGTGACGCGTTGATGAGCGAGCACGGATACAAGCAACACCTCGAACCGAAATTATGTCAATCGAAAATGGCATTAAAAGCCAATAATTCTTAAATTTCGTCACAGACTTATATAAATATCTCCAAAATCTCAAAAAATATTGGTCCCAATAACCTTGCTAAGTTTTAAGTTGATCGATTTAACCTTTATGATTGAACGGTTCCTTGTTAATTTTCAAAAATCACAGGATCTCGTTCAAAAAATATACCTGGGACCACTCATATGATATGATATTAGTGTGTACACAATATCAGATCAATCTTTTGAACGGTCATTATTAGTTTCATTTCGTTTGAAACTTTCTGCTCTAACTACCTTGCCTTGAACTGAAGATTCGAAGTCGCCGTGAATTTGACAGCCAACACGCAAAATGTCCCTAGAATTACAAAAACTTTTGAAAATAACGACAGATTAGACTGGAAATTGGCAAAAATATCTTAAATGTTGGTACCAATGACCATGCAAAGTTTTTAGTTGGTCGGTCAATCGGTTCCAGTTTAAATTTCAAAAATCACAGGAAAAATGGTTTCAAATTTGAACCAATTGGAGGATTTGGCTGAATTTTTTTTTGATTGGGTACAATGTTGGTTGCAATGACTTTGCTAAATTTCAAATTGAGCAGAGCAACCAATCGAAAGATATTTTTTTTAAAACTTGAACCAATCACAGGAGCCCGTTCAAAAACGATCCCAGGGACCGCATAGATTACGTTAGCATATGTGCAAAGTTCCAGATCGATTTAATTTTCGGTTTAACCTGGGCTGTGCGGACAAAAAAAAAACCAAAAAAAAACAAAAAAACACACAGAGAAAGTGCCATAAGAGTACCGTGGTGACGCTCGCTACGCTCGCTCAATAATTCGGATATTGCGTATTTTTTTAAAGGAATTAGCCATTGTCGCCCTAATAAGTTTTACAAGTTGTGTAAATAAACTACAAAAATAAGTGATATCCCCATAAAAATCACTCCGTATAAAAAAACAGCCAAGTCTCTTCAAAAAAATAAAAAATAAATGAAATCTAAAAATTCTGCACTGAAACGTAGTGATATCAAAAAATGAGCCAAGTCAAAACTTTATTTGAAAATTAAAAAATACTTGGCGCATCGTTTTTTTAGGGCATTGTAGATATAGGTACTATAAGATGTATTTATATCTAGCCTATACTTCTAAGCTATTTATATACACGATGCGCCAAGTATTTTTTAATTTTCAAATAAAGTTTTGACTTGGCTCATTTTTTGATATCACTACGTTTCAGTGCAGAATTTTTAGATTTCATAATTATTATTTTTTTTTTAAGAGACTTGGCTGTTTTTTTACACGGAGTGTTTTTTATGGGTAATATTGACTGAAAATATTGAAAGCTCGAGTATGCAGTGAATGTCCTTCATAATTGTCTTAACTCAACATGAACGATGTTAGGAGTGACTTCTCATAGGTGACTATTATTTTGATCGGATGTAGAGAATTACTACTACTCAGTGGATAGACCTGGACATATTGTACATGGTTATTCCACAAAAAAACTATTTCGAAAAAAGTGTTAGTTACATGGTTCCATCTAGAGGTGACCGCGTGACGTGACTCACGAATTTTATCCTGAGTGTGCGTGAGTGTGCATCTTTATGAAAATGACGTGCGTGAGCGTGCATAGTTAATACTCACCCGTGAATCGTGTCACGCGTGATTGTACGTGACACGAGTAATGCTGTGCCAGTATTGAATAATTCTTTAATATTCCAAAGACAAGTATTAAAAATATTTTAAAAATATCTTTAATTTGAAATCTGAGAATTGTGACTTTGGGTGTTTTTGTGTTTGTTATTGTTGTGTGCCACTGCCAGCAGTACTGTGCGTGGGTATGAAAGCTACCTCCAGTCCTCAAAATGAATAAAATAAATTGATATGCGTGATGAATCGTGAGCTGTCACTGCGTGAGTGTGCATTAAATAGGAAATTGTCTGCGTGAGTGTGCGTGATCGTGCATAATTAAGGGAACTGGGTTGCTTGAGTGTGCGTGAAAAATAAAATGTTTTCGTGACGTGCCCCGACGTGAGTGGAAATCCACTCACGCGGTTACCTCTAGTTCCAGCTGTCAATTCCTTTCGAAGTCAAATTGTGTTTTATTTGGATTATAATGAACTGGGAATGGCTGGGCTGAACAGTGACGATTACAAAATCCTCATTGAAACATTATTAAAATACTGTATTTTTCTTCTGTACATATGTTACTGTAAAGGGAAAAGGAGGCTGTGCTGAATTCCTAGTTTACTAACTTAAAAGACTAAGTAATAAGCACTGAAGATTAAGCACTGGAGTACTTTATGACCACTGGCTCGGCCTCAAAGTGTCAAACACAATTATTTTACGATAATATCATATTTAACACATTGAGGTCGTACCAAAGGTAACATAATGTACTCCGCAGTGTGTGCGGCATTATTTAGTCACGTAAGCTTGAAATGGGTTTTTCTCTGTAACGTTTTAGGGGATGAAGCACTAATTCTAGTTTCAACGGCATTAATTGGCACTAATTAAGCACTAATTCGATCCACCGTTTGTTTTTTCATTTTCGACATGGGGTGTGCCAGCATTCACTTACCCACCACAGTTTTTCCCTGTAACTTTTTAAGGGTTGGAGCACTAATTCTGGATTCAACGGCACTAATTGGCACTAATTAAGCACTAATTCGATCCGTCGTTTGTTTTCGAATTTTCGACATGGGGTGTGCCACCCCCCATAAGTTTTTTCCCGGTAACTTTTTAGGAGATGAAGCACTAATTCTGGAATTGACGGCACTTATTGGCACAAATTAAGCACTTATTCGATCCGTCGTATGTTTTTTTCATTTTCGACATGGGGTGTGCCAGCATTAACATACCCACCACAGTTTTTTCCCTGTTACTATTTAAGGGTTAAAGCACTAATTCTGGATTTGACGGCACTAATTGGCACTAACTAAGCACTAATTCGATCCGTCGTTCGTTTTCAAATTTTCGACATGGGTTGTGCCAGCATTAACTTACCCACCACAGTTTTTTTCCTGTAACTGTTTAAGGGTTGAAGCACTTATTCTGGATTTGACGGCACTAATTGGCACTAATTAAGCACTAATTCGATCCGTTGTTTGTTTTCAAATTTTTGACATGGGGTGTGCCAGCATTTACTTACCCACCACATTTTTTTCCCTGTAACTTTTTAAGGGTTGGAGCACTAATTCTGGATTCAACGGCACTAATTGGCACTAATTAAGCACTTATTCGATCCGTCGTTTGTTTTTTCATTTTCGACATGGGGTGTGCCACCCCCCATAAGTTTTTTCCCTGTAACTTTTTAGGGGATAAAGCACTAATTATGGATTTGACGGCACTAATTGGCACTAATTAAGCACTAATTCGATCCGTCGTGTGTTTTCGAATTTTCGACATGGGGTGTGCCACCCCCCATAAGTTTTTTCCCTGTAACTTTTTAAGGGTTTGAGCACTAATTCTGGTTTCTACGGCACTAATTGGCACTAATTAAGCACGACTTAGATCCGTCGTTTGTTTTTTCATTTTCGACATGGGGTGTGCCAGCATTAACTTACCCACCACAGTTTTTTCCCTTTAACTTTTTAAGAGTTGGAGCACTAATTCTGGATTTGACGGCACTAATTGGCACTAATAAGGCACTAATTCGAACCGTCGTTTGATTTCGAATTTTCGACATGGGGTGTGCCATTCCCCATAAGTTTTTTCCCTCTAACTTTTTAGGGGATAAAGCACTAATTCTGGTGTGACGGCACTAATTGGCACTAATTAAGCACTAATTCGATCCGTCGTTTGTTTTCGAATTTTCGACATGGGGTGTGCCAGCATTAACTTACCCACCACATTTTTTTCCCCGTTACTTTTTAGGGGTTGGAGCACTAATTCTGGATTCAACGGCACTAATTTGCACTAATTAAGCACTTATTCGATCCGTCGTTTGTTTTTTCATTTTCGACGTGGGGTGTGCCACCCCCCATAAGTGTTTTCCCTATAACTTTTTAGGGGATGAAGCACTAATTCTGGATTTGACGGCACTAATTGGCACTAATTAAGCACTAATTCGATCCGTCGTTTGTTTTCGAATTTTTGACATGGGGTGTGCCACCCCGCATAAGTTTTTTCCCTGTAACTTTCTAGGGGATGAAGCACTAATTCTGGATTTGTCGGCACTAATTGGCACTAATTAAGCACTTATTCGATCCGTCGTTTGTTTTTTCATTTTCGACATGGGGTGTACCAGCATTAACTTACCCACCACAGTTTTTTCCCTGTAACTATTTAAGGGTTGAAGCACTAATACTGGATTTGACGGCACTAATTGGCACTTATTAGCACAAATTCGATCCGTCGTTTGTTTTCGAATTTTCGACATGGGGTGTGCCACCCCCAATAAGTGTTTTCCCTGTCACTTTTTAGGGGTTGAAGCACTAATTCTGGATTTGACGGCACTAATTGGCACTTATTATGCACTAATTCGATCCGTCGTTTGTTTTCGAATTTTCGACATGGGGTGTGCCAGCATTAACTTACCCACCACAGTTTTTTCCCTGTAACTTTTTAAGGGTTGGAGTACTAATTCTGGATTTAACGGCACTAATTGGCACTAATTAAGCACTAATTCGATCCGTCGTTTGTTTTCAAATTTTCGACATGGGTTGTGACAGCATTAACTTACCTACCACATTTTTTTCCCTGTAACTGTTTATGGGTTGAAGCACTAATTCTGGATTTGACGGCACTAATTGGTACTAATTCGATCCGTCGTTTGTTTTCGAATTTTCGACATGGGGTGTGCCACCCCCCATAAGTTTTTTCCCTGTAACTTTCTAGGGGATGAAGCACTTATTCTGGATTTGTCGGCACTAATTGGCACTAATTAAGCACTTATTCGATCCGTCGTTTGTTTTTTCATTTTCGACATGGGGTGTGCCAGCATTAACTTACCCACCACAGTTTTTTCCCTGTAACTTTTTAAGGGTTGGAGCACTAATTCTGGATTTGACGGCACTACTTGGCACTAATTAAGCACTAATTCGATCCGTTTTTCCCTATTTTTTTAGGGAAAAAATATATTATCTAGAATCTCATGCATGGTTCTACCAATCTATGGCTGACAACGTTCACCTTCAATTTTTAGAATTCCAACATTTAATAATCAACATTTTAAGGCAAATGCTACAAATGTTCTCTTGGAAGGGTTCAGTTTAGTCCGTATTGTCCCTCATTAGATAAGTTAGGACACATCTGATGGAACTAATGTACGCAGATACGAACTGCCAAAATAACTATAAAGATTACATTCTTGCACCTAAATATTCTTAAATTAAGGTGCTGCAAGCGCGAGCGATTTTCCTGCTTTTTGTTGACACTTTTTATGGATACGATTGGAGACGAAATGGGTTGACAAAATGATTTTAAATTTTAATCGTGATTAGATAAAAGACAAACTTAGGGTTATCCCTTGGTACATTTCAAATTGTTTGTTTGTTAATAATTAGTAACTAATAATGAGTGGATTTTTGGTGGAAAATTAGCTATTTTCTTATCTCCCTGGGTGCAAAATGTGCCAAGTGATAACCCTAAGTTTGTCTTTCAACTAATCATGATTTAAATTTGAGATCATTTGGTTCACGGGTTTGGTCTCCAATCCAGTTTTGAGCAGTTTTGTTGGATAACAGGCGCCTAATTAATGGTGCAATAAGCAAAAATTAAAAAGTTCTACTAATATACAATTAGACTGATCATGTGAAAATCCTGTAAAAGTTACACTCTTTTATGAAAAAAATATCTCTCTCAATTTTCTACGTCATGTGGAAAAAACGTCATGTAAAAAAAACACACAGAGAAAGTGTGTTTAAGAGTACCACGGTACTCTTATGGCACTTTCTCTGTGTGTTTTTTTTTGTTGTCACAGCCCAGGTCAAACCGCTCAAGCAATCAATCTGAAATTTTGTACACATACTAACGTAATCTATGAGATCCCTGGGATCGTTTTTGAACGGGCTACCGTGATTGGTTCAAATTTTAAAAAATTATCTTTTGATTGGTTGCTTCGATCAATTTGAAATTTAGCAAAAACATTGCAACCAACATTAAACCCAATCATAAAAAGTTTCAGCCAAATCCTCCTATTGGTTAAAATTTAAAACCATTTTTCATGTGATTTTTGACATTTAAACTAGAACAGATTGACCGATCAACTTAAAACTTCGCGTGGTCATTGGTACCAACATTTGAGGTATTTTTGCCAATTTTTAGTCTAATCAGTCGTTATTTTCAAAAGTTTTGTCATTTAAAGGTCATTTTATTCCGTAATCTTGAAAAATGTATACTAAATTGTCATCCCTGCCTTCTTTAAGCCTCTTCTCCAAGGCAAGGCCTGTAGAGCAGCCAATCTATCCACAATAGATTGGATAGAAATGACGTCCACATGACGTCACATGAAATGACGTCCACATATGACGTCATTTCAGGTTTCAAAATGGCGGCACAAAAAATTCATAAGGGCAAGGTATCATCAAGCAGAAAAGCTGTATATGTGGTGAAAATTTCGGGTCAATCAACCCAGCCGTTTAGGCTGTGGCGGAGACCGCGGAATTTATTGGAAGATGAATCATCATAATCTAGTGGAGCGGTCGCTCCACGCCAGCCAAGTCGTACGGCGCGCGCACACACTCATTTAAAAAGGCTGGAGCAAACCCACTTTTACTGTAAGCATCAAAGTGGCATTTTCGGCCTACTGGATCTTAAAATTGGAAAATCTCACATTGTTGCGATATATCTTAATTTCGAGCTATGGCCCACCCTACAACATATACCAAATTTGGGAGCAATAGGTTACGCCCTTTGCGCGCTAGAGGGCCGTGAAAACAGTGTTTTAGGGCGGTTTTCATAATAATAATCTCAGTAGTAGTAGTAGGGTGGAGCTAAAATATGGAAAAAAAGGCCACAGCATAAACGGCTGAACCGATTGATTTAAAATTTTTACCACATATGCACTTTTGGCGTCTGAGGTGCCTTTTGCTATAACTGGTTTTATGCCGCCATTTTGAAACCGGAAGTGACGTTATATCTCGTCAACGGCTGGACCGATTGGAACGAAAATTGCGCCAAACGATCCAGACGATCATCTATATGCATGATAAGTAGCAAAAGACTAAACATTATGTTAAAGAAACCGGAAATGACGTAATGAAATTTGAAATACATCGATTGGCTTTTTGGCAACAAAGATTGATCCGATTATTTTGATATTTATGTAACGTATGTACTTTTGACGTCTCATGTGACTTGTTATAAAACCAACCGGAAGCCGCCATTTTGAAACCGGAAGTGACATCATATCTCAATAACGACTAAATAGATTTCAACGAAACCAGCGCAAAACAATTAAGACGGTCAACTTTATGTATTATCATCAATAATATTTGCAGTTTCTCATACCTAAACCGGAAATGACGTCACACATTTTAATAATCTCACAAATTTTTATTTTGATGCAATAAATATACTATTTGAGACAGCTTATAAAATTATAATCATGTTTCAAATATACTTCAAGGGGTCAGAGATTTCAGCCGCCATTTTTAAACCGGAAGTAACGTCATATCTCAAAAACTGGTAGACAAATCGGTATGAAACTAGCGCCAAACGATTCGGATGGCCATCTCTATGGAATATGAACAGTACAAATAGAATTTTCCTATTTATGAGACCGGAAATGACGTCATTCAAATGTATAAATTATTATAATTCCCTCCTATACAATAAATACATATTCAGAAAGCTTAAAATGATACACATCATTTATAGAAATAAATTCTAAGTGGCATTGCAGAAAGTTCAGCAGCCATTTTGAAAACCGAAGTGTTTCCATATCTCGGAACTGGGTTGACTGATTGGAATGAAACCTTTGCTATTCTTCGTGAAAGATCATTTAAAGCAATTATTTAGGACCATACGCTGCTATTCATTAGTGGTAACGAAATTGTAAAGGGTGATGATTTTTTAAAAGAATTTAGTAATTGTTCATTTCATATGTGTCACAAGTTGTTAGAATAAACTAAAAAAAGGAGTGATATCCCCATAAAAAACACTTCGTGTAAAAATACCAGCCAAGTCTCTTCAACTAAAAAAAAATATGAAATCTAAAAATTCTGCACTGAAAAGTAGTGATATCAAAAAATTAGCCAAGTCAAAACTTTATTTGAAAATCAAAAAATACTTGGCGCATCGTTTTTTTTAGGGCATTATAGGTATACTATGTATATGTATATTTCATGTATAATTTATAATTGGCTTATACTTCCAAGCTATTTAAGTACACGATGCGCCAAGTATTTTTTGATTTTCAAATAAAGTTTTGACTTGGCTAATTTTTTGATATCACTACTTTTCAGTGCAGAATTTTTAGATTTCATATTTTTTTTTAGTTTGAAGAGACTTGGCTGGTATTTTTACACGAAGTGTTTTTTATGGGGTTATATATTACAAGGTACCTATTGTGTACACATTTCAAAACATTTGAATCAGTACAGTGAAAGTTATGGTATCTTAAAGTTAAGATTAAAAACAGAATGTACGGGAGATAATTTCACATCTAAAATAATTTAATGTGAAATAAAACTTAGGAAGTGTACCTTAATCATTCTGATGTTTAAGCGCACATTCAAGATATCCTAACTTTCGTTGAATGATTCAAATGTATTGACATTTTTATACAATCGATAGTAATAAATTATGAAAAAAAATTGACATTTTCAGCTTGATATCGTCAGTAGTTTTGAGTAAACAGCGACGCGGCCATTGGACATTTTTTTGACGCGCAATTTTTTAGCTCCGTATAATCGATTTTTCGACATCCAAACTCAATCAGCAGTGCGATTGTATAACTTTCTTAGCCGAAATAATGGATCGTTATCTATAACATTTGATGAAAGTGTGATTGTATAACATTTTGCTAACAATCTAAATGAAAAACAAATGACTACGCTTCTTGGAGATAACGATTGCTTTGTACCCAGCCATTATCGATAACAATATTAGGATTTTGACATTTATATCACTATTAACAGCGATACAAGGTATAGTATAGTAAAAAAAGCAAGATAATTACAATGTTACACATGTTACCATTTTATTATTACTTTGGTAATGAAAAACTGGTCTTTATTGATGTCAAAATTAGATGTTTAAATTGCGAGGTGGAATGTCGCGTGATGAGTCAGCTGGATTTTGAGGTTATGGTGACACTTGAATTCGTGGGTGACAGATTGGTGATGGCAAACATTTATGCATTTCTCTTTCGTCTGCTTTTGAGATTGGCTACCGAATAAAAGCGAAGGGATTTTAGTAGCTCGACATTATGCTTGCTTTTCACAAATAATTTTTCCAAATTTTGCCATTATTTTATATAATATTTACAAATATTATTTTCAGGATAAAAATAAATAAATTAATAAAGTACTATTTCAAAATTTTGCAAAAATTTTATAAAATTTGCACAAGTCAATGTAAAAATAATTTAAAATATTTTACCTAATAGCTTCATAATTTTTTTATAATTTTTAATAATCTCGACAAATTATTTTTTGGGGAACATTTTACAAGATTTTGGCTACATTTTGTCAAAAATTTCAAAATTAACAGAAAATGTTCCAAAATAATGATTGAAATGTAGAAATAATCTGACAATCTCAGATGGGATGATTTTTAGTATATGAACTGCAAATTTCCCGGAGGTCAAATCTTTTAAAATTTGCAGTTCATATAATAAAATAATGATTCGTGAAAATAGAAGTCAAAATAACATAGAAAAAATATTTTAATATTTTTAAATTCTTTTTGTATGAGATTTTTTTTAAATATTAAGTAAAAAATAGTTGTAAAGATTTATAAAATTTTTGCAAAATTTTGAAAAAAATATTTGTGAATATATTTAGCAAAATTGTGTGTCAACTAATTAAATAACATGTTTTTAAATAAAGTAAAACCTACCTTGAAGACATATTCTATTTCTAAAATTGTTTCTTCAAAGAGTTTGAAACAAAACTTAAAATCTAGTGGAGCGGTCGCTCCACCCAACCAAGTCGTACTGTACAGTCACAGTCACTCAACATACCGTAAATGCCTAAGCAACAACATGGCATTTTCGGTCTACTGGATCATAAAATTGGAAAATCTCACATTGTTGTGAAATATCTTAATTTCGAGCTATGGCCCACCCCACCACATATACCAAATTTGGGAACAATAGGTTATGCCATTTGCGAGCTAGAGGGCCGTGAAAACAGTGAAATTACATCACTTTCATCTTCTTCTTCTTCTTCTTCTTCTTCTTCTTTAGATGATGATGATTCAGATATCAGGAAACACCGCTATCACCGCCACAGCCTAAACGGCTGAACCGATCGATCTGAAATTTTTACCACATGTGCACTTTTGGCGTCTGAGGTGCCTTTTTATAAAACCAACCGGAAGTCGCCATTTTGAAACCGGAAATGACGTCATATCTCGAAACCGGCTGAACCGATCGGAACGAAACTAGCGTCTAACTATTCGGACGGTCATATATATGAAAATACAATAGTCTAAACAGAAATGTACTATTACTGAAACCGGAAATGACGTCATAAAAATGAAAAATCAGACTTTAATCACCTCTTACTACAATAACTACTTATTCACAAGGTTTATAATGATACAAAACATTTATATAAACGAATTCTACGTGGAGTGTTTTCAGCCGCCATTTTGATAACCGGAAGTGATGCCATATCTCGAAAACGGCTGGACCGATTGGAACAAAGTTTTCGCTTTTCTTCATGGAATATCACTTTAAGCATATTTTGGTACCAAACGCAACTTTTCTTAGTAACCAAATTGGAACTGGCTTATTTTTTTAAAGGAATTAGTCATTGTTGTTTCGATATGTGTTACAAATTGTTTAAATAAACTAAAAAAAATTGTGATATCCCCATAAAAAACACTCCGTGTAAAAATACCAGCCAAGTCTCTTTAACTATAAAAAAAAATAGAAGAAATCTAAAAATTAAGCACTGAAAAGTAGTGATATCAAAAAATTGGCCAAGTCAAACTTAATTTGAAAAACCAAAATATACTTGGCGCATCGTTTTTAAGGGCATTATAGGTATATTTTATATATTTAGGTACATATGATTTTTGGCATATACTTCTATACTAGATTAATACTCGATGCGCCAAGTATATTTTGGTTTTTCAAATTAAGTTTGACTTGGCCAGTTTTTTGATATCACTACTTTTCAGTGCTGAATTTTTAGATTTCTTCTATTTTTTTTTATAGTTAAAGAGACTTGGCTGGTATTTTTACACGGAGTGTTTTTTATGGGGTCACAACATACTTTAAACATTCGAATTTTCATTTTAAAATAATACTGCAATTTCATTGGATGGTTTAAAACGGAAGTGACGTAAGGATACCGCCAACTTTGAAAGATCTAAATACAATTTATATCTCAACGATTTTTATTGTTATCCTTATACAATCACACTGGTTGCTAGTGAACGATAATGATCATTAGGGAAACAATTATTGTTATTGATATTGTTAGCATTTGGGAAAGTTATACAATCGCACTGCAGGTGTAACTTTTATCCTAGAAACGTTATGGTGTTAAAACTGTAACATATAAGACCCTGTATGTTTCATATAACTTGTGTTATTTACAGTCCGTTATGTACAGTAGTGTTATCACAACGGTGCCTCGCCCATTGGACGTTTTTTCTGGGCCAACCGGCATAACAGTACAAGTATTAATGCTTAAGGTGCTACAAGCGCGAGCGATTTGCCGCTTGTCCCAGGCTCTTTTTTGGATACGATTGAAGACACAATGGGGTCACGAAATATTTGAAATTTTAATCATGATAAGATAAAAGACAACCTTAGGGTTATTAATTGGTACATTTTTAATTTTTTGATTTGTTCATTACTTAGTAATAATTAGTTGAATTTGGTGAAAATTTTATATTTTTTGTCTCAATGGGTGCCGTATGAAATTTAATTTACAAATTGTGCCAAATGATAACACTTAGTTTGTATTTTATCTAATCACGATTAAAATTTGAGATCAATTGGTTCACGGGTATGCTCTCCAATCGTATCGGAAATTTCATAGTTTATAGCGGTTTTGTTGAATAACCGGCGCTTATTTAACAAGGCATGAATCGAAAATGTAAAGGTGCTTCTAATATACAATCAGACTGATCGTGTGAACATCCTATCAAAGTAACACCAACTTATGAAACATTTTTCTCTCTCAATTTTCTAAAACGGCCGAGCGCTATTATCACCTTAACGTATGAAGATAACACCACAGTGCGTGACCATCCGGTCTTGTTTGAGATTCATTTGTTTTAGCAGTATATGAATTTGCAGCTTTTTCCATGTAGGGGGTGGGGTGAAGAGAAGCCTAGGTTTTATCTCTTTACGCTGGGTCTTTGACAGGTATATACGCATGCTCTTTAAAACAATATTTCCTAACCAACACTTGTCAATAAAACAGCTACCTCTCATTCGTAGGGTATTGGTGAACATAATCCAAATAGTTTTTACGATTTAACAATATTAAAAATTTTTGCACCAATCTGCAAATTTGTAAAGTTTTTATTAACTACCTGGTTGAAATATACCGGGTGGCGCAAAGAAAAAAACATCCTGATTGAGAGTTCACTATATCGAAACTATTATAGGATAGGATTCTGAAAATTTTCCATATGTTAGAAAACATTAATACGAGCAAGATTCAAAAACATTACTATTGTAGGAAAAAAGATACAGCTGTTCAAATTTGGTTGTCAAAAAATTATTTATACGGAGCTCAAATAGCGCGCGTAGAAAACATCCAATGGCCGGGACACTGTTTCTTCAAAACTACGTACGATATCAAGCTGAACATTTCAAATTATATTCAAAATAGAAAGATCGATTGCGTACATATTTCAATCAATATCAATATATAGAAACAAAGTTACTGAATCTTGAAGTTGAGCTTGAAAACAGAATAGTGGGAAAAAATCACTTTCATAATGTACACATTATAAAAGTAATAAAAGTCTAGAAATATTCTACATTATTCTGATTTTACGCTCAACTTCAAGATTCCATAACTTTAGTTCCAATCATTCAAATTGATTGACAATTTTTACACAATCGATTTAATATATTTTCAATATAATTTTAAATTTTAAGCTTGATATCGTACGTAGTTGTGAAGAAACAGCGTCCCTGCCATTGGAAGTTTTATGGACGCGCCCTATTTGAGCTCCGGATAATCAATTATATTACAACCAAATTTGAACAGCTGAGACTTTTTTCCTACACTAGAAATGTTTTTGAAACTTGCACATATAAAAGTGCGGTATGTTTTCTAATATGAGTACAAATTTCAGAATCCTATCCATAATAGTTTCGATATAGTGACCTCTCAATCATGGGGATTTTTTTGCGCCAACCGGTACTTCGTCTTTGTCACACCTACCATTATCACTCAACGATTTGAGCTGCAAAAGAGCCCGCTGAAATCCAACGACTGGCAGCTCTCGTAAATCCATCAGTTCCATTGGCGGGACTGTGACAGTCTGTGAGTAGTTCAGACCTTTGCTATCGTTGTAGATTATCGTCGCTTCATTTTCACACGTTTCGTCCATGGGTGACCAAACCAAGAGGCGCGCTTTGCCCTTGCCCGGCATGTAGGGCAGAGTAGGCTAAAAGAGAACATGAGATAAGTGGTTAACAGATGGAGTGAGCTTCACATGGCTTTTGCAAACAGCACAAGGGTTACTATGGATCCCTGTGGTACGCTCGAATATATTGAGACATGAAGTCAACAACATGATCGTTGTTGATCGAACCAACCAATCGGAAGATAATTTGATGAAATATGAACCAATTGAAGGAATTCAAAAAGCTTATCGTCTGCAACCTTAGATCATGTATGATTTAAGTCTGCAACGCCCAGAGATGGTCCGTACATGTGTGCAAAATTTCAGCTCGATCGAAAAAAAACTGTGATCTGTATTTTGTCCGCTTAATAAGATTTCTTTCAAAGACAGGAGTCGATGTACGGTGAAACATATCGGAAAAGCTGATAAGTGTCATAGAATAAGTAAGTTTATACGAATTTATAATGTATACTTGACTGACGAAGGTTTTTGTAAGAAAAACGAAATATTCCATTAAATAATCATTGCATCATGAGTGTAAAACTTTTAAATTAAACTTTTCTATTGCCTTCCTCCACAAAACGTTACAAGGGTAGAAAAATGGAGGCTGAGAGGGTAAGGCAAATATGTCAAAACTATAAATAATAGATAAATAATATTTCTCCGATGAATATTTAACTTGAAAGTGGGTAAAAGGATAAATATTTCGTATCATTTATTAGCTACTGGGAAAACGCTATGGGTAACGCGTTGATGAGCGAGCACGGATACCTGGGGCCACTCATATGATACAAGTAAGTCTACACAATATCAGATTGACTGTTGAACGGTCATTATCAGTTTCATATGCGTTTGAAAGTTTCTGCTCTAACTACCTTGCTATGAACTAAAGAGTCGAAGTCGCCGTGAATTTGACAGCCAACACGCAAAATGTACGTAAAATGTCAATAACTTTTGAATTTTAACACAGATTAGTATGAAAGTTGTCAAAAATGCAGCTCATGTTGGTCCCAACCATCATGCGAAGTTATTAGTTGATCGTTCAATCAGTTCTAGTATAAATTTCAAAAAACACAGGAAATATGGTTTCAAATTTGAACCAATGGGAGGATTTGGCTGAAACTTTTTATGATTGGGTACAATGTTGGTTAAAATGACTTATCAAAATTTCAAATTGATCGGAACAACCAATTAAAAGATAATTTTTTTAAAATTTGAACCAATCACGGGATGCCGTTCAAAAACGATCCCAGGGATCTCATAGATTACGTTAGTATGTGTATAAAATTTCAGTTCGATTGCTTGAGCGGTTTGACCTGGGCTGTGACCACAAAAAAAACACACACAGAAAGTACCATAAGAGTACCGTGGTGACGCTCGCTACGCTCGCTCAATGAACTTACTTAAAGGGCCAGTAAACCCAAAAATCAAAATTTTACTATCATTATCATTGATGTTTGGGGATTTAAGCACATTGACGCAGTGTTGGAACATCTAGCCTAACGCGTATAGTCTTGAAATGATGCATAAAGAATGACATTGCGACACTTGGCGAGTCAGTATTACAGTGTAACATCGATTTTCATCTTCAAATATTCGGTGTGAGCAAACTAAGGCTGCATTTCACCAAGATTCTAAACCCGGGTTAGAGGCGGTAAACCTGGTTTAGAGCTTTAAACCAGGTTAGAGGCGGTAAACCTGGTTTAGAGCTCTAAACCAGGTTTACCGCCTCTAACCCGGGTTTAGAATCTTGGTGAAATGCAGCCTAAGTGCAACCCAGGATTAAGCTTTTGGTGAAATAAAAAACAAATCTTCCTCTTCCTAACTATATTTTATTCAAAATTATAGCGCCTATAATTTACATGCAATTAATAAAATCTCTTATTAAGCTCCACTTTATATTTTACCAGCTGGTACTCGAGAGTGTAAATATCGCGTTTTGTTATGCATTCTGCATACTCTCAACCTCTTGACCCCGCCTCAGTATGGGAATTAGACGTTGAGTTACGCCAACCCGCCAGTTCCAAGAATTTCAGAAGGTAAAAGTCAACACAGATGAATTTACGATCGAAATGAGATCACTTTTGAAGGTATTTAAACACACTTCATGACCGTCTACGACACAATGTTTGTATTTTAAATGTACAATCAATGAATCGAAAAATGGCACACAAAGCTATTAGTTTCAAACACAATTTTCAAGATTATAATATATTTTTTTATAATTTTCTGCTTATCACAAATCAAATTCTAAAGACCAATGACGGTAGTGATTAGTGTCAGGTACGATTGTCCAGGTTAACAGGGGCTTTAAATATCTTCCTTTCTTAAATAATCACTCTAAATATGAACTTTGGATTGCCGCTGTCAGATTATTCCCTATACCTTTAAAAAGGTTACTATGGCAACCTTTTCTCACGCAATTTAACTATGAGTTAAGTGTTTACCTCAACGCGCAGCTGCACGTACGTTGCCCAGCCCGCCGCTGCGAGCGCCAGCAATGCGCCGAAGAACATGCGCAGCAAGGGGCGCCTGTGCAGCCTGCAGCACACGATGAAATGCTCGAAAAACGGCATGGCCACGAACATCGTGAGCATCGAGACGATCGGCATCTGGTCGGGCTCGACGTGCCACTTGTTGAGCAGCGGGAACTCCATGCGCGAGCGCTGGTAGATCCACATCGAGAACTGCGTCTCCATCAGCGCCCAGAAGAGCGGCAGCGGGATGAAGAGCACGAGAGTGCGCAGCGTCTGGCGCACCTCGGCGACGAACTCGTCGGTGAAGACGTCGCTGGCCTTGTCGAGCCCCGAGCCGGGCACGTCGGACGGCGCGCTCCAAGCGGTCTTCACGCACACCAACGTCTCCAGCAGTGGATTCCCCTCCGCCCGCTTGGTGTGAAAACGCGACCAGCCGCAAAGCAGCACAACTTTATAACAAGCGACAAGATATCATCAAAGAAATAAATAACTGTAAATTAACACCATACAACAGCTTTAATTCTTGTACCTGCCGCCAGAAATATCGCAAGCGCCATCACGCCAAAGCTCAACGGAAAACAAAAGATTTGTCCGAGACACTCGACCTGCATGCGCAGCACCGGAGCGATCAGGACACCCGCGCACGCGCCAAACGCCATGAAGTAGAAAAAGATCTGGTAGTAGTTGCGGAGGTGGCGCTCCTCGGCCGGCAGCACGAACTGGTCGGCTCCCAGAGCTCGGGTGATCTCACGCGGTCCGCCGTTGCCCAAACCAACCAGCGCCATTCCAACGACCATCAGCCACCTAGCAACACGATCACAATACCTGTTGCACAGCGTGGGTTATTACAGAGGTCCCTCAAGATGTATCCGTCTTAATTGTAATATCTACAGTGGAGTGACCGGTTTTTGCTAACGAATAACTCACTGATAAGTAGCGATAATCAAACAGCCGGTGTATTGGATACCTCGGTTCTCGTCAGATTACCGATGTAAAGCAACATTGAGGGGAATCAGTTGTTTGATGGGTGAACATTCAACTCTAGCTCGCTAGTTGCTGCCGTTGGGCCAGAGAGGTTTGGGTGTTTGGGGGTTAGTGTGACGAAATCCTTCTACCTGTTATTAGCCTATCGACGGCGCGCGTCCTTCGGTTGGGACGTTAAGCCGTTTGCCCCCTTGGTATCTTTCGTCAGGAGTAGGCTACATGCCGGTACCGGGTTTCCTCTCCTCCCTTATTACAAACTCACTAGTGGTGGCTGGCTCTTATGAGGATATATTTAATTAATACAGATAATAGCGTGCAGAACAACCGATGAAAGACTAATTATGCAAAACATCCCTTCCCATAAAAAAGCGATCAATGACAGCCTAAAGGACATACGCAAACATTAAAGATCCATAGTCAACATAATGGATTTCATACACGTAAAGTATCCTGTGAGATAGGCGAGCTTGATGCAAGCCTAAAACAGTATGTAAAGAAAGATGTTGTGGTTGTAAGTGTGTAAAAACAAGAATCTGAAATGATTTTCTGAAGTGTATGTATACTGGACGCAGCGAGCGTGTAGCCTTTCCTTTCATGAGACGAAAAGTATTGTTCGACCCTTGTTCGAAAGTTAAGCTTTGACAAGATACAACTCTTTTTATGACCTGCCACCCCTTCCACCTACACTGTTGCCATTTAACACAACTTTCCGCGAATTTTAAAAGTAAACTTCAATGAAAGATATTTGGCACCACAACAAAACAACCCTTTCCCGAACACCTGCAGTGGTTGAGAGATATTAACAACCGCATACGCGTCAAAACACTCAGGATTACAAGCTAAACCCATTGTTGAATTTTACACAGCATTTGCTGAACTGGCTCCACGCTCGCTGGGACGAGTATACCGAGAGTAAAGAATATGAAGATGAAATAAAGGAACATTTAAGGAACATTTCTCTAGCTATCATCATTAGGAGTAAACACTTTCATGTATTGTGACGCATTTCCATTGTACTTACACGAGGTGCGGCTTGAGCGACGCCCAGCCCTCTGGCGGTGGATCGTACATGTACAGTCCGGTGAACTTGGGCGCGCCGGCCGCTAGAGCGACCATCACGTGACCTACGAGACCCAGCAGAGTGGCCAGCAGCAGCGCGCGCTTCCTGTTCGTCTTCTCGTCGGCCAACATCGACCACAGCGGCGAGACCACGTGACTGAACCCGAGGAACAGGTGGTACAGCGCCACTGCCGAGTACAGCGAGTACTTCAACTCGTGCTTCAGGAACAAGAAGGTCTGGGCTGCAACAAGATGATCACGCAAACAGCTATTAGCTCCATTGGCAGGAGCCTTTCAACATGTAGAAGTAGGTTGACTTCGAGACATTTCCTCCGGTTAATTATCAAGTGGTATTGTTCATTCAAAATGGTTTCTGTTTTAATAATTTACTCTGGAAACCCATGTGCGCGAATTGCTTCAGCCCCTCCACGGTCGTCACGAACAAGATTTCAGGATGCAGTTTCTAGAGAAGAAGAATAAATTGCCAGTAATCTGGTGTCAACACAATGCAACGTACCTAATTATCGCTGCTTCAAACATGATATTTTTACATGTTAATAAACAAACACTCAAATCGATTTTAAAATATTTGATTCAAGAATACAGCTTCTAGTAGATCATATTGAGTAAGTTTTTCAAAATTCGAGAAAATAAGGAACACGACTGACCTCTGGTGGATTCTTTGGTACTAGCCATAAGGGGTGTAATATCAGTACCTAGTAACTTTAGCATTTGCAGTTGGCAACAGTGTAAGTACAGTAACATTTGACATTATTAGGTTGTCCAGCTTGCTCGAGGCGAGATCGCAACGTCATGATCCGTCAGTGAGTCGCGTTGCATATTGTTGTATTTTAAACTATGTTCTCAATCAATAAAACTCGTATAATAAACATTAATTGTGTTTAAACATTATTATACATCGAAACATAACATGGTCTCAGCCGAGAACTACGTCTGACGAAGAAAAGAAGAGGTAAGATCTACACGGAAAAATCAACGAAAATGGCGCCGGGTGATCCACAGAAATCAGGTACTGCGTCGCAGAGCACAACGGAAAACTTTCCTCCTACCTCTCACATACCTAATAACTATCACATCGAGGCACCAGAAAAGTTTAATTTCAACGATCGGCAGGATCGTTGAAATTAAATGGTTAAATTAAATGGTTAAAATGGCCGAAATGGTTAAGAAGATTTGACAGATTCAGATCTGCGTCGGGTTTGATAAATAAGCCTCAGTCAGAGCAAGTCAACACCTTGATTTACATCGTGGGTGACCAAGCCGACGACATCTTACTAAAATACAGCCTTTCGGATGAAGATTTGAAAAACTACGACAGAATTGTAAGTAAATTGGAGACTCACTTTATTCCTAAGCGGAACATTATTTATGAACGAGCGAAGTTCAACAAGCGAATTCAAAATCAGGGCGAACCTGTGTTGGATTTCATCACAGCTCTTCATGCACTCGCAAGACACTGCGAATATGGCCCTCTAACAGACAAACTCATTAGAGACCGTATTGTCGTAGGAGTTCTCGACAGGAAACTGAGTGAAAACTTACAATTGGAAGACGGGTTGACTTTAGACAGGGCTATCCAAAAAGTTCGCCAGGCGGAAGACTTACGGAGACAGCAGTCTGATCTAAACGCACCTCACGTCGATCAAGTTAAAGCAAATCAGGCATTCAAGAAGACTTTCCACAACGGAGGAGGAGAAAAGAAGAAAGAAACAACAACGACGCAGAAATGCAAATGGTGTGGCTTCAAGAACCATCCAAGGAAGGACTGTCCTGCAAACGACAAAACTTGCAATAAGTGCAAAAAGTTAGGACATTTTGCTACTGTGTGTCTATCATCGAAGAAGAAAGTGGAAGAGGTTACGAGCCAAGTCAACCAGACGGGAGATGACGACTCACAATCATATTTCGCTGTCATTGGATCTGTCCACGTTCTCGCAGTAAGTACTGAATGGACTACCAGTATCCAAGTTGGACCGTCAAAGACGTCGTTCAAGTTCAAAATAGACACAGGAGCAGATGTATCTTGCATGCCAGCTAGATTGTTCAAGAAAGAGAAACTGATTCGTAGTGACGTCCAGCTCTATGGTCCAAACAAGACACTGCTGTCAGTAGCAGGGTTGGTTCATGCAACAATGATCTCTGAAGTTACGGGTAAAGCTATCCACGATCAGAATATCTACGCAGTCGTCGACCTGCCAGCACCTTTACTTGGACGTGATGCAGCAGCAGCCTTGGGAGTGGTGAAACTTGTGGCTGAGACTACGAGCGATCAACGTTCTACAGTCGACCCGAAGCAAGAGTTTCCAAGGTTATGGGAAGAGTTGGGGAAGATTCCAGGTCAGTGCACAATCACTCTAGATCCTCAGAATTCTCCGTACGCGATTTCCTTTTCGAGATCCGTACCGATTCCGCTTCGAAAGAGAGTAGAAGAGGAGTTAAAGAAGATGACGGAGAAAGGGGTTATTTCACCTGTGACTGAACCGACAGAATGGTGCGCACCTATGGTTGTCGCTCACAAGCCTAGCGGTGGCGTACGCATCTGTGTCGACCTACAGCGACTGAACAGCTATGTCAAGAGAGAATACTATCCGATTCCGGCAGTTGAAGAGACACTCGCACTCATAGCTGGCGCCAAGTACTTCACAAAACTTGACGCTAACAGTGGGTTTTGGTAACTCGACCTTGACCCTAAGTCCAGACCATTGACTTCATTCCTATCACCTTTTGGGAGGTTTATGTTTAACAGACTTCCATTTGGGATTTCATCCGCTCCGGAGATCTTCCAGCGACACATGCAGACCATCCTGAAGGGAGTGGAAGGAGTGGTATGCCACATGGACGACGTGTTGATCTTCGGCAAGGACTTGGAAGAACACGATCAACGGCTGAGAAGAGTTTTGACAATCTTACAAGACTCAGGTATGACAATAAACTCGAATAAATCACATTTTGCAGTCCAAAAAGTTGATTACTTAGGACATTTACTTTCACCAGAAGGGATTTTGCTAGATCCTGAGAGAGTGAAAGCCATTGCGGACATGGAACCACCGACTAACACCACAGAATTACTGAGATTTCTCGGGATGATCATTTTTGTGGGTAGGTGTATCCCTAACAAGTCTAATGTACTAGAACCCCTAAATTCTTTGCTCAAAAAGGGAAATGAGTGGGTTTGGGAGCACAGGCAACAAGCCGCCTTCCAAAGTGTCAAGAAACTAATAACCGCAGCGCCGGTTCTGGCCCACTTCGATCCGAAGAAGAAGACAATGATTTCATCGGACGCATCTTCCTACGGACTAGGAGTGCTACTTCAAGAAGACGAGGAGAAGAAGATGAAGCCGGTTGCTTACGTGTCAAGAACGCTGAGTGACGCGGAAAAAAGATACGCTAATATAGAGCGAGAAGCGTTGGCGTTAACCTGGGCGTGTGACAAACTTTCGAAGTATATCACAGGGATGTGCGTACATCTTGAAACGGACCACAAACCCTTAATACCTATCTTCACGACAAAACCGATTGACGATTTGTCCCCTCGACTGCAACGATTTCGTATCAGAATGATGAAATTCGCGTATACGATAAGCTACACTCCAGGGAAGCAACTTGGGGCAGCGGACACACTCTCAAAGCCGCAAGCCAAGCCTCTCAGCACAGAAGTTGGTGGGGAATTGGAAGAAGAGACAGCCGCGTACGTTCAATTTGTAACCCAGAACTTGCCCATCACGGACAGCAAGTTGGCGGAAGTGTGGGAAGCTCAACAGAATGACAGTTACACGAAAACACTTTCCATGTATACAGTTCAGGGATGGCCGATGAAAGAACACTTAGGACCAGAACTACGTCAGTATTGGCCTTACCGTGACGAGTTGTCAGTGGTTCAAGGGATTCTGATGAAAGGTACTCAACTTGTAATACCACCGAGTTTGCGACGGGTAGTGTTGCAGAATTTGCATGAAGGTCATCAGGGAATAACGAAATGTCGAAGACGTGCAGCCGAACTTGTTTGGTGGCCAGGGATTTCCTCGGAAATAGAAGCAATGATCAGGTCTTGTTCATCCTGCGTGGAAGAGTCACACAACCGACACGAACCAATGAAGCCGTCTGAATTTCCACAACGCCCTTGGCAACGAGTCGCTGTCGACTTGTTCAAATTCAAAAGTTGGTATGTTGTAATCACAGACTACTACTCCAGGGGCCTCATTCACAAAGCCCGGATAGCTTGGATTAGTCGATGTTAGCTCCGATTAGCGCTGACCTTAAGAAACCGGCTGACCTGACCTTGAGTCATCTTACATTCACTAACCCTAGCAAGTGGCACGTTAAGCTTGGATTATCGGCGTTGGCAGAGTCAAGGTCATATTGGCAGACATATTGAATTTCACTTTGAGATTTTAATTGTCAAAGTTTATATCAGATTTTTTGCGATTTTTGGATTATTATAAAGTGTTTTGAGTTTCATTATTTGTCTCTGCATAATTTCAGTGATTCTGAGCAGGTATAAAATAGGTTTGAACAGTAATTAAGTACTAATGAACTAGTAAATCTATGACATAAACACAAAAATGATGAAACCTAAACTAACTTTTTATTGTGTTTGTTTTGTTATAGGATACCTATTTCATTAAGTAAGGACTTTGCAATAATCTGTAATGACAAACGATTGTAATAGTTGGTTTACTGTTGTTAATACTAGGAAAACGCTCTGGGTAACGCGTTGATGAGCGAGCACGGATACGCGCAACACCTCGAACCAAAATTCTGTCTATTGAGAATGTCATTAAAAGCAAATAATTCTTGAATTTCGTCACTGACTTGTATGAAAATCTTCAAAAATTCCAAAATTATTGGTCCCAATAACCCAATAACCTTTATGATTGAACGGTTCCTTGTTAAGTTTCAAAAATCACATGATCTCGTTCAAAAATATACCTGGGACCACTCATATGATATTAGTAACTTACACAATATCAGATCGATCTATTGATTATTTGTGTCATATTATGCGTATGAAAGATTTTGTTCCAACTAGGTACCTTGGAACATTGGAACTGAGGCGTCAAAGTTGCCGTGGTCCATAGCAACAAGCAAAATGTTGGTAAAATGTCAGTACTTTGTGGATTTAAACACAGATTTGTCTGAAAATTGTAAAAAAAAACACAGATAATGTTGGTCCCAATGACCGTGCAATGTTTTAAGTTGATCGGTTGAACGGTTCTAGTTTAAATTTCAAAAATAACCGGAAAAATGCTTTCAAATTTTAACCAATTGGAGGATTTGGCTGAAACTTTTTATGATTGGGTACAATGTTGGTTGAAATGACTGTGCTAAATTTCAAATTGATTGGATCAACCAATCGAAAAAAAATCGGAAAAAATTTCGAAAAGAAATTCGAAAAAAAAATTGAACCAATCAGGGGATTTCACAAAAATTTGGGTCTGCAACGCCCGGAAATGGTCAGTACATGTGTGCAAAATTTCAGCTTGATCGAAGAAAAACTGTGACTTGTATATCGTCAGTAACAGAAAAAAACACAGAAAAAAAACAGAGGTCCGTGCCAAACGAGCTAAAAGAAGACGCTCGTTTCGATCGCTCAAAAATATCTACTAGGAAAACGCTCAGTGTAACGCGTTGATGAGCGAGCACGGGTACGTGCAAATTCTCGAACCAGAAATGCGTACACAACGCACAGAAAACATATACAACCATATTGAATTGATTATGATCAGTGCTCGAAGTAGGAATTAAATAGTGGCGGTATGGTAACATAAGAATACCACGTGCGGGGTGGAGGGGGGGGGGGGGGGTACGATATTAGATGAGGGTCCAGATTCCAGAATTACACTGACAACCATTGTCATGTCATTAGTTAGATTAGTCTTTTACCTTGATGAAACAACTAAATTAAATAATGAATATTTCTTAATCTTGTAGTGGATGTTCATAGTTCATAGTTATGCTTGAAATATGCAGTCAAAAGATAACGATGAAATACGAGTAAATTAGAATCTAAAATTACTTAAATTTCCAAGAATATCTGATTTTAAGCATTCCGTTTTTTCTGAGAAGTAACGATATGAAATCAAATGTGTAAAGAAGTACCGGTTTACCATACCGTCCCATACCGGCCCACTTCGAGCACTGATTATGATATCAACTTAAAAGTATATGCTTTTCATCGAAACTTTAAAATAGCATCTAAGCACCTGGTTCATAAAGCAAATCAGAATCAATTCAATTGGCACTGGAAAACATTCATTTCGATACTTCATTACTGACAGATATTAAAAATGTCAATAAGTTCATACGTTCTTAACTGATTGGGATGAAATTTTGTAAAATAAGAGACAATATTGGTCTTAATGATCATGCAAAATATGAGTTTGATCAGAATTATCGAAGACCGTTTTCATTTTTCAGCCTATCAGGAGATATTTATTTAAATTTTAACCAATGAATGGATTTCAAAAAAAATTATGGTGTGCAAACAGAGAAGGTTGGTTTTACATGTGTGCAAAATTTCAGCTCGATCAAAGAAAAACTCTGACCTGTATAGCCAAAATATGATTTTGATCAGATTTATCGAAGACCAGTTTCATTTTTCAACCTACCATCAGGAGATGTTTATTTAAATTTTAGCCAATTAATAAATTTCAAAAAAATTTGGGGTCTGCAAACAGAAAAGTTTGTCTCTACATGTGTGCAAAATTTCAGCTCGATCGAGGAAAAACTCTAGACACATATAGCCAAAATATGAGTTTGATCAGATTTGTCGAAGACCATTTTCACTTTTCAACCTATCAGGAGATGTTTATTTAAATTTTAACCAATCAGTTGATTTCAAAAAAATTAGGGTCTGCAACGCCCAGATAACGTCCAAACACGTGTGGAAAATTTCAGCTCGATCGAAGAAAAACTCTGACCTGTATATCGTCAGTAACAGAAAAAAAAAAAAAAAAAAAACAGAGCGCCGTGCCAAATGAGCCAAAAGGAGACGCTCGCTTCGCTCGCTCAATAATACATTTTCATTCAATTATTTTCCCAGTCAGATGGCTGGAGCAGCAGCAGCAATGGCATTGGGGTTGTTCGATGATGATGCTACCGAGCTACCAAGGATACGTGTAGCTGAGTTGAGCGACTTCCACCTATTCCAAACGACACGACTAAGCAGGGCTCTATTTATGGACATCCTAGACAGAATCCTACCTGCTTTGGAGCTCCCCACCCTAAGGTCAAACGCAATTCCTGCAGACACCCAACTTCTGGTGCCTATAGCAAACCCATAGTTATTTGTCAACAGAGGGATGACTGCATTACTGGGTTGTGTTCATCAGCCCCAGATAGATCACACAGATAAGGAAGTCAATGTTATGTCGATCGAACTAATATGACGTAGGAACAACAATCAGTTTTTCGTTTATCGGAACTAATAATTAACTTTCAGTTAAAACAAATATAGTTGGTTGGTGCATTTGGATTTCATTGGTATTGATTATATCACGATTGTTATTATACATTTTGGAGTTTAAACTATTTAATTTAAATACTCCAAAATTATATAATTATTAGGTATTTTAAATTATTTAATCTAAAAATTAATTTATATTAAAATGAAGTTAAGATAGTCTATATTTATGTAATTTGTAATTAATAAATCTTCCAAATGGAATAAATCGGTTAATTGAATGAATCCTGGTGTCAAGGCTGGCAACATAATTTGATCTATTATCAATCAGTGTGTGAATCATTGATCAGAAAATATTTGATTGTTATTGTAAACACTCAAACATCTCCTATAACCATCAAACCTTAGATAAATTCATTTGTAACAGAAACCGGAAAGTAACTGAGAATCACAGTCACAACGTCACCCTAAAACACCACTCAACTCTAAAGACTCTAAATCTTAACTCAACGCCAACTCTAATCTTCTAGAGATCTCTAGTCTTTAGAGTCGTCAACTCTAAAACACTCTCTTCTTCTCTTTTATTCCTCTAAAAAATCTTTAAGAAAAGAAAAAGTATTTCTTAATTTTTAAAAAATACGATCATCATGCAAACACGCTAGGATTGATATCAAAATCCTGAGATCTGTCGAATAAACGAAAATCTTTATACTTATATTGTCTAATTAGCATTTGTTCAATGACGGTCTACTCAGATTTAAACAATGTGTTACAGGTGATAAGTATTAAGTAGTTTGGGAAATCACACAGCTCATAGGAAATTACAGTCGGTATTGTTATTTTTGGGATTGAATCGCATCGAGTAGATATTTGTGTGGATGGACGTTGTTGACAGACAAAACCAGTTTTTCAAGTCATCCCTCTGTTGACAAATAACTATGGGTTTGCTGTAGGCAACTTATCGAGCTTCGCTGTACGAGTGGTGGTATCATGATATTCTGTAAGGGTGAAGAATTAACAGGACTTTATGCGTTGTCTGTACCTAGGTAGGTACTCATAATCTTATTGATGGGTATAGTACCTGTGTGGTAAATCTAGAAATATTTTTAGGAATGAGGCTGTAGATACCTACTATGTGTTTAATATGTAAATTATGTTTGTCTGTCTTAGGTGTTTCATTAATTTCCATTTAGTACCAATAGCAAGGGTGGCTCATGCCGTTCCAGGGTATACGTATTCTATCTGTTTTGATTCTCTTCTACTTAATTCATATCGGTGTTAAGCTACCTACCTATCTTAAAGGCCGGGTATACTTAACATATTTGATTAAGGAAGACACAGTGATAAGAATGCAAAAATCGCGGTTTCATTCCGCCACTGCTAACGCGCGCTAGCTGGTTTAGTTTACGAGTTGTGACGTCACCGCCGCCACCCACTTTTATTATCATACCGCGCTGCAACACAGGAGCCATTTAAAACAGTGAGAAACTCCTGTCCTCCAGAGAGTGCGTGTGTCAACATCCATGTCTTGAAAACAAAGACAGCTTACACTTGTGAATTAATATTTTACCTACTACCTACTGTATATTGACTTGATCATAATCTTTTTATAATCAAGTGTGGTGACGGATACATTTCATTCGTTTCTCCATCATTTTAGCCGTCATTATGACAATTTGTTGCGTGTTTGGTTGTAGCAATTCATCAGGTAAAGGAACAATTATTGACGGGAAGAAAGTAAGTTTCCATAAATTCCCTAATCAAGATAAATTACCAGCTATTCATCGTGCGTGGAAAACGAAAATAAATCGAGTTGGATTTACTCCAAGCAATCATTCGATTGTGTGCTCGGTGCACTTTGTTGACGAGGACTTTGAAGCATCCGCGCGATTAAAACTACAACTAGGATTATTCGAAGGCAAAGCAAATCCAAACTCAGTTCTGAAAAGAGACGCTGTGCCATCCAGAAATCTCCGAGGTCCAGTGTCAACTTCATCCCCAGCAGCGGCATCAACATCAACAGCATCTACATCAGCACCGGAGTGTAAAAAGCGAAGACAATCTGTGTATCTTAGAAAGAAGGCTGTACACGAGGCTGTTGAGGACTCGAGTAATATAGTTGGCATTGATCAAGGTGTGATATTTGAACCGGAAATCATAGTTGACATTGCAGAGCAAGAGCCCCCCAGTCGCACACGAGACTTTGGTGTACAATGTCAGCTAATAGGTAGAGCTTTACCACGTGTAGTTGACGTGAAACATCCAGAGCCTGAACCTGAATCCGAACCTGAACCTGAACAAATGGATTTAGACACTTCATTTGTGTGTCCATCATTTGCAAGTGACAGTTCATCTTCTCTGACTGACGCTGATAAAGAAGTCAATGTCAGCGATGACGACGACGACGACGACGACGACGACGACGACGATGAAGACAATGGTGAAGAGCCGTCAAGGAATAAAAATCATAGAAAAATTTCATTCTCCGTATTTCTAGTATTTTGGGAGTGTTTGAAGGAACTATTTATTCATTGTACCCAATGTGGTCATAACATTATTGTTACCGAACATACGACGAAAGGGTCATCACTGATTGTGCAAGCCACGTGTGAAAGAGGTCATACTGTGACTTGGCGATCACAAAAATCTTGTAATAAGTTTGCTCTAGGAAATATTCGACTGGCTGCTGCAATGTATGTTTCTGGATTGAGCTTCACAACATATCAGTCATTTGCGGAAGCCATAAATATGTGTTTCATGACGAAAAGAACATTTTATAATATAATAAAACGTTTTGTTGCTCCTGCCATCAAACACACTTGGACTGATCATAAAACTTAACTCATTCAAAATCTTAAAAATTCTCCTAACGAACTCCGCGTGGCAGGGGATGGCATGTATGACAGTCCTGGATTTTGCGCAAAATATGTCACTTACACAATAATGGACATAAGCAGTGACCAAATTCTAGATTTCATTGTTCTTCAAAAGGGACTTGTTGATGGCGAAATGGAGAAGCCAGCTTGTGATAAACTTTTAACGAGGCTTAAAAATTACGGACTTACAATTACACTCTTTTTATCTGACCGTCACAGAGGCATAAGAAAGATGATGGAGAAATGTTATCCTGATATTATTCATGAATTTGATGTTTGGCATATTTGCAAAAGTTTGTCGAAGAAAATAAAATCAGTCGAAAAAATGCTCCTGGAATAGAAAAATGGAAATCCAGCATTTTGAACCACTTGTGGTGGCTCAAAATCATGCAATGGCAACGAAGATGAGCTCATTGAAAAATTCACGTCAGTTCTGGAGCATATTTCAAATAATCATCAATGGGCCGGCAATAAATATTTCCACCAATGTGCACACGGACCGCTTGAAACCGATAATGACCGCGATAAGGATTGGATTGTCAAAAATTCTCACGATTACAGAGTATTATCAACTATCATCTCAGATAAAAATTTCCTCAAAGATTTGCGACATGCCAAAAACTATTGCCACACAGGAATATTAGAATCTTACCACAATGTTACACTGAAATATGCTCCGAAAAGATGCTCTTATTCGTATGAAGGGATGGTTCTCCGAAAGATGCTGGCTGCATTGGACAATAACATGAACACTGGCCGTGATGTTGTGCGAAAAGAATGCAAGTACTCAAAAATAACTAAGAAGTACGTTAGCAAATCTATTCGCGACACAAAAAACTACAATTGGAGGCAAGACATTGTTGAGAAGGCGGTTTTGTCGGTTGCCGGTAATATTGACCTGTCAATAGAAGAGGACCCTTACAACGTTGTAGTGCCAAAAAACATTGCCCCCATACCCCGTCCCTTGGCAAGCGACGTCCAGGATTTGACGTATAGTCGCTTCGTCGAGGAGATGTAATCAGGTGAGCCAAGTTCATTACCTATATATTTTATGACAGCTTCAAACGGGATTCAAACAGTACTTGCATTTTATGATACTAGGAAAACGCTCCGTGTAACGCGTTGATGAGCGAGCACCGATTCGCACGACATCGCCAATCGAGCCCGATCCATTTAATCAAAGAAAACTTACTACATTATTACCAAATTTCCTTACAACTTTCCATAAACACTCTGGAACAATTAAACAGACCAATACCATAAATTTGATACTTTTCCATCAATCTCTTTGGACAGATATTCAAAACACTTAAAATAGCAAGACGTCTGTAAATTCTTGACCGATTGGGCTGGAATATGTAAAATATTATATGTATCTAGTCGAAACGTTTTTTAAGTGAAACATGATCCATATCCAGAAAACAAGTATTTTAGATACAGATAATACCAACCTAATTCCAATGTATATTACATACTATACATTGCAAATAAACATTATGTATTGCAATATGATCACTCGATCAACATAAAGGAATCTGTTTTTCATTGAAACTGAGAATAGCCATCTATAAACTTTGCTTTGCTATAGCCTACATAGAGCAACCCAGAATGCAGTGGAATTTCTGTTTTGAAATGTCATTTCTGACAGATTCAAAACTTTAAAATTGCCAATAAGTGCATAAGTTCTATACTGATTGGGCTGAAAAGTTGTAAAATAATTGAAAATGGTACTCTCAATGGTCATGCAAAATTTGAGCTCGATCTGACCATTTTGATTTTTGGCCAATCAGAAGATATGTTTTTAATTGAACCAATCAGAATGCAGATCTCAAAAACAATCCCAGACTGAGTTACAATGATATTAGTATGTGTGCAAAATTTCAGCTCGATCGAAAATAAAATGTGGCCAGCATCGTCGGGAAACACACACACACACACACACACACACACACACACACACACACACACACACACACACACACACACACACACACACACACACACACACACACACACACACACACACACACAAAAAAACAGAGAAAGTGTCCAAAAGAGCCGAATGGAGACGCTCGCTACGCTCGCTCAAAAATATTAAAATTATGTCTGATTGGTAATTTGGTAATTACTAATAAGTAATAAGGTACTTCGATCCAATTCGATCGAATCCAATTCGATCGAATGTGTCGTGTGTACTGGGCATAACACTTTTCTCTGGCTCTTTCCAAGACTAGACCATGCGTGGACCCAACTAACAAACTGTCTATACGCTACATGACGGTATGTTTTATTATTTGTCTGTTGAAGATCGTCAATTACATATTGCGGTTGCACTCTGTCTGTAAGCATTAGGTGACGAGCTGTTTGTAGTGTATCTAGATTTAAAATTGTACTTTCAAATGATGTGTGATGGATAATACAAGTCTCACTACCTCTCAAGTCATTGATGTTCTCACTCTCTGTGCAGCAAACACTTTCATGATCTGTTGGCATTACAATGCACTCACCACAATCACACCAATCTAACTTTCCGACGCGGTCTTTCAAGTCAATATTTGCTTTTTTCCCTCTTTTCGGCTTATCTATTTTATCGGTTTTCCGGGGCTCGAACTGGTACGGCTGAATGCCTGACATTGTGTCTTGATGACAACACTCCTCTGACTGATAGTTTTAAGTTATATTTCGACTGAAAACAATAAAAATATCCAAGTGCTAGCGCACGTGTTTAAATGCAGCCGTCAAGCCGGCTGGGACAGGTGACGTCACCGCTCGAGATTGCGTAAGCGTGTTCCTCGCTAGCTCAGCAGTGGCGTGCGATAGAGAACTCGGGATTTCGCTAAAAATCATAGAAAAAATCAGTCCTTATATCTCCCATAAGTATACCCGTCCTTTAACAGCAGTGAAGTGAATTAGGTCGAAACGAGATCAAAAAGGATATAATAAGTACCCTGACCTCGGTTACAATAAAAAGTAATAGGTAGTATCGTATAAATGCATTTAATTTATATCCCATACATACAATCTAGTGGAGCGGTCGCTCCACGCCAGCCAAGTCGTACGGCGCACACTCTCACAAAACATACCATTCAAACCTAAAGGCTGGAGCAACCCACTTTTACTGTAAGCATCAAAGTGGCATTTTCGGCCTACTGGATCTTAAAAATGGAAAATCTCACATTGTTGCGAAATATCTTAATTTCGAGCTATGGCCCACCCTACAACATATACCAAATTTGGGAACAATAGGTTACGGCCTTTGCGAGCTAGAGGGCCGTGAAACCGTGTTTTAGGGCGGTTTTAATCTTAGTAGTAGTAGTAGTAGTCTCCTGGAATTCAAATCCGGTAACAAGGCCACAGCCTAAACGGCTGAATCGATCGATCTCAAATTTTTACCACGTGTGCACTTTTGGCGTCTGATTTGCCCTCGCCCCCATGAATTTTTTTGTACCACCATTTTCAAAACGGAAGTGACATCATATCTCGACAACGGCTGAACCGATTGGAACTAAAATAGCGCCAAACGATTCGGACGGTCAACTATATGGATTATCAATAGCAACAGACTAAAATTTATGTTAACGAAACCGGAAATGACGTCATGAAATTTGAAATACATCGATTGGCATTTCGGCAACAAATTTGATCCGATTATTTTGATACCAGAAAAAAACACTCCGTGTAAAAAAGGCAGCCAAGTCTCTTTACTTTAAAAAAATTCAACACCGAAAAGGAGTGATATCAAAAAAGGAGCCAAGTCAATGACATTTCCAAATATTTAATCGTATCTTTGAAATAAAAGTATAAACACCGAGAAATACTTTACAAAAGGACTTGGCGCATCGTTTTTTTAAAGACATCATTCTATCCTAAAAGTGGAAAGAAATTTACAAGTAGGTACATTTTCCTCTTTCTGTTAGAGCCAGAATCTATGAATCAAGCTACTTTTAGTAATGACTATTTTATAGTTTTGTCAATGGCGATAGAAGCATGATTTTATGCTGTAATATATAAGTAATATAAAGGTGAAAGAATTACATAACAATTGGAAGTGGTGAGAATGTAGGTTTCTTTGGAAAACTTCCATGGAGTCAGGAGTCAGGATCCTCATCAGTGTGCTGTGTCTAATGTCCGCCCGTCCGATCGGGTAGCTCAGTTGGTAGAGCTCTCGCCCGGCAAGTGAGAGGTCCCAAGTTCGTGCCCCGGTTGCGACATTACTTTCCCTATTCGAGTGCAACTCTTATGACGAATTCTACCATTTCATTGGTCAATTCGCGATGACGTTTTGTCTTGACACGCCCCTTTGTCTTGTGACTCGACGCATGTGCGTGCGTGAATCTGACAGCTGTACATAACCTCTATTACAGCGCGCTCCAAATCTCGCCCTTTCATAATTATCTTTCACTCGCCAAAATGGAAAATTTAAAATCTGTATTAAATTCAATTAATAATTTTAGTCATGCCATCATATCGAATAAAGAGATAAAAGAAGTGATTCTTAAAGCTAATTTGTCAACATTGGAAGATGTGAATGAATGGCTACTTGCTTTCGGTCAGAGCACTGCAACTCAGTGGATTGTCGACAAACAACGACAACAAGAGCCGATCAAGTAAGTTGAACCATGATTATTAAGCTGTAATCTCATTTACAATACAAATAAACAATATTGTTTTACACCATCACAGGTACATATTGCACAAGAAATGGGTTTGCCAACATGCTGCCAAGAACAAACAGACAAACAGTGAAAGAAATACTTGCTGCAAATCATTCATTGACATATTGATTAAGAAAAACAATAGATTTACACGCAGGAATGACATCTATCTGAAGGCAAGCCCTCTATTATGTGCCACCATCAAAATCAACTTCTGCCACAATCATGGCATTGGCACTGCTGGTTCACTAAAATTCTTGCGAATAAGTCCATCGGTTGGGGCTCAGTTCTATCAATATTTTGATGATGATTATCACCGGCACAAGCGATTCGAGCCCACGAAAATACACTTTTACTGTTGGAAAATTCAACTGAGGCAATGGCCGATGGGTCGCAGAACCCCATCCAAAGAACAGTTTATTCTCTGTATGAAAAGTGGAGAGTTGAACACTTTGGCACTGTTTCTGATCCTCTACAAAAGCTCAAAGAGAAAATATCACACAATGCAGAAAAAGGTAGGTACCTAGACGTGCAATGATCTATAAGAAACATCATAATAAAATTTCAATCATTTGCATTCCTGTTATTTTTTTTAGATATATTTATGGCTGTCAAAGAAGAACGTCCATGGTCAGTTATCGTAGTTACGGATGTTATGAAGCGGGCCCAATCTTTACCTTGCTCCAGCGTGATGATATTCATGGATTCTAGCTCAAGCTGTGACTCGACTCAGTCCACCGTCACCACTGTGTTGACAGCCACGAAAGCCGGAGCCGTGCCAATTGCAACTTGGATACACGAGTCTCAATCTGCTGAAGGATACATCTCAGCACTATCTATGTTGCAAGAGCACTTTCCAAAATGTTTTGGTGGTAAAGAGGTAGGCTCAAATATTACAACATTCATTAGTTATAAAACAATTTAATTAATTACATACATCAAAATATTACAAAACTATGTGAAATACATTTTTAACAATGATTAAAATATTTTCTCAGTTAGGTATATATATTGGGTAGGTAGGAGGTAAATATTTAATTTCAAATTGTTTTCATTGCCAACAGCAACCAGCGTTATTTATGACCGACGATTCCGCTGCAGAAAAGTCTGCCTTGAGATCTTTGTGGCCAAATTCACAACTGCTCTTATGCCATTTTCATATGGCACAGGCAGAATGGAGATGGTTGATTTCATCTACAAGTGGAGTAGATTCAAATGCACGCAAGAACCTTATGCATTGTTTTCAAAATGTATGTATGCTAATGCATTTCATTATTAAATTGGAAACTTGCATTATTAAGTAATGTAAGTTAAGGTACTTAGTAAACATTACCACAATTATTTTAATTTTCAGGTAATGTATGCTGACTCTGATGAGAAACTAGAGCAATCCATAAACGCAATAAATTCTCTAAACAATTATCCCAAATTTGTGACAAGATTGTTTAAAAATCTGGAGAGAAAATCTGAATGGGTTCAGATCTACAGAAACAACATGGTGACACGGCATAATAATACAAATAATTATGCAGAAGCTACTATCCGCATCTTGAAAGATATCATCCTAACGAGAACGAAGGCGTTCAATGTGGTCGCTTTGGTTGAGTTCTGCGGCAGCGTGTGGAACTCGTACTTCGTCGGTCGACTGATGAACTTTGCCAATGGCCGAAGACCGGAGCCACATCTTGCGTACAAAGCCCAGTGCAAGAAGATGCAACACATCGACCTGGAACAAATAAACCAAGTTGATTCAGTGAGTTATCTGGTGCCAAACAGCAAGCAAGATGGCAAGTACAGCATTGACGTCAGTGTCGGAGTGTGCAGCTGTCCTCGAGGCCGCGAGGGAGACTTCTGCAAGCACCAGGCCATACTTCACAAACATCTGGGAGTCATGTTGCCCAACCTTCCTCCAATAACAGCCGTGGAGCGTCACGAGCTCGCCCAGTTGGCATTAGGAAGCAAATGTCCAGCAATAAACTTCTTTCAGGTAGAAATTAAACACAAAAGTTTTAATTGTTCTTGTGAAATATGCTGCAAATTACTACTATTGTTAAATTTGTGCAAGTAGAAAATGAGCAGTTTACACAATTCTTCAATTAGGTAATTAAAAAACCTACTACTTTGTTACTTTTTGCTTTTACTTTACTTTTTTAGGGTTTGAAGGAGAGTGTTGACATGACAGCTGGAAATGTGTAAAACACGAGTGACAGTGTCATCGATGAGCCATCGGCCATGGCTTCCGATGAAATCGACAGAGCTGAGAGATACACTGAAGACACCTCAGATGCATCGGATGCATTGCAATCTCTATGCACACAAATTGCAAGAGTGAGAGACTTGGCCACTGAAAGAAGTGCACCACATATTGCTAAGTTTGCAAAGGGCTTGGCAAAAGTAAGGAATGAAAGTGATCTAATTACCTCTCTGATTGCCATGAGCGCCAGTCTTGCCACATCGAGACGACGAGGAGGTCGTATCCGAGTCCAGCCGACATCCGTTGCTCGGCGGAGAGACGGTGTTTCTCGGGGCTCGCGGAGAATTGCGATGGGTCGACCATCATTAGCCGCTGCAGGTTCCTCTAATAGAACAAAGAAGAGAGGGCACAAATTAAGTTCAAGTGTGGCAGCAAATGTTGCTCATGCCAAGTCTCATGGTCAAGGCCACTAACTTTAATCAAAATAGTACCTTCCTGATTATAATATTGTTAAAATAGGTATAATAAATTGCTAACAGAGCAGGTAATCAGTCCCAATATAAGTTACCTACTAATAGTTATAGACAATAGTCTTTCCTAGTATAATTTTATAGGTAGGCATTGGATTTGCTTCCAATTGAAATTAACCAAAATGTAAAATAATTTAACAAAATATGTGAAGGTGCTATTTTCATTGGTCAGGTAATTAGGTATTTAAAATATTAATAATGTGTAGAATAGTGTTCAAAGTATATTGTGTAATACACGAGACTGCGTTTAATATCATAATATTATTTGTGAGTCGAACTTTTGCTTTTTAGATATGAAGAGGTACTCAACTACAAAAATTTATAGGTTAGAGAGACAGTTCAGTTTTCGATTGTAAATGTTTGGTGGAACTTCACACATCACTGGCATATGCATATCAATTAATCTATTAGTATTGTGATTTTAAAACATGCGAATACCATTAAAAACATTCACTTACCTACTTGTGTTGTGTTGACGTTATTTTGTTTATCATTCTGACAGCTGGGTACATTTCATCATCCATGATTTCGCGAAGCACGCTCAAGGTCGACACTTCGGCATTGCTACCAACTCGTAAATGAAAATATTTAGGTAAAGGAACGTTACCAACTTAACTTCAGCCAATGAAACGGTAGAATTCGTCATAAGAGTTGCACTCGAATAGGGAAAGTAATGTCGCGCCCCGGTTCGGTCGGATATTTTTCACAACACACATCCCTTCATATCAATTGGAAGTGGGCTCATACATATTCTTGCAGTACTGTTAATATGGCGATATTAGACTGGTATCTTTTCATAATTTGATCTTGACTGAAGGAAATCATGAAACGTTGTCAAATAATTACTAACTAATGGAACACAATTATATATTTTTGAAGTGTCAAGTGTATAAAGTTAAATTTTTTAATAGAAATTCAATATGACTGTCTTCTTTGTGAAATGTATTTTTATAAAATGTGTATTAATAGAAATTGTTACATGATGAGAAGGTATAACGCATGAGACTTAATTATATTCACCACGAAACAATATTACGAAGATAACTATTGTGTATATTTATAGAAAGCATAGACAACAAGTTTCATAGCGTATATAATCATATAGAAAATATTTTACAGAAGGTATGTATAATATGTACCTAATTGAAAGATGTTTCCCTATTATTCTAAACATTCAAAATGATGGTTGTATATAAATGGCACATGCTTATGAATAGAAAAATCTCTTTAAAAAAACGATGCGCCAAGTCCTTTTGTAAAGTATTTCTCGGTGTTTATACTTTTATTTCAAAGATACGATTAAATATTTGGAAATGTCATTGACTTGGCTCCTTTTTTGATATCACTCCTTTTCGGTGTTGAATTTTTTTAAAGTAAAGAGACTTGGCTGCCTTTTTTACACGGAGTGTTTTTTTCTGGGATATCACTTCTTTTGTTAGTTTATTCATACAGCTTGTAGCACAGCTTGTGTCCGTGCAAGAACTTATTTCTTTAAAAAAATACGCCTATGCCGATTTGGATACTTAGAAAAGTTGCGTTTGGTATATAAGATTAAAATAATTATCCAAGAAGAATAGCTTTAAGTTTCGTTACAATCGGTCCAGCCGTTTTCGATATATGACGTCACTTCCGGTTTTAGCAATGGCGGCCGAAAATAATGTCGTCTTGAATTCATAATTATTAGTACAACACATTTCCAAAATTTGATTGCAATCGGTACAGCCATTTTCGATATTTGACGTCACTTCCGGTTTTAACAATGGCGGCCGAAAATAATGTCGTCTTGCATTCATAATTATTAGTCCAACACATTTCCAAACTTAGGTTGCAATCGGTACAACCGTTTACGATATATGACGTCACTTCTGGTTTTAAAAATGGCCGCCGAGAACACTGCAACCTTGAATTTATAATTATTTACAAAGTACGTTTACTTATATCTATTTTAAAGTATAAAGTGGTGAATTAAGCGTCATTTTGCATATTTATGACGTCATTTCCGGTATAGGTCATAAAATGTGTGACGTCATTTCCGGTTTCGATATTTGAATCATCAAATATTACTGATTACATAAAGTTGACCGTCTAAATCGTTTAGCGCTGGTTTTGTTCTAATCTGTTTAGCCGTTTTTGAGACATGATGTCACTTCCGGTTTCAAAATGGCGGCTTCCGGTTGGTTTTATAACAAGTCAAATGAAATATCAAAAGTACAAACGTTACATAAATATCAAGACAATCGGATCAACAGTTGTTGCTGAAATGCAAATCGATGTATATTAAATTTCATGACGTCATTTCCGGTTTATTTAAAATAATGTTCAGTCTTTTGATATTGATAATCCATATAGATGACCGTCTGAAACGATTGGCGCAAATTTCGTTCCGATCGGTCCAACCGTTGACGAGATATGACGTCACTTCCGGTTTCAAAATGGCGGCACAAAAAATTCATGGGGACAAAGTTAAATCAGACGCCAAAAGTGCACACGTGGTAAAAATGTGAGATCAATCGGTTCAGCCGTTTAGGCTGTGGCCTGTTTACCGGATTTTAGCTCCAGCCTACTACTATGATTACTGATTATAAAAACCGCCCTAAAACACTGTTTTCACGGCCCTCTAGCGCGCAAAGGGCGTAACCTATTGTTCCCAAATTTGGTATATGTTGTAGGGTGGGCCATAGCTCGAAATTAAGATATTTCGCAACAATGTGAGATTTCTCAATTTTAAGATCCAGTAGGCCGAAAATGCCACTTTGATGCTTACAGTAAAAGTGGGTTTGCTCCAGCCTTTATATGAGAGTGTGCGCGCGCCGTACGACTTGGCTGGCGTGGAGCGACCGCTCCACTAGATTTATGTAACGTATGTACTTTTGATATCTCATTTGACTTATTATAAAAACAACCGGAAGACCGCCATTTTGAAACCGGAAGTGACATCATATCTCAATAACGGCTAAATAGATTTGAACGAAACCAGCGCCAAACAATTTAGACGGTCAACTTTATGTATTATCATCAATAATATTTGCAGTTTCGCATACCGAAACCGGAAATAACGTCACACATTTTAAAAATCTCACAAATTTACATTTTGATGCAATAAATATACTATTAGAGACAGCTTATAATAAAATGTAATCATGTTTAAATTATAATACAAGGGGTCAGTGATTTCAGCAGCCATTTTGAAACCGGAAGAAACCCCATATCTCGAAAACTGGTTGACAGATCGATATGAAACTAGCGCCAAACGATTTAAAAGGCCATCTCCATGGAATGGGAACAGTCAAACTAGAATATTCCTATTTATGAGACCGGAAATGAAGTCATTCAAATTTATAAATTATTGTAATCCCCACCTATACAATAAATACATATTCAGAATGCTTAAAATGATGCACATCATTGATAGTTATAAATTCTATGTGGCAGTGCAGAAAGTTCAGCAGCCATTTTGAAACCCGAACTGTTGCCATATCTCGGAACTGGGTTGACCGATTGGAATGAAACCTTTGCTATTCTTCATGAGAATAACCAAATTGTAAAGGGTGATTTTTTAAACGGATTTAGTAATTGTTGATTCGATTGTCACAAGTTGTAAGAATAATCTAAAAAAAGGAGTGAAATCCCCATAAAAAACACTTCGTGTAAAAATAACAGCCAAGCCAAGTCTCTTCAACTAAAAAATATATGAAATCTAAAAATTCTGCACTGAAAAGTAGTGATATCAAAAAATGAGCCAAGTAAAAACTTTTTTTGAAAATCAAAAAATACTTGGCGCATCGTTTTTTTAGGGCATTATAGGTATACTTTGTATATGTATGTATATTTGATGTATATTTTATAATTGGCATATACTTCCAAGCTATTTATTTTTTGATTTTCAAATATAGTTTTTACTTGGCTTATTTTTTGATATCACTACTTTTCAGTGCAGAATTTTTAGATTTCATATTTTTTTTTAGTTGAAGAGACTTGGCTTGGCTGTTATTTTTACACGAAGTGTTTTTTATGGGGATTATTCTTAATCATCTTCCAATAAATTCCGCGGTCTCCGTCACAGCCTAAACGGCTGGGTCGATTTACCCGAAAATTTCACCACATATACAGCTCGTCTGCCTGAAGATACCTTGCCCTTACGAATTTTTTGTGCCGCCGTTTTGAAACCGGAAGTGACGTCATATCTCAAGAACGGCTAGACCGATCGGAACGAAATTTGCGCCAATCGATTCAGACGGTCTTCTATATGAAATAACAATAGTTAAATTGAAGTTTTCTAATTACTAAATGAAATATCAATAGTCGAAATATACATTTACTATTACCAAAACCGGAAATGACGTCATAAAAATGAAAAATCAGACTTTAATCATCTCTTACTGCAATAACTACATATTGGTGGGTACAATGTGGTGGCAGTGATTGGTGGCAGTGATTTCAGTCGCCATTTTGTTAACCGGAAGTGATGCCATATCTCGAAAACGGCTGGACCGATTGGAACGAAGCTTTCGCTATTCCTCATGGAATATCATTTTAAGCATTATTTAGTACCAAACGCATGTTTTCTTAGTAACCAAATCGGAAATGGCTTATTTTTTTAAATGAATTAGTCATTGTTGCTCCGATTTGTGTTACAAGTGTGAAAATCATCTAAAAAAAGGAGTGATATCCCCATAAAAAACACTCCGTGTAAAAATACCAGCCAAGTCTCTTCAACTATAAAAAAATATAGGAAATCTAAAAAATTCAGCACTGAAAAGTAGTGATATCAAAAAATGGGCCAAGTCAAAACATGATTTTAAAAACCGAAATATACTTGGCACATCGCTTTTTTTAGGACATTAAGGTATATTATTTATATTTAAATTTACATTTGATTTTTGGCATCTATATTATTTATACACGATGCGCCAAGTTTATTTCGGTTTTTAAAATAATGTTTTGACTTGGCCCATTTTTTGATATCACTACTTTTCAGTGCTGAATTTTTTAGATTTCCTATATTTTTTTATAGTTGAAGAGACTTGGCTGGTATTTTTACACGGAGTGTTTTTTATGGGGTACTACAGTACTGCATACGTTGCACAAGTGGCCTACATTTTAGTTTAACAATGACAACATTAGGTATGAGTTAGGTTCATAAAAGTAATAATATTCTTATAAAATAGATGAAATTTAGGTATACAAATGCAACACATATTGTATAACATATAAATTAAAAGTAATGTAGAGTAGGTAGTTAATGTTACATTAACGAAAACCTTGATTATCAGATACCTCAGTTATTAGTATTGATTATTTATGTTTAGTAGTACATAAACACTATATACTTTACAATGTTTTGTGTTAATTTTATCTGTTTTTATGTCATTACAAGTGCAGGTACCCTTTTTCAGATAAATGATCATTCCGTGTAAGCTGTAAGGTTGAGGTAGTATCCATTGAATTAACAAAATTAATTGTTATCATTATCATCATTGGGGTAGGTGTTTAAAGATATTGATTAGATTTGATTGATTGATTTGATTAGTTTGGTTTAATGGCGCGTCAACGACGAGGTTATATTGCGTACATTAATTGTTATATTTATCTTTGTTGATCATAATTGGAGGTCAAGGGGAGGGGGTCGACTTAACGGGCCCGATCCGGGGTAGTCCAGCACTGGTGGGAAGGCCAGGCCGGAATGGGGACGGACCGGGGAGTGTGAGGATTCGGGCCGGCTGAACCCGATTTCAGGGGGATCACCATCTCGAGGGGGGAGGCCGGCCCGAGGGGACCGCAAATTGAAGGGAGGGCATGGTTAGGCCGACCCTGGCTGCTCTTGGTCTGGGCCTCACCACTGATCTGTCCGGCATGGGTAACCCTTACACATGAGCATATGCTCGCGGCGTAGCTGCAATGGATCATTGGCCAACACAAACCCCACCACCGCGATAAGGTGACAGCCGTCGGGGGGTTAAAGATATTTGTGTAATCAGTCTTCTCATGGTAGCGAGTGGGTATATACATAAAAAAGTGATACCTATTGTGATAGCTTAGAGGAAAGGTACATATTAAAAGAATAAATGATCAAGAGTTGAGTCTACAGTTTAAAAACTATAGGAAAACGCTCTGTGTAACGCGTTGATGAGCGAGCACGGATACACGCAACACCTCGAACCGAAATTATGTCTATCGAATGTCATTAAAAGCCATTAATTCTTTAGTTTCGTCACATACTTGTATAAAAATCTCCAAAATCTCCAAAAATATTGGTGCCAATCCTTGCTAAGTTTTAAGTTGATCGATTAAACCTTTATGATTGAACGGTTCCTTGTTAATTTTCAAAAATCACAGGATCTCGTTCAAAAAATATACCTGGGACCACCCATATGATATGATATGTAGTGTGTGTACACAATATCAGATCAATCTGTTGAACGGTCATTATTAGTTTCATATCGTTTAAAACTTTCTGCTCTAACTACCTTGCCTTGAACTGTAGATTCGAAGTCGCCGTGAATTTGACAGCCAACACGCAAAATGTCCCTAAAATGACAAAAACTTTTGAAAATAACGACAGATTAGAGTGAAAATTAGCAAAAATACTTTAAATGTTGGTACCAATGACCATGCGAAGTTTTTAGCTGGTCGGTCAATCGGTTCCAGTTTAAATTTCAAAAATCACAGGAAAAATGGTTTTAAATTTGAACCAATTGGAGGATTTGGCTGAAATTTTTTTTGATTGGGTACACTGTTGGTTGCAATGACTTTGCTAAATTTCAAATTGATCGAACCAACCAATCGAAAGATAATTTTTATAAAATTTGAACCAATCACAGGATACCGTTCAGAAAATATCCCAGGGATCGCATAGATTACGTTAGTATGTGTACAAAATTTCAGATCGATTGGTTGTGCGGTTTGACCTGGGCAGTGCAGGCAAAAAAAAAAAAAACACACAGAGAAAGTGCCATAAGAGTACCGTGGTGACGCTCGCTACGCTCGCTCAATAAAGTGCCTTGTCAGTGGTCAGACAAATTGACAATTTAAAATATAGGTAGGTACCTACATTTATTTAACATAAATGTAGTGAGGTAACATTTTAAGATACCTACCTAGATATTATTAATTACTAATTGCCTAGTGCCTACTTATATCTACTAAAAAAGTGTTAGTATTTGAGGGTGTATTATGTTTCAGCTAATAAACACACTTTTCTGTTACCTTCCTAATTATTTCAACTCGCGAACAAATTGTTTGACTACTGACAGTCTCTTTTAGAATGTGTGTTCTTTCTTGATAGAATAAAAAACTTATTATTAAAACGAGGAACAAGTATCAACACATTATGTAATATTCCTTGTTCTTGTCATTATTCTGTTTTTATAAAGTATTTTTCTGAATTGATCAATCATTCGTTATTTATTCTGTTAGTTTATTGTACCTTATTACAAATAACTGATCATAACAACATGAAATTTTCTCATCCTACCTGTAGTGGGAAATTCGGTATTTTTATGAAGCAAATTTTTGACGCAATATTTTTCTCAATCAATACTATTATAATACCATTTGAGTCCATAGTTGGCGACGCCATTAAATCGAATGTGGTGCAAGATAATCTTTGTGAAGATAATGCTAATACATACTTTTTACGACAGGGAAATCTGGCCAAGTGTCACAGCCATCCACAAGCCGCATTGTAAGTGATGTTACAAATGCCCTTTGTGAGCTTCGGACAGATGTGATTAAGTTCCCACGGCGATTAGAGGTGCAAACCAGGACGAAAATTGATTTCCATCGCATTGCCCGGATGCCTCGAGTGCTTGGTGCCATAGATGGTACCCATATTAACATCATTCGACCCTCAGTGGAAAGGCCTGAGGAGTTCATCAATCGCCACCAGCGCTTCAGCGTCAATGTGATGGCAGTTGGCAGTGCAGTTGTGCTGGCCGACTACCCTGGATCGAATGGAGATGCCCACATTTGGGCTTCCAGTCGTTTGTCGACTCTATGCACAGATGGCACCATAACCGATGGTTGGTTGTTGGGTAAGTTGCAGCATAATAATTAATAAGTCTCCAAAGGTAATGTATGTTGACAGACACATACATAGTATAAGTTTTTTCATGTGGAGTTGATGTGAAACTTGATTTAAATTGTTAATTTTAAGTGTCTATTTTCTAACAAAGTAACGTTAACATTATTGACGAGCCAAAATAATGGAATTAATGATTTTTCATGTCCAGGAGATTCTGCTTATCCCTTCCTCCCATGGATGATGACTCCTCTACACAATCCAGTGACAGACGCCGAGAAGAGCTACCAAAAAGCCCACACCAAGACTCGTTGCACCATCGAGAGAGCATTCGGGCTCCTGAAGTCACGTTAGCGCTGCCTCGACAGTACAGGGGGCGATCTGTGTTACGAGCCGACAGCAGTGTGTCGCATCACAGTGGCATGTTGCATTCTGCACAACTTGTGCATCGATGCCGGACTTCACCATAATGTGGACCCTGACGTACAACAGCGAGTCTTGGCAATGCGGGCAGACCCTGTGCCTGCTCTGAGAGGCATTGACACTGATATTCAACGCCGGTTGATCAACGAGAATGTGTGGTAGGTATTGACAAGATAATCAGTGTGGCGTAACTGAATTATTATCAATGAACATTGCCATGGATCAGTTCGAGCTTGATGCGGTTAGCCTTCCGCAATAATCAAAAAGACTCCTTGCATGGGTTGTGACCTTGGCGTTGGTCAAGGAGCTTTGAACAAACGACAACCCGATATTTATTGATACTCATCAACACCAGAGTTACCGAGGCGCAGATGCGGACACTGACCAATTACTGGTTCGAGTGAGGTTCTGGCAATTTCTATCTGTGGCAAGGGTGGAGAGAGACGCCAGAGGTTTGACGGCCAGAAGCTGACTGCGATATGGGGAGTGGTTTCAGGAAGAGGCCTCTCACCAAGCAGGACTGGTTGTAAATAAAGGTAATACTGTTATTTATTAAACCAATGAAATCTGTTAGTGCTGTCAATAAAGCACAGAGGTAAACCTTGTCTCTCTCGTCTGTGAGAACGATACGCACTTTGAGCATGTTGGATTCTCGGAAACACCGAGGCTTACTACAGTATGAAGATCTATCCATCATAGGAAGAGAGGAGAGTTTACGTAGTGCTGGCCTAATTCAACACTTGCCAGAGAAAAGGGGAGGAAGGAAGGCAGCTCCCCGGACGACCAGGCAAGAGGTGGTTGGACAGCGCACAGGAGGATCTGGATCGACTCGGTGTGCGAAGATGGTGGAGGCGTGCCTTGGATCAGGATGTGTGGAAAGCCGTAGTAGCGGAGGCCAGGACTGCAAGGGATGTAACGCTTATAGAGTATGGTGAGTTGTAAATACGTATCTAGGAATAACGCACACTAAGAACCTTAGCTGGTCTGTGTATCAAGTGCAACTAGTTGTCTCCTCAACTAAAAACTAAAAGTAGGTACGTAATATAAAAATATATCCATGTCATTGTGTCATCCTATCAAGGAGAACAGTCTTAATTCGGCTCTAAGTACTGCAGCTGAATTTGGGACCCACACTCTGCAGGACTCGTCAACGCCATCGAAAAAGTCGAGACAACCGGCCAGATATATCACCAGATGCCATCAATCTTTAATGAATAGTCCCGAGTTAATTTCTCCGACCATCTGCTGCTCCGTTAACGCTACTTCTCGACGTACAGATCAGCAGTCGATTGCGAAGGCTATGAAATAGCCTGCCATTAAACGAACTTGACAAAAATATATTTCCGGCTATGTAAATATCGTACTAGATATGTAGGTATGTATTACCGGTGCACCAGATGCAGAGCAGGGAGAAGTGGTAACACAGCCGATAAAGAAATCAAGGAATGTCAGAAAGTGCCTGCTATACATCATGAGAAGAGAACTTATTTTTAACTCGTAAAAGGTTGAAACAATTTTGAATGGTATTATTAGAAAAACTTATTTATTAGGTACATTCAAGAAATGATAAAATGGTATTCGAAACAAACACATTCGCTGAAAAATATGTGCTGGCTAATCTAATGAAGTCTATGCTATTGCAGCTCATCATCTTTTTCAAGTACCGACCTAGTTGAACTCAGATTTCATTGTTGATAATAACAAGGATTGATTATCAAGGAAACTCACAAACAGCCAATGCGTTTCGTTCAAATACCGTTTGATGATTTGTAGATTGTACCTATTAACTACTAATTTGAATCGAGATCTAAAACTATTTAGAGAAGTGAGAAAGAAGTTGAGTCATTACATGTAATTTTTCTTTCTCAGCGGCCATCTTCTCTCCATGTCTCTTACGTTTATCGTTGAGTTCAATTTCCTTCAAATCGTTACTTTTCTTGATTTCTTGGACTAATTTATTGAATTCATTAGCCAGATCTTCACGGAAATCATTGGTTCCACTTACTGCATCGGCCACGGCTTTTATCTCACTGTTGAGAGTTGTGGTGTTCTTAACAATTGTTGCTTGCATGTCGGCCTTTGTAACCCTAGGTTTCTTCCTTTTTTTCTTAGCTGGCTGCACGACTTCTACCTGATCGGCATCTGCTTGCGGTTCTTCTTCTTCTTCTTCTGCCACACCGGTATCCGGCTCGATTTCAACATTGAAGAGAAATGTCTCCTGCTGCTGAAAGTCTTCAAATGCCAATGATGGTCCCTCTACATAGAGCATAGAGCTATTAGAACTAGAGAGCCTATATACTGGGGGAAGAAAGTGGCCAACTCGTGGGCGCCATCTTGTTGTACTCAAGTCATGGACGCCTGTCAAGGTCGTCAAAGTCTCTGGCTCTCTAGCCACAGCCAGCTACTTGCCCACTGTTTGAGTGAAGCAAGATGGCGGCTCCCATAAAACGGCGCACCCATTGGTTAATTCTTCAACCAATAGAAAACAGTCACCCAGTTGGCCACTCTCTTCCCCAGTATATAGGCTCTCTAATTAGAACCTGCTCTCTCTTGGTTGTCTTTCAGTCGGTAAGTTTTGGCCGAAACGAGACTTGGTGTTTGAGTGTCGGAGGGCGGGCGGACAATTGTCTCCTCTGCGGGCCTCTTCCGTTTCTGTGGCTTTGCTCGACTATATTGCAAAGAATACTCATTAATACAAGCTGTAATACAAGTAGGTATATTTTTAGTGTATACCTACCATATTTGTGTTTCTTTCTGGATTACATTACCATTTAACATAAGTCAAGCTATGACTTTTTCGTGAATAGGTGATTAACTAATCTGTTGATTTACTATTAGAAACAATTAAACACTAAGAGTGCAATCATTTTTTTTAATAAAGATCACTATTGTGTGTACAAGAATGTGGAACTATACGAGGGGTGATCAAAAAGTTCAAGGACTTTATAAATTCCGAGGCAATGTAGCGTAGGAGAGCAGTGCTGTTGGCAGCATTGTTTAGCATGACTTCCTGAGCACAAATGTTTTTTTCAGATAATCAATAACCTTCTTCATTGTGCAGTTACAGCTGTTATGGTGTAACATTTTTTTTTGATTTTGTGATCATTTGTGAAATGGATCAAAACGAAGAGCAACAACATGTGTCAAGTTTTGTGTGGCGTTGGGTAAATGTTTTACAGAAAATTGTCAGATGTTTAGAGGTTTTGGTTATGAATGTCTGAGCTGATCACTGGTGTCATGAGTGGTACAAGAGATTGTCATAAGTCGAAGTTGACGGGCGCTCTCAGCGAGGACTATCTTCGGGCAACGTCCGGCCTTGTTTTAATCTCTAGTACCACTAATGACACCATGATCGGCTGAGACATTCATCACCAAAACCTCTTGCAAGAACCGAAAAGTTTCAGCAAAAGTTTTACCCAACTTCACACAATACTGGACACAAGTTGTTGCTCTTCTTTTTGTTCCATTTCACAAATGATCACAAAATCAAAAAAAAATGTTACACCATAACAGCTGTAACTGCACAATGAAGAAGTTTTTGAATTCTTGAGTTTTTGCCTTCAACTTCGTTGAAGGCGGGGGTCGGAACTGTCGAGCGTCAGCGCGTCCTATTTCCAATTGTTTGCAGAAACGTTGAAGGTCCTCCACACGATAACAAGTATGCAAGCTCAAACCTTCCAAAAAGTAGGGTTGAAGGTTGCGTCGAATAATATCCAGTTTCTCCATCTCGGGCATCTTCGGTGAAAGTCTGTTACATAAGTTATCTATAACCGAGAAGTACAAACTAATGCTTTCGTTCTCGCCTTGGGTCCTTGCTCGGATCTCGTCCCTCAAGCGTAGGTCGTAGTCCGGAGGTTGATACTCCTCTCGAAGAGCGTCCACCAGTTGGTCCCACGATTCTAAATTGCGTCGAGCTGAGCGAAACCAAATCCGCGCTGGTCCCTCGAACAAGTCGATCGCTTCATACCACATATCGTCCTTCGATGTATGTCGAGCATCCATAAGGTCCTGTACATTCTCAAGAAATGCACTCACACTGGGAGCTTTTCCTTCACCTGAAAACTTTTTAATACCCCAAGTCGAGACTGGTCTCTGTTTCGGTCGTCGTTTAATAACCGGTGACACAGCTGTTTCGGGATGATTCATCTGAAAAACACCCATGGCTTCCACTAGAGTATTAAACCGGGTTTGAATCACTTCAAGGTCATGAAGTACAGTGTTCTTCTCTGTGGTAACAGCATCAGCATCATTCGTAACTAACCGCAAGCGTCTGTTGATGAAATGGAATTTCAAGTCAATGGTTCTCTTTGTATCATCTGCCCCTTCATAAGTCTCAACGAGATCCCTTATTTCGACAATTTTAACCCTAATCAAGGTTAACTCAGCAAGAGAATCTGCCTCAGTCATCATGAATGAACAATATTATCGAAAAGTATGGTTAGTGTGCGATACACCGCTCACCGTAGTTCGAGTCGCAGTCGTAAGCGAAGAGAAGTCAATCGAAGCGAAACGATGCTCGTAACTCGAAGTCTTGAATTGTAGTTGAAGCTCGTGGTTCCCACGTTGTAGCATCAATTGTAGATTGTAGCTCGGGCCTTCACGTTGGCTGCGCCAATTGTAGCCGCGTCAGTAACCTCGGCCGCTGACAGCGTCCACCTTAACACCACGAGCAGGTCGTGGTGTGTCTTTGCCTAGTGGCTAGCTCAGACATAGATAGGTCGATGGGTTTGAGCATAGAAAAACAATTAATTAAACAAAGTAGGAACTAGGAGACTACAAAGATGTTCGGCAGTGGTTACTCAGTACAACTCAATACTCAGAATTACAAAAGAAATAATCCACACAGGTGGTTTTATTACACAAAACCATCAACTCAAAAGAGTTACTGAACTGAACAAGCATAAAATAAATAGCACATGGTTTGAGTAGAAAAATGCAAATGGCCTCCGGCCCATGAAGTTACTAGATTGAACAAGAAAGAAAAGTAAATAATTAAATAATACAGTGTGGCAATGCCAACACTTACCTCGAGAGCCTCCTCGACAGATTACTAAACACTAGAGTCAAAATAGGCTAGCACTTTGGTTCGAGAACCTCCGTGCACATTTACTCTGGTACCTTCTATACCTTTCTCATACGTACTCAAATTGTGGAAAGCATAAAATAGCTGTATAATAATGGAATTTCGAAATACAGATCTAAACAGAATAATGGTCTATCCGAGACGAAAACCGAAGGGAACGAACAGGACGTCTTGATCAGAGAACGCCCTTCAAGAAAACCACGAGGTTGGCAAAACGTCGGTAGCAAGCAAGACAGTCAAACGCCTCAAACTCACAAACTGAATCGAATGAACGAAACCAGCTTGGCTCTACAAATAGACTAAGGGCAAGACTTCTTAGCAAAAACACAAATGAAAGTCTAAGAAAACATTCATAGACTAAAACTGAAAGGCGTGAGCCGTATGTGAATCTACTTTACCATGCTTCCCGGTTTACCCTGGCTCGCGGAGTTCACGTCCGAGCCCCTCGGTAGTCGACACGAAAAGACATCGAGGGAAGTTACATGATTTACGAGCAAGACAAAATATCATCCCTTACATTACATCCGGTAATGGAAAATTACCTGTACAACGTCAGAATGACAGCTCGCATCAAAACCTACAAGGTCGGACCATGCTACTTGACCGAGCAGTGGCGCTATCACACGGCTGAACAGATAACTAACAGTAAAAGAGTGGGAAAATACAAAACCCAATAGGTGGAATAGATGTAAGGTAGGTAATAGTTTTTTAAACTGTTACAACATAAGTTATGTTATACATTTAGAGAGGAACAAATAACGTATTAATGAAGATTTAAATGTACATAAATGTAATTTAGTGCCATAATGCATCATGTTTTACCAGTAATATGTACCTATGCCTTAAATAAAATGGATAAGAAGATACACATTTTTTATCAATGATGTAATTACTTGTACCTACCTACCTACCTACCTACCTACCTACCTACCTACCTACCTACCTACCTACCTACCTACCTAGAAGATCCAAATTTCCATTTCATCAATCGATAAGTTTGCTCAAAAGTATCTTTGAGAGCTAGTAGATCGGTATTAACTACCAATACCTTTGCTTTATAATGTCAAAAATCTGTTTTAACAAATCGTCAATCACAGACTCGAGTAATCTGCCTCAAAACAATGTGTAAAATATTTATTCTGTGCTTATTGTGAGACTTGTCATATTATTATATATTCAACCAAAATTTATTGGGTACTTGACTCTCCAATACAAAATCAGTAGGTACCTATATTGAATTGATTAGGCATAATTATCTAGCCATTCTTGGGTAATACAGTGGGCAATACTCACACTCTGAATGGATCTTGGAGTTGGTGCAACGGCGTTGATGGATAGGGTAATACTTTCCCATGCCCTTAACTTCATACTATAAGTTAAAGATGGGCTCAGTTCTCCGTTGATTATTCGGTCATGAATTTGCATCTCTTTCGACAGAATGTCCATTTCGGCAACTGTGAAATTAATGTGACGCTCCCTCTTGGAATCCATTTTGAATGTTTTAAACGATTCAAAAACGTTCGCGGTTCTATTTTTCGTAGCACTGCCTTCTCGACATACTGTCGTTGCGAAGATGGAATGATTTTAGAGTAGGCAGTGGTCTCGTTTCATTGGCTATTCCATATTTGGCAGTCGATAACCTAAGGGCGGAGCCTAATTTGCTAACACCGCCGTAATCCACCATCAGAAATGTTGGTGAATACGATTTGCCATCTTGTGTTAGCGGCGATTAGAGGCAGAATAAGGTAATCCGGAATAGCACCGATTATCGAAAAGCTTTGTGAATGAGGCCCCAGGTATTTTGAGATAGCTGAACTTTCGAGCTTGGATACCAAGCCAGTAGGAGGCTTTTTGAAGCAAGTATTTTCGAGACACGGAGTACCAGAGAGGGATTATTGTGACAATGGCCCTCAGTTCAGACACGATTTTAAAGTGTTTGCAAAAGATTACGGTTTTGAACATGTAACGAGCTCTCCAATGTTTGCGCAAAGCAATGGATTCGTGGAAGCAGCTGTTAAGATTGTTAAACTACGCTTGAAGAAAGGAGGCGATGTCGATAAAGCATTGATGTCATATCGTGCAACTCCTCTAAGTAACTACGCTTGAAGAAAGGAGGCGATGTCGATAAAGCATTGATGTCGTATCGTGCAACTCCTCTAAGTAACGGATTCAGTCCATCTGTTGCTCTTCAATCGACAGATTCCAACAGTTCCGTGCACAAGCGCTCATCTGCAGGCTAGAGTTCCAGATCGTAGAGTCTTGGAAGGGAAGGAGAAGTCGGCGAAAGAAAATCAGAAAATGCATTATGATCGCCGTCACGGGGTACATCAACTTCCAGAGCTGAAGCCGGGAGAACCTGTGTGGATCATTGATCAACGTGTCTATGGTCATGTAGTCGAGAAAGCTCCGGAACCCAGATCGTATGTACTGCAGACGCCGTTGGGGCAGATTAGAAGAAATCGTTTCCATTTGATTCCCGCTCCACACCGAGAAGGCGAACAAGAGGAAGGTGCAAGATTTCCGTCGAGCGAAGAACCAGAAGCGGTGTCGCAGCCGGCTCCGGATCCAGTAGAGTTTGGAGTCGAGAGAGACGAGGAGTCTACAGGAGTTACGAAGACTCGCTACGGTAGAATTATTAAAGCTCCCACAAAACTTGACTTGTAAACTTTAGAGGGGAGATGTAATATCAGTACCTAGTAACTTTAGCATTTGCAGTTGGCAACAGAGTAACTTCAGTAACATTTGACATTATTAGGTTGTCCAGCTTGCTCGAGGCGAGATCGCAACGTCATGATCCGTCAGTGATTCGCGTTGCATATTGTTGTATTTTAAACTATGTTCTCAATCAATAAAACTCGTATAATAACATTAATTGTGTTTAAACATTATTATACATCGAAACATAACAAGGGGGATAATGGAGGATATCACGGGGATATTTTATATAAATAAATTATATTTAATTTGCTTTAGTTGTTTGATATGACTGAAAAAGTAAACTCGTAACTAAATCTAAATTTCAATTGTTTCTCCTTTTTCACTGCCCTATGGAAACACGAACTTCAAAATAAAAAAAGTGCACCTAAAAGGTTTCCTGCCAGAAGTGGCTCCATCAAGTATCGCTTATTTGTTCGAATAGCCTGATGCACAATTGAAATAAGGTTTATGGTTTAAGATTTAGTGTTAAGTGTTTAGTGTATAAGAGAAATGAAAGGTGCTGTTATAACGTTATCATGCACAACTGTCACAAGCGTCGTGCAAGGTTAATGCTTTAAGGTTTAAGCTGAAATTAGAAATCAACTAAATCCATTTCTTATTGCCAAACACTATTTCACCTTATGAAGAACCAATCCGAAGAGAGCAGAGTAAATCTGTGGCTGGCAGCAATAACGGCTTTTAAATATAAAAAATGCAAAAAATGAAATTGGTATAATGTAAATTCTTTAAAATAATCAAGGAATCGAATGGTGAAGTCAGATCAGAAAATTTGTTATTAATAACAATTAAAAATTTGCTTAAGAACAGCCTTTTTGTTACTTTTGAAAATGTTGTTTCTGGAAAAACAACCTAAGAGCAGTTAAGCCACTGTCATCTATGCCGTACAGCATTACAAATTGCTATTTCAGTGGCTGGAAAACAACGTAAGTATTGGATTACAAATTGCTTTTTCAGTGGCAGGAAAAACGACCTAACTACACTTAAGCCTTTCACAACACAGCGAACATACAAAGTTAATTTTAAAAACCGTGCAATTCTGGGTCTGGAAAAATGACCTAAGTCCTAACACTAATTAGTTAATTAACGGGATTTATATAATTTAAAAATCCTGTATATTGCTTACATTATTAGGTATAATAACTTTCTGACAGTAATATTTCAAAAATATTTGTTATTACTGCCAGCCCCAGAAATATCAATGTCAAATTCGTACGGGAAAATAAAAAGTCTTCTGAATTAATGTCCTGGGAAGAATTTTCATTTGATATATGTGCCTAGTCTTGACTCTGTTATAACATCGTAAACACTAAACACTAAACCTTAAATCATAAACCTTAATTCAATTGTGCATCAGGCTATACACAAAGTATAACCTAAATCATTCTGCAATTGAATGCACGTATACTCTTTATAATATACGTTAGATTTAATTTTCTTAACTTACCACTGTTTTGAATAATTCTTTGAAACACATATTCGCAATCGACTATTCCACACTTGTAAGATGTTTGAATCTTTTTAGGCAAACGTCAGTTGAGATCTGTTTGTTTTGTTTTCATTGGTAACTGAAGATAATCGAACATAGAGGACCGTGCTTTGGAGATTAGCATTTCCGAGAAGCGGTGTCCTATCCGTTCAAGTCGTTTAGATACTGACGAATATATAGTTGAGCGAGCGAAGCGAGCGTCTCCTTTTGGCTCTTTTGGCACGGACCTCTGTTTTTTATATTTTTTTTCTGTTACCTGACGATATAAAGATCAGAGTTTTTCTTCGATCGAGCTGAAGATTTGCACACATGTAGAGACAACCTTTTCTGTTTGCAGACCCCAAAATTTTTTGAAATCCATTCTTTGGCTAAGATTTAAATAAACATCTCCTGATGGTAGGTTGAAAAATGACAATGCCTTCGATAAAACTGATCAAACTCATATTTTGGCTATGCAGGTCAGAGTTTTTCTTCGATCGAGCTGAAATTTTGCACACATGTACTAGAGACAACCTTTTCTGTTTCAAGAACCTAATTTTTTTGAAATCCATTCTTTGGTTAAAATTTAAATAAATATCTGCTGATAGGCTGAAAAATGAAAACGGTCTTCGATAATTCTGATCAAACTTATTTTATTTTATTTTATTTATTATTTATTTGTTAGCTCAGAAGCCATTAGTATACACATACAATATTATAACTCTTATACATTACGTTTCCTTAACCAATCCATACATTTTGATTTGAAACAATTTACACTTTCAACAGACCTTACATCAACAGGCAAACTATCGTATATCCTCGACCCGTCATTAAATACAGACCCTTTCCATTTATTACTTTTGCAAAACCTCTGAACGCTGTTTCCTTTCAATGCTCCCCTGGTATTAATTGTATACAGCTCATTAACTGATTGAAACTTTTTACTGAGATACTCTGGCATCCTGCCTGTTTTGATTTTATAGATAAAAACTAATACTAACAATAATATAGTGTCACTGACACTTAACCATCCTAATGTATTTAACATTAATTGCACTCTGGTCTCTTTCTTGCATCTCATTATGCATCGCATGGCTTTGTTCTGTAGCACTTGAAGTCTGCAGATATCATTTTTGTACGCATGGAACACCACCGTTGCACCGTATTCAAAGTGTGGCTTGATTATCGTATTATACACAACTTCTCTTGTCCACATAGATAACCTCCCTCCTATTCTTCTCAAATAGCCAACCTTTTTTCTAATTTTCTTTACCATGTATTCCATATGTGCCTTGAAATTTAATTGATCGTCCAACAATATACCTAAATATTTAAACTCACCAAGCAGTTCAACTTCTTCAGATTCAATTACAATTTTTAAATTAGGGTCTACAGTTTTGATTTTACAATTACGGTACTTTTGCATGATCATTAAGACCAACATTGTCGCTTATTTTACAAAATGTCATCCCAATCAGTTAAGAACGTATGAACTTATTGACATTTTTAATATCTGTCAGTAATGAAGTATCGAAATGAATGTTTTCCAGTGCCAATTGAATTGATTCTGATTTGCTTTATGAACCAGGTGCTTAGATGCTATTTTAAAGTTTAGATGAAAAGCATTATATACTTTTATGTTGATTTAGTGATCATATTTCTATTCAATATGGATGTAGGTATATGTTTTCTGTGCGTTGTGACGCATTTCCGTTTCGAGAATTTGCACGTACCCGTGCTCGCTCATCAACGCGTTACACTGAGCGTTTTCCTAGTAAGATATTGATGCTCAACATTTCAGGGCGCTGTTTTTCAAAAACAAGGGGGGAGGGGGAGAAATTATATATTGATGACCTTTTGGCGCAAGTGTGATGGTGAGGGAGTTGGTGAAGGTTTGGTGAGTGGTAGATATAGACGTAACAGTAACAACGGTTTATTAAAGATAAGGTTACAGAGTTGTAATGGCGGTGTACGTCTGTCCCTCTCGATGTTCTGAGACCGACTGGCAATGGCTGCTTCGTCAACGAAGACGGTGATTGGTCGAGACGGCGAGCGCGCTGCATGTTGGGACTGCCGGTAGAGTTGGCTGGCCTGTGCCGTCATGTTAGCGTGTGTGCTGTTGGCGGGAGATACGACAGGGCAGATCGAACCGTCATGTATCTCATACATCAACACGTTGCCTATGTGAGACGTAGTGAATAAAGTGCTGAAGTGATATTTTTCCGTCGGCGCAGGTTTTAACATTTTGATCTAGTTCCTAGAGGGTCGTTCCACGGCCCATCGACCAGTTTTGAAAAAAAGTGGCCGCGGCCTGATTTTTTATTCTTTTCAAATTTTGCACAGTTGTTACCTATCATATGTTTAGCTTAGCCACATCTCGCTTTTTTTTGTGATGCGCCGATATCGAGTTACATGGCGCCAAAGTTTGAATGTGGCGAAAAATCGACGAAAAGACGCTCTCATATTTTCTATGTTCATTCCAACACTATTATAGATATCAACTTGAAACCAGCGGCAATCTTTTCCTTAGATACGAAACTATCATTGTATGTTAAATGGTAGTCATAAAATTTCCATACAAGTGGTAAAAATTTGGGGTAAAAAACCACAAAAATGTTGCATTTTGCAGTTTATTTATGACGATATTTTTCCATGAAGGGCTTAATTTAAAAAATCCAAAATATTTGTGTGATTACTACACATCTGTATCAACAAAGTTTACCCCTTAAGTGTTTGTGTTTTTTACCCCTTCAAACAGAAATGTTGTCTCAAAACTCTCAAAATGTCAAAATTTGGCATATTTGACCCCATTTTGACAGAGAAGGGTCAACATTACAGTCATCCAAAAAATATAATTATTTAAAGTTATCCTTTGTCTACAAATTCCCGCAAGTTTCATGTTGTGTTTCGGGTTAGTTACGGAAATATGCATTTTCAAACGTACTACTATAGCGAGTGAAATTGCCATCAATGCCGTAGCGTGAAATAATGTAATTAGGTATATTACGTACTAGAGGTGAGCGCGTGACGTGACTTACGACTTTTAGCGTGAGTGTGCGTGAGTGTGCACACGACTGCTAAAAGTTGTGCGTGAGTGTGCAAAGTTACTGGTCACGCGTGAATCGTGACACGCGTGTCACACGGGACTAAAATATTCACAACTGTGATCTCTTGGTCTACTTCAGAGCTTCTTCAGTCTTGAAGATATAATTGATCTTATTTTTCATTCAATTGTGAATGAAAAATTATTTTATGGGTATTGAATTGGGTGAAATAGTTTTGGGTTGTTCACGGAGCAGCTCTAAATAAGTAACTTTTTATACTAGAATATTTCTCTATTTTGTATTAAATAATTAAAATTTTAATCACCTTTTTACCCATTATGCAGCCATGTCTGCGTGCCAAATTAGTCTCTATAACGTTAAAATTAAAAGAAACGCCCGGCGGGTCATGATTTTCTTCATTTTTACATAATTTTTCATTACCATCAACCGATTTCTGTACATGGTCATCTTGATGTTAAAATTAAAGGGAACCTTGATAAGCAAATTTAAATATTTTATGCGTCCCAACCTATAGTTATTATCGGGTATAAGAAAAGACATGTAAAGGTAGTCCGTGGCCAAGTTACATTTCTCAAGCTAGACATTTTAAATATTTTAAATTTTCCAAGACAACTTTTTGAAAAGTGTAGACGGCTGTTGTTGTACTGTGTTGAAGGTGGTTACTAATTAAACAAACGCTCCTGGAGATCATCGTCTCTCAAGTAAAGAACAAATAAGTGAATAGTATAACTTGCTCGTTTACCCAGTGGTAACTTTGTATCTCATCCTGGACCACGAATGTAAAGTTTTCAGAAAAATCACCCGAAATGATGCACTCTTTTCGCTGTAGAGTTTCCCTTCTCTGTCTCTAAAAGCAGCTGACTGTATACAGGATATAAAATGATGCTGTTTAAGATTGGTGAGTTTGTCAATTAATGTTTGAATGATATCTGTGTATGTTTCCTTGACGTTGTTGAGTCTGCAGCGATCTGTTGAAAGCCACTGCTTGAAACTCACCCACTCCTTCACACAATCTTCTGCACCAGAGTAAAGAGAACATGTAGCACTGATATGCACTATTTTTGCAGATTTAATCTAAATATATTCCAACAGCACACTCCATTTTGATGGATGCTTTCGATCTACTCGGATGAAAACTTTGAACTGAACTGATTCTTAAAGCATGAAACAAACACAAAACCCTTAACTCTGTACAAGTGCTGTGCCAGATCACTTCATTAAATCAGTCATCATCTTCAAAAGATAAGTCTAAGAATTATTGAATATGACAACTTCTGGTCTGATTCCTAAACTCCATAAATCGCCCCGCGTTATTCATTCACCACTTGAGCCGGTCACCCCATATGTAAGTCTTCATAGCGATTCAATAAATTTATGTTAACAATACGTTTACCGTTAGAGTTAATAATGTTGTTCTTAAAATGTTGAGATATTACATTCATACCAATAATAAACCATAACACAAAAATTACAAAATTCATTAATTTAAATTTGGTCATTATTCATGAAATTATTAAGTCACTAAAAAATTCATATTTCCGTAACTAACCCGAAACACAACATGAAACTTTCGGGAGTTTGTAGACAAAGGATATCTTCAAATAATTATATTTTTTGGACGGCTGTAATGTTGACCCTTCTCTGTCAAAATGGGGTCAAATAAGCCAAATTTTGACATTTTAAGAGTTTTGAGACAACATTTCTGTTTGAAGGGGTAAAAAACACAAACACTTAAGGAGTAAACTTTGTTGATACAGATGTGTAGTAATCACACAAATATTTTGGATTTTTTAAATTAAGCCCTTCATGGAAAAATATCGTCATAAATAAACTGCAAAATGCAAAATTTTTGTGGTTTTTGACCCCAAATTTTTACCACTTGTATGGAAATTTTATGACTACCATTTAACATACAATGATAGTTTCATATCTAAGGAACAGATTGCCGCTGGTTTCAAGTTGATATCTATAATAGTGTTGGAATGAACATAGAAAATATGAGAGCGTCTTTTCGTCGATTTTTCGCCACATTCAAACTTTGGTGCCATGTAACTCGATATCGGCGCATCACAAAAATAAAAGCGAGATGTGGCTAAGCTAAGCATATGATAGGTAACAACTGTGCAAAATTTGAAAAGAATAAAAAATCAGCCCGCGGCCACTTTTTTTCAAAACTGGTCGATGGGCCGTGGAACGACCCTAGAGATATTAAACCTGTCAAAACAAGTATAGGTACTACACAACATAATAATTTTAAAATACAATCACACAATGCTCTGCATTGTAATGAAGACAATGATGCTACACACATATCTCTCAAATATTTTATTGACGATGCAGCAAGAAAGACAACATTTTCCTTGTCAGTATCATACATGGCCAAATGCGTACTGCATTAGCTAACGTGGGTGACGTCATTAGGTTGCCAATCCCCCCAAGCTATCATCCTAGGATGTATGAGAGTATGACTATGAGTCTACAAGGATGGCTTATTAATTATTTATATGTTTTAGAGAATAATACCTGATGAAGTCTACTAACATGTGGATGAAACGTTGCATTGTTTTAAGAGAAAAGTCAAAGTAAATGTTTTTGCTATTTAAAAAAAAAATACACAATTCAAGAATTGGATGCAATTTTTATATATAAAATTCTATAACGAATCTTGAGTAACGTATCATAATTAAAAATTTAAGATCAATAGTTTTATTTCTCCTATTTAAAAAAGTAAAAAAGGAATTCTAAAGAATTTTGTTGCCTTGTAACATTTTGCATTTTCGCGCCCCTAGTCGTAGTTCAGTATGAGAGCGCCACTAGTCAGGACTAGCTGATAGCTGACTGTCGCAGCTGGTCTACGTGACCCAAGTCAGGGGGGCGGATAGGTCAGAGCAAGGTGACAGAAGTTTCCTGTACAGAAAAGCTGGTACAATAAGTTTGTCTTGTTTGCTGGGTCGTACAGGTAAGGTCGCTTACGTTGATTCTTGTTTTTAATCTAGTTTCCTCGCTTCACGATAAGAACACTAGGACAATTTGCTGTGCCTCGTGTGCTAGTTTATTGCTTTGGTCATCGACTTCGCGAGAGACCGTGGTTCGCAACCAGGTTGTGAAGGGCGATGACTAGAGTTAGATAATCATTTGCTAGATTATAGTCTTATGTCCCAATAGGTCGCTCCTCGGGAATAAGATATAAGTCTGGAGTAGGATCTTACAATAGTGTTCACTACCTAAATTTCATTGTGTAAAGTAAAGTAGTTGAAGACCGCGCAGGGTTTGATCCGCGTGTTTTGTAGCCCAGCAAACAAGATCCCCAGGTCCAGGCCAGACCTGCGGTATTATTATTTATTTATTTTCATTAGTTCTAGAACATTCCTTTCTTTTCAATTTAGTGTGTACTGTGTAGGTAGGTAGTCTGAGAAATGCTAGACTAGCCTAGAGACAATGGTACGGGCAAGATTGTAGTGTAACAATCTTGGCCCTGAGTTAATTATTTCGGAAAGTATTTTAGGTAAACCTCTGATAAATTACAACCTTCTAAATTCTGCTACCATATTATTCCAAGCTATGTAATTTTCAACATGAAATGTAAAGAGATTCTTGAGTAGGTAGTCATTGTTACAATAATTTCGTTCAAGAGACACTAAATTCAATCTGTATTGTATTGTACTATTTCAGTGGAGACAGGATCTCAGATGTAGTTAATTTGATTGTAAAGGTTGAGGAAGGTCAGGTCGACCACGAGGCGTTTGACCTCAGTGACCTGTAGCCACCATTTTCGGTATTGGTTCAGAAATTGTATTTAAAGAGAGTAAACTTGTAATACTGCAATTCATCCTAAATGTAATGATTTATTTCTTATTCTAATCTTGTATTTAGTTTCAACTTAGATTCGGCTTCATTTATCAATTTGTGTAACTTCATTTCTATGCATTTGTGACCACAGTAGGTGGGAGACAGATGGATGAATCTGGAATGCTTTTCTGTGAGTTTCAACAATTTATTCCTTTGTGTAATAAATGCCAAGATTGTGGCAGGTTTATTATAAAGTGTTTTGTGATTTGAGAAGCTAGATTCCTGTCATATTCCCTCTTTAGAGTCGAAGTCATCAAGGTTCATAGGAAGTTATTCATTGTATTTTACTAGTAGATCAGTTCAGTAATTTTTATAAAAGTCAAGTTCACTTCATAGCTCATTCACCTTTGCGAGCTATGGCTATTTGTTTTCACTGATCAAAGGTGTGGCGCCCTATTACAGTTCACTTTGGGCTGTTCTCTGTTTGTTGTTGTTTGAATCACGAGCCTACGACCTTTAATGCTCGAGGAGCCAGCCGGAGCCTCAGCCACGACAGGCCGAGTATTTGTCGGGGTCAGCTGACGGTGCCAGGAGGCAACCAGGGAAAAGACGGCCACCGCGACAGCCTGATAAAGATTTGATGGCATCATCTGAAGAAGTCTATTCCAGCTCGTCAGCTTACTCTATAGTATGTTAGCTCTGATTTCATTGATAATATCAAGGATTGATTGTCAAGATTAGTGTAATAAGCAACCAATTCGTTTCGTTCAAATACATTTTTTACGTCTGGAGACTGGAATCAATTTTACTCTCCATTTGATAAAACATTTTGACATTCATCACTTAAGGTGCTGCAAGCGCGAGCGATTTTGCTGCTTTTTGTAGACACATTTTGCGATACGATTGGAGACGTATTGGGTAGACTTAATTATTTTAAATTTTAATCGTGATTAGATAAAATACAAACTTAGGGTTATTCCTTGGTACATTTTTTTTTTTTTTTTGTTTTTAGTGGATTTTTGGTGAAAAATTAGCTATTTTCTTGTCTCCATAGGTGCCGTATAAAATTAAATTTCAAATATGTGCCAAGTGATAACCTTAAGTTTGTCTTTCATATAATCATGATTAAAATTTGAGATCAATTGGTTAATGTGTTTGGTCTCCAATCGTACCGCAAATTTCAGTGTTTCGCGCGGTTTAGTTGAATAACCGGCGCCTAATTAACGATGCAATAAGCAAAAATGAAAAAGTGCTACCAATATACAATTGGACTGATCTTGTGAACATCCTTTTAAAGTTACACTCACTTATGAAACAATTTTTCTCTCTTAATTTTCATAAACGTCCGAGCGCTAGTATCACCTTAAATATCGAATAAATGGACATCAAGACTACCGGGCGAGTGCTCTATCAACTGAGCATCAATGTCATTCAATAGTAAATGAATATCATGCATTTCTTACTGGACTACACTTAAAGATTACGTGAACTGGGCATTAAATAAGTTACTCACTGGTTTAAAACATTATAAAAATCTTTAAAATTAGAATCTAATTATAAACTTGTGTCAAAGAAACAAGCCAAGTCTCAAAATTACTTTTTGAACCTTTTTTGTGTGTTTTGATTTTGCCTGCAGTTCCAACCGCACAACCGGACGATCTGAAATTTTGCACAAATCTACTGTCATAATGAGCGGTCTCGAGTATAGTTTTTGAACAAGATCATGTGATTGGTGGAAAATTATAAATTGAACTGTTTGGTCGATCAACTTAAAAATTTTAATGGCCATTGAGACGAATATTTTAGGTGTGTTTAACAATTTTCAGATAAATCGTTTAAACATTTTAAGAGAACCTAATTGACATTTTACGGATATTTCATGCTTGTTTTGATATATTTCTCTGTTTGCGCCAGTTTCCCGCGCAATTTTCCTCCTATAATTTCCGTTCCCATCAACCCCCAGACCTATAACCACGTGATTCTGCCCTTGAAATCACCCCGCACTCTCAGTCTCACTCAAGAGCTTGCTCTGTAAACAAGCAATAACGAACTCGGTCTGTACACACGTGATCAAGCTGCATCGAGCCGGCCTGCTCACGTTACCATCATCACCACGAGGCATCACGAACTATTCTGCAGTTCAACTATCTCAAGTAAGTGAGTGCCTCCATGTCACATCCTTAGTATACAGTCCACTTGTTTCTACCCTCAACCCTTTCGTACGGAATTCGCGCGTACAGCTTTTGATCCAGCTTGAGCCGGAGGTTTCCAGGTTTTGATCCTGTTCAGCCAGAATATTCTACATTTTGGTCTTTCATTAGCCAAAAGATTTCACTATCTTCTTGGGCTCTCCATGCGTAACGGAATTCTCATTTCACCGCATACATTTCGTTTTCGTGCCGACCTCAAAGTTCGTTTCTATTTTCAACGTTTGTTTCCATACTCTTTGCGTTATTTGCATGTACAAGTCATTGGCTCAGTTCTCCAATGATTTTGGTTTTAAGTGCATTTTAATTCATTGTTTCCATTGTTTGGTTCATGTTATAAGTCTCATCAGCAGCATTCGTGTTCCATTATTCGAATATTCTCGAATATTCCGATTGTGTAATTTACTTCCATGCGTAATTTGTGCTCTCCGCGACTCGACCTTGAAGGTCATCAGATACCTCCAGTCGGTCATCGCAGCTCATATTCCGCTATTACGTTGCCACGTAATCTCGAGTTCGAATTTGTTTTGATAGCATCAGCTCGTTACCCAGGTTCGATTCTAGTTCCAATTCAACATTTTCGCTCGCAATCATGTCCACAAAGATTGCAAAGCAACAAGCATTGCTAGTTGCAAAACGAGAACGTTTATTCGCGACCCTACAACGAACGTATGACTCGTTTAAAACCCTTCAAAGTGCTGAGGCACCTCGCTACAAATCTCGTTTTGACAAACTTGATGTTTTGGAGGCCGACTTTGCCGCCGTCCAGAATGACATACTGACCTTGAACTCCCAGCTCGACGAAGGCGACGATGCCCTTTCCGTCGACGCAATAGAAGCGAGTTTTGAGGATATTCTTTACGGCGCTCGTAGTCTTTACCTCGCCGCCGCCGCCTTGACACCGACACCGACGTCGACGACGACGTGGATGGATCCAGAACAAACTCGTTACCTAGAATCCAGCTACCGGTATTTACAGGCGACATTTCAAAATGGTCAGACTTTTACGCATTGTTCGCATCACTCGTCCACGATAATGAAGCATTGACCAATGTTGAACGCTTTCATTATTTGCGCTCTTCGCTAAAAGATGCTGCTCTCTCCACGATCAGTGGCTTTCAGATATCTAATGAGAATAACCCTCTTGCTTATAAAGCTCTGACCAATCGATATCACAACAAGCGATTATTAGCCTCGAAGTACATCCAGCAGGTGTTGGATTTCTCACCTATTAAATCCAGCAACCACGCCTCGCTGCAATCATTTCTTCACGTTCATAAGAATAGTGTGGAAGCACTGCGTGCTTTGGACATCGGAGATTTAGCAGATTTTCTGCTACTTTCTCTTTCTCTCTCGAACTTAGACGCCTATACTCGAAAGCAATTTGAGTCGAAACGCTCGTCCATGGTCGTACCCACATACAAGCAACTAATAGAGTTCCTTGAAGATCACTCACGGAATCTGGAACTATGTGGCTTAGATCATCCTCCTAGTTCTGCGGCGTCTAAACTAAAGCCCTCTTCGAGCTACTCTAGCAACACTCCTCCTCCAAGGAAACTCAATTCCTTGTTCGTCGCGAAGCAAAGCAAAACTGAGAACTCGCGGTCTAGCGCTCGTTCACCTGCGCAGCAAGTTCATTGCCCCTTGTGCAAAGGTGACCACTCTTTGTACACGTGCACTCTGTTTTCCAAACAACAATTGTCAGAAAAGCATGCCACTTTGCTCGCTCTGAAAAGATGTACCAACTGTTTGGGACTTCACACGCAAAAGGACTGCCGGTCCAAAGGAGCATGTCGCGTGTGTGAAAGCAGAACGCATCATTCGCTGCTTCATCCTACGAGATCGTCGGACAACCCCATCCAACAACCGATTGTTTCTGCAAATCATCAGACTCTCGAGGACACCCTCGCGTCCCCGGAACTTTCGGCAACTCCTGCAACGACAGCTTGAGCTTGTCAGCTCAAGATGCAACACACGCAACGTGCCGCACTTCTCGGCACCGTCCGCGCATTGATCAAGGACAACGCTGGTCAACTGCAACCCGTTCGCGCAGTCATTGACTCTGGGTCGCAAGTTTCGGCCATTACTCATTCTCTAGTCAATCGCCTGGGATTACGACTACAATCTAGTCACCAGGAATTGTCTGGCATTGGACAAGCGTCCACAAAAGTGTACGGAACCGTCCATTGTACCATCGCGTCGGGCTTCAAACGAGATCAACCTCTCAGCGTCTTGGCGTTAGTCTTGTCATCCATCTCAGGTCAGTTGCCCACAAGCTCTGTACCTCTAGACGTATTCGAGAAATACCGCGGCATTAATCTCGCGGACGACAAGTTTCACATCTCCGATCAGGTCGACTTCCTCATAGGCGCTGATCTCTACCCCGTCATTCTCCAACGTAATGGAGACTTGATAATCGGCGGCAGTCCCTCAGCATTGAATACTGTTTTCGGTTGGGTGATTGTGGGACCCGTTCTCAACTCGGACGTCGAGACTCAATCACCGCTCTCCATGCTCGCTTGCACCACGAAGTTGGATCGCACTCTTCGCCTCTTCTGGGAGGCCGAAGAGGTTTCTCGTCCTCAACAGAAAGACCCCGACGAGCAACTGTGTGAAAATCACTTTGTGTCGACTCACACGCGTGATGAACTCGGTAGATATTCCGTCTCTCTCCCTTTCAAGCCCACGGTTTCCCCCCTAGTTTCGAATCGCGCCGGCGCACTCCAGAATTATCTCAGTTTAGAACGCCGCCTCAAGCGCACCCCTGAACACGACGAAGCCTATCGGAGCTTCATGAAGGACTATGTTGATTCTCATTACATGCAGCCCGCTTCGAAACCAGCTGACTATGTGATACCTCACCATTGTGTTCACAAAATCACTAGCTCCAGCACCAAACTTCGCGTCGTTTTCAACGCCTCATCACCGGATAAAAACGGCGTCACGCTCAACCAGAACTTGCTGAGTGGTCCGAAGCTACAAGCTGATCTGCCCAGCATCCTGACAACCTTCCGAACACACGCCGTCGCCCTTTGCGCCGACATTCGTCAAATGTACCGTCAGATACTCGTCAAGCCAGAAGATCGCGCTCATCAGCACATTTTCTGGCGTCCTCGTCCCGAATCTCCCGTCGTTGAGTACGAGCTCAACACTGTGACTTACGGTCTAGTTCCTTCCGCCTTCTTGGCCCAACGAGTACTACACCAGCTGGTGGATGACGAAGGAGTACGCTTCCCACTTGGTGCTCACGCCATCAAACATCAAACATACATTGACGACGTCGTGTCCGGAGCTCAAGATCTCGAACACGCTCTCATCTTGCAATCGGAATTGCAAGCGCTACTAGCTCGCGGAGGTTTCGAACTCCGCAAGTGGTCCAGCAACGATTCCGCCGCCTTGACCTCGCTCTCTGACGAGCACCTAGAGACGCCCCTCGTGTTCAGCACAGAAGAACAAGGCATCAAGATACTTGGCCTAATGTGGGACCCGCGTTCTGACGCATTCTCATTCCAGACACAACCCTTTCAAGGTCAAGCAACGAAGAGGTCAGCCTTGTCCTACATCGCTAGGATATTTGACCCTTTGGGTTTTCTCTCACCCTTCGTAATATGGATGAAGATATTCATGCAACAGCTGTGGTCAGCTCATTTACAATGGGATGATCCTCTCCCAGATTCACTCGCTCAAAGTTGGTTGAGTTCCGTCGCTGACGTACAAATGCTCGCCAACTTCCGCATCTCACGCTCCTTCCCCGTCAGTCACAGCTCACAAAGACTTGTTGGCTTTTTTGACGCGTCTGAGAAGGGCTACTCCGCCGTGTTGTACCTGCACACGCAATCACCTTCTTCTTCGCACACCACGTTGCTGCGCGCGAGAAGCAAGGTCGCTCCCCTCAAGCCACTCACAATTCCTAAGTTGGAATTGTCGTCTGCACTTTTGTTGTCCCGGCTTGTCCAGACGACGCTGCCGTCCCTCTCGACATTCATCATTGACTCCGTCGTACTCTACACGGACTCGATGATCGTCCTCGCGTGGCTTGCAACTCCACCACATCGCCTCAAAACTTTCGTCGCAAACCGCGTCGTCGAAGTGTTGGAGACTTCATCGCCCACGGACTGGGCTCATGTGTCGTCAGAAGATAATCCTGCTGATTGTGCATCGCGTGGCATACTCCCAGCTGAGCTCATGGACCATCCTCTGTGGCTCACCGGCCCACCGTTTCTACGCTCTCCTCCTCAAGTGTGGCCTCGCTCCAGCGTCTCCTCCGACGCTAACCTCGATCTTCCCGAAATGAAGCCTTCGATCGTCGTCCTCGTCGCTCAGTCTGAGCCCGATCCTCTCTTCAAACGGCTGGAGACGTTCTCTACTCTTCTCCGCGCTCAGCGTGTATTTGGCCACGTCGTGCGATTCACCCGCCTTCTCTTGGCCAAGCGACGCAACACTCCGCCTCCCTCGGGTCCTTTGGAACCGAGCGAACTTCAAGAAGCTCTGAACCTCCTCATCAGAGTCACTCAACAACATTACTACGCAGTTGAGCTTAGTCAACTGCGTCAGAACCAAGAAGTGTCTACCAGTCTAGCTTCGTTGAAACCTTTCATCGATCAAACCCTCAGGGTGGCCGGGAGACTGCGGCATTCTCTACTTCCAGACGAAGCCCGCCATCCGTTTGTGCTACCCAAGTAGGCGCATCTCTCGGCATTAATATGCGACTCGATGCACAGGATCTCGCTGCATTCAGGACCACGGACCGTTCAAGCATTAATTCAACAACGATTTTGGATTACGTCGCTCCGTGGATTGCTGCGACAACGCATTCGTCTATGCTTAACATGTAACAAGTTTCGAGCTCGTCCGCTTCAGCCTCAAATGGCCGACTTACCAGCACCTCGAGTGCAACTTTCTCGACCTTTCGCTTGTGTCGGTGTCGATTTTGCTGGTCCTTTTCACGTCAAATCTAGCAACCGAAGAAAGGCTCCAATCACGAAAGGCTATTTGTGTATTTTTGTGTGCATGGCCACGAAGGCAGTCCATCTGGAAGTTGTCTCCGATCTCTCCACGGAGGCTTTCCTTGCCTGCCTTGATCGTTTCCTGTCTCGTCGAGGTCTGCCGTCGAACATATATTCAGACTGCGGCCGCAATTTCGTTGGCGCGGCTCGACAACTTCGCGAGGTCTATGATTTTTTGTCAAAATCCAAGACTTCTATCTCAGACTTTCTTGCTGTGAGATGCATCACTTGGCATTTCAACCCCCCGTATGCCCCAAACTTTGGCGGTCTCTGGGAAGCTGGGGTGAAATCCGCCAAGGCTCTACTGAAACGCCTTATAGGAGACACACCGCAAACACACGAGGAATACACAACGCTATTTGCTCGCATCGAAGCCGTTCTCAACAGCCGTCCACTGTGCGCCACGTCTCCAGACCCGTCTGAAAGTCAAGGCTACATCAGCCCGGGTCACTTCTTGATTGGTGCTACCCTGTTGGCGCCTCCCGAGAAATTGCTGCCCGACAACGCGTCACATCTATCCCGTTGGAAAAGAGTCCGCCAGCTGCATCAAGATTTCTGGACCCGTTGGTCAACAGAGTACCTCCATACCCAGATGCAACGCGGCAAGTGGACACGCGGCAGCCCCAACCTCCACGTCGGTGACGTGGTCTTCATCCTGGAAGTCTCCACCACACCCCTCTCCTGGCCGATCGGGCGCGTGGTCGAGCTCCACCCCGGTCGTGACGGAGTCGTACGTGTCGTCACCCTCCGAACGGCGACAGGCACTTACACAAGGCCCGTCAACAAACTCGTTACTCTTCCTGTGGCGTAAGGGCGCAGGAAACATTGTATATCGTATCATTTATCTCTCTCTCTCTCTCCTCGTTTTGTTCTTGAACCAGTCTGTTCTAGAACTCCCCTGTCTCTAGAATTCTTTGTAGATAGATTTCGTTCTAACTCAAGCCAAGTTAGAACTCTGCTTTCGTTTTTCATTTTCGGTTATGGGTTTTTCCTATTCGTTTTCGATTTGGTGTTTAGTTTTGGACATACAAATTTTTGGGCCAAATTTGGTGGCCGGTATGTTTGCGCCAGTTTCCCGCGCAATTTTCCTCCTATAATTTCCGTTCCCATCAACCCCTAGACCTATAACCACGTGATTCTGCCTTTTTAATCACCCCGCACTCTCAGTCTCACTCAAGAGCTTGCTCTGTAAACAAGCAATAACGAACTCGGTCTGTACACACGTGATCAAGCTGCATCGAGCCGGCCTGCTCACGTTACCATCATCACCACGAGGCATCACGAACTATTCTGCAGTTCAACTATCTCAAGTAAGTGAGTGCCTCCATGTCACATCCTTAGTATACAGTCCACTTGTTTCTACCCTCAACCCTTTCGTACGGAATTCGCGCGTACATTCTCAAATTAAGCAAAAAAAATAAAATACGGAAGTATCACTGATCCTTTTACGTATTTGATCAGATTGTCATAATCTCTATTTCCAAGGTCTATTAAAGAGCATCATCTTAAGGTGATTAAAGCGCTCGGCCATTTTAGAACATTGAGAGAGAACAATGTCTCTTTTAAGTGGGTGTAACTTTGATAGGATGTTTACTTGATCAGTCTGATTGTATATTAGTATAGCACTTTTTAATTTTAGTTTCTTGCAATGTTAATTAGGCCCTGGTTAATCAACAAAACCGCTCAAAACTATGAAATTCCCGAAACGATTGGAGACAACACTCGTGAACCAATTAATCTAAAATTTTAATCATGATTATAAAAAAGACAAACTTAGGGTTATCACTTGACACATTTTTAAAATTCACTTTCACACGGCACCCATTGAGAAAAGAATACATGAAATGTTTCACCAAAAGCAACTAATAATTCTAATTAGCGAAGCGACAAATTTAAAATGTACACAGTGATAAACCCTAAGTCTGTACTTTTTCTAATCATTACAAATAATTTCGTCAACCCATTGTGTCTCCAATCGTATCCTAAAAAGTGCCTGCCACAAACGACAGAATCGCTCATGCTTGTAGCACCTTAAACTGGCAAATAATTCGGACACAATGCAAATGCTCGCTTATTAACGCCTTATAGAGCGTTTTCCTATTTCCATTGACATAACCCTGGTTTCATGAACTTGGCTGATTGGCGCGACCGCCCGACTAGATAGCCTTATAATGTTAATGTAGAACGACCATAACTTCAATGTTTTCGATTTACTTGAAATTTTGGTGACTTATTGATAATCATGCAAAAATAAATCCCTGAAAAAATTAAACACATCGCGTGTCCAGTTTTTGAGACAAATTAATTTGTCTTTACTATGATATCTTATGGCGGAAAAAGAAAATCGTGTCATTTTTAGGCTATAATGAAGATCTACTTTTTTGTGTCGATAGATTTGAACATTTTTTTTTTTATTATGGTAGACATATAAACATACTATCAGGAAAAAATTTAAAACAATACCATCGTGAGCTATTTTAAAAGTTATAATCCAAATTCGAAATAATTTTCCTATACTCCCATGTTAAAGTTTTGTTCATCGATTGAAGACATAAAATTTAAAATTCATTGTTGCACTGGAGTTGCAAACAACATGACATTAAATGAGTCTACTTAAATATAGTTGAAATGTAGGAAAACGTTTTTTAAACTAGTAATTTCAAGAAAAAAATATTTTTGTATAAATCGATCGATTGCTCTTCCTTAAGGCGATTCGACCGCAAAAAGATGTGTTACTATCTGTTCATATTTTGTTAGAGGGAGTTGGTAATATACGATATCAAGTGAAAATAGTAAATTTTTTGGGCCATAAAAAAATCCGGGACATTTTCAAATGTGTAAAATGCATGTTACTGGGGCAGAAGAATAGACACAACCATTCGTTTGAATGAGCTGAAATTTGGAGAGATTATCCATAATATATGTAGTTATTTATGGGCTGCCTCCGTTTTCCATTTTTTGTTTCAATTTTAACAAACAAATTTTTTTTTTTTACGCACCCAATTTTGCATTTAAATATTGCTTTTTATAATAGTCTACAATCAAGGAAGAATGAAGATATCGAAATTTGAGGGCAGCCGGGATATCCGCCTGTTCTTCATGAACAAAACGAGTACTCGTGGAAGTCTGTAGTGTGTATAGTGGGGCTTAAATCGTGGCCCCTAGTAAATATGTTTATTTTCAAAAATAAAAAGTCAAAATTTTACGGTACAACAATAATGTGTTAAAAAAGATACGGTGAGTTGTAGAATCACTTACTGAATGAGAAAAATGCCCTCCCGACTCTTTGAGTGCAGTAGTTACGCCAATAACGTAATTTATATTTTTAGTCACGTGGTATCGCTCGAATCGCGTTAATCAGCATTGACAATGAACATTATCATAATCCTTCGATATTGTTTAATCCGTTGAGTTATCTGCGCAGATACTGCGCCTGGCTTAATGTTATCTCCGTCTTATCCACCTCAGTCTTAGTGACATAGCGAACGATAACTCATGTGGATTCAACAAGATCGATTTTCTCTTGATTTTACCTCAACATGGGGAGTAAGTAATTTCAATCTCATTTGTCATTGCCACATATTTTTATTTAAGAGTCGGCTGTACTCGAAGGTAACAATGCGATAATATTTCCTAAATATCGTAATAACATTATAAAAAATCTTCAAAATAATTAGAGTAGCTAGTTTTCAAGTTAAGCTTAAACACAATATTTGTCGAAACTCATGTCATAGCTGTAAATATTATGGATTTTTTCAGCTTTGACACGAGTTTGGGCCCAAATATTGTCACTTTATTTTGGCCTTTTATATTTTTTATTTTTTATTTTGTCGACTCAAGATTAACCAACGCTAAATATTTTGCAGATATTTTATAATTTGATTGGTTCCAAATTTATTACGATATTTAGGAAGTATTATCTCGAATTACAATGACTCAACGTAAGATAATAAGTAGTTAATTTTCCGGGCAGATACATTGTTTTCGTTCACAGTAGACCAGACACTGGTCATAACAACAGTGTTGTGATTAGATAATTTTATTTTTTCTAGATAAAGATAAAGATAACCAGCCAAAAATTATCTAGATAAGATAATAGATACATTTCCAAGAAATCATCTAGATAATAGATAAAGATAAAAAATAATTATCTAAATAATTATTGTAATAGATAATAGATATTTTTTTTACCAAATACCGACTTCTGTTCCCTAATTATTTTGAAATCCTAAATTCGAAACACAAGTATTTAAATAGTGTGGCCGTCAAAACAAGCCAACTAATGTGACTAAACTGAGATGATTTTCCTTTTTCATTTCATTGACATTTGAGGTTCGTGCATGTTTATACTTACAAATGCATTTTGAATTATTGTATTTTTTATCTAGATAATTGCCAATAACGGAACAGGTTAGGTGAGTGGTTAACGCTCTGAGCTGGTTTTCTGGAGGCCTGGGTTCGATTCCCGCGGCCGTCCTTCCTAACTGGAGTTTTTCGTGGTTTTCCCTCAGTCGACAGGCAAATGCTGGGAAGGTACCCTACTAACAGGCCACGACCGCCTCCTTCCCACATTCCATCCTTACCTGCTCTTTATACTATCATCTCCCAATCATCATCATAATCATTCATCCGTCGCCATTAGCCTCACTGCAGAACAGTACGACGTTAAGCCCCAGACAAAAAAAATTGCCAATAGATAACAATATTTTTATCTTGATAAAGATAAAGATAACCAATTATTTAATTATCTAGATAAGATAATAGATACAAAATAAATACCTAGAATCTAGATAATTGTATCTAGGGTTGAGATGGTATGGGCGATTGCAAAGGATGGAACAAGGAAGAATTCCAAGAAGGGAGGCAGATCGAGCAGTAACTATAGGAAAGAAAAAGGCTGGGCGACCTAGAACAAAGTGGATGAGTGGAGTGGAAAGGGCTGCGGAAGAAAGAGGAGAAAATTGAAATGTGATTAGAGACAAAAAATGGTGACAGGATGTGGATAGATGGAAGGGGTTGGTTGAAAAAAGGGAGGATGAAGAAAAGAAAGCAGCAATAGAGGAAGAGGAAGAAGAAGACGAAGATATATTGATAGAGGAGGGGCGTCGGACCTGGCAAGTCGGCTCCAGACTTAGAAGTAGATGCCCAAGATAGTTGGTGGTTCGTCCATCCCATGACCTAACATTGTGTTATCTTGGCTGGAAAGACTACTAATTTTTCATGATATAACTATAAGCAGTGCCAAATAGCCAATTGACCTTCATATTTCTCAATATTTATTTTTATTCTCAATTTATTATTAATAAAAGTTTTCTCTCTCAACATTTTAATGCGGGTGAGGTCAATTTTTTGGAAATATTCTTCAGAACCCTAGAGTAAGGGTCCATGTGTACACTTACTCATTGGTTACTGTAAATCGCAAATGCTTTAGGTTCGCGATTGAAAAAAGGACCATTCCGAAGTCAAACTGTCGTGCGTAGTGTTGGGATTTTTCATGAAAATTTTTTTGTGAAAATTTTTAATGTTTTGAATCCTGAGGAAGGTAATTTTTTCTGGTAGGTGCACCGACATTTTTAAACGTATTTCTATAACACATAATAATGTAACACACCTCCATTAATACTTTACAAAATAAAACAAATGACAATATGCTGAAAGGTCCTCTGTAAATGAGTATTTTCATGAAAATTTGCAACAGGTCTTAAAAATTTTCAAGTCCCAACAGTAGATGTGCTACTCAATAAGCCAAAGTATAAACTACGAGGCAGTCAAGTTGTTTATCAGTTTACTTTTTATCACTCCTATGCGATTTTGTATTATGGACTTAATTGTTTGAGGTCTCTGTTTATAGTGGTAGATGGCTCTAAGGTCGTCGAATCGCTATCAAATCACACACTTGTCGTGATTTATGGAGACATGATTCTCATACCTCGTGTTATTTGCGATTTGAATGCGATTCATGAGAACCTTTGAGATCCCAATCCCTCTTTCTGATATTTATATTTGATTTATTTAAAATATGTTATTAAATATTGCCAAGCTACATATGTTGGTATTCCAATCTAGAGTTACAAATAATATATCTTATCATAATTGGGCCGCTCGCATGCCAGCCAATCCAGCTAAGACAATAGGGAAGTGAAGTGAAGTTTAGATATTAGAATAATAAATATTTTATGAAAGTTGAGATGTTGTTGAAGACAGATGTGGTATTATTTTTGTTGTGTGATGAATAGTTTTCAAGGAACGAATTTACAAAGTTCAGTATTTTGTAGCTGTCCATGAAACACAATCTAACGTCACACGCCGAGTCGGACCGTATAGATAATGTTAGCCAGAGCAGGTGATTGGCGGACAAAATGGCGACGGAAAAATGGCGGAGGAAAAAATTGCGAAAAACAGGGTAGGAAAAAATGGCGACGGAAAAAATGGCGACAAATTATGGGTATGAGCGGAAAAAATGACGAAAAGGAAAAATCTAGTGGAGCGGTCGCTCCACCCAGCCAAGTCGTACTGTACACTCACACTCACTCAACATACCGTAAATGCCTAATAAAATGAGGAGCAGACCAACTACATTTACTGTAAGCAACAACATGGCATTTTCGGCCTACTGGATCATAAAATTGGAAAATCTCACATTGTTGTGAAATATCTTAATTTTGAGCTATGGCCCACCCCACCACATATACCAAATTTGGGAACAATAGGCTATACCATTTGCGAGCTAGAGGGCCGTGAAAACAGTGAAATTACATCACTTTCATCTTCTTTAGATGATGATGATGATTCAGAGGGTCAGGAAATACCGCAATCACCGCCACAACCTAAACGGCTTAGCCGATCGATCTGAAATTTTTACCACATGTGCACTTTTGGCGTCTGGTCTGAGGTGCCTTTTTAGAAAACCAACCGGTAGTCGCCATTTTGAAAGCGGAAGTGACGTCATATCTCGAAAACGGCTAAACTGATCGGAATGAAACTAGCGCCAAATGATTCAGACGGTCGTCTATATGGAATATCAATAGTTAAAGTAAAGATGTACTATTACCGAAACCGGAAATGACGTCATGAAAATGAAGATCTAGATTTTAATGACCTCTTACTACAATAACTACATATTCAGAAGGCTTATAATGATACATACCATTTATATAAATAAATTCTAGGTGGCAGTTAATTCAGTCGCCATTTTGAAAACCGGAAGTGATACCATATCTCGAAAACGGCTGGACTGATTGGAACGAAGCTTTCGCAATTCTTCATGGAATATCACTTTAAGCTTAGGTATATTGAGCACCAAACACAATTTTTCGTATTAACCAATTCGGAAATGGCGTATTTTTTAAAAGTATTTAGTCATTGTTGCTCCGATGTGTGTTACAAGTTGTGTAAATAAACTAAAAAAAAGTGATATCCCCATAAAAAAACACTCCGTGTAAAAATACCAGCCAAGTCTCTTCAACTATAAAGAAAATAGAATAAATCTAAAAATTCAGCACTGAAAAGTAGTGATATCAAAAAATGAGCCAAGTCAAAACTTAATTTTAAAAACCAAAATATACTTGGCGCATCGTTTTTAAGGGCATTATAGGTATATTATATATATTTAGGTAGGTACATTTGATTTTTGGCATATGCTTCTATACTATTTATATACACGATGCGCCAAGTATATTTTGGTTTTTAAAATTAAGTTTTGACTTGGCTCATTTTTTGATATCACTACTTTTCAGTGCTGAATTTTTAGATTTATTCTATTTTTTTATAGTTGAAGAGACTTGGCTGGTATTTTTACACGGAGTGTTTTTTTATGGTTTATTTTACTGAAAACATGGTGAATATTTCTTTGAGAAATTTAACAACATATTTTCAAAGTGTTATTATTAAGGGATAGGTGGGGGGCACTTTTACAAACCCAATTTTAAACTCTTGACAGGTTTCGTTTTTTTTAAATAAGGAACAAAAACAATTATCAGGGCTTAAGTTTCATGTCAACTTACTTCTATTGGGAATTTCTGTTCAGATAGCAGACTAAAATAGCTACTTCCTGTCCTAAACCCCCCAAAAGACGAAAGTTGACATGTCTGCCAGGTAGCAACTTCTTTTGCAGGAAAATTCACTCCGTATGTAACGCAGTGAAGAGATAATATCTTATTGAATTATCAACCCAATCAACATAATTAACACACTTAATCAATTTTGTTGTAGATTCATCACTTTTCATACGGCTATTTCATAATTTTAAAAATTTCAATAAATTCGTAAGTTCTTTTTTAAAGGAAAAAAAATAAACCCTATTTTCATTTCCAAAAAAGAACAGACACAACAACAGACGCACTAACTTTTGAAAATATATTTTCGCCATTTCTTCCGCATGGGGGCGACATTTTTTCCGTCGCCATTTATTCCTACCCGGTTTCTCGCCATTTTTTCCGTTTACTAGAGCCGGTTCTTGCAACTTGTAACACAGGAAATTCGGCGTGTGACGTACAGCTTGTTTTTGCAGAGGAGTGCAATGTCGAAAACTAATAAATTAATTGTGGGAAATATATGAAAAAAAAATGAAAAAAAAAATCACATTGCCCTTTGAGGCTATTCTGTATATAAATCAAATATAATCTCAACATTCACCTATTCCCCATTCAGTCGTAACTTGAGGAATTCAAGTTTTGATTGATTAGGAAAAGTAAATATCTGGATGTTTTTTTTAAATTTACATCAATGAAACAACAAGACAAGAAACCCAATTAATCCTGGAATTTCACATTTCAAATCTATCATAACAATCGTTGATTATTCGAATTGCGGCTCCAGTGACTTAGCCATAGATTGGATGCTGAGCTGCACATTTGTAAACAATATCGTTATAAAGATTATTAAACATAGACACTGTAGTATCTTGTTATCTTCTTTATGATTTAAGACTCAACCTCCTAAAGGTTGTATTTTTTTTTAATTGCTCAGTTTGTAAATTGAACATATTACCTTGGACATGAAAAAGCATAATCTAAATCTCAGACGAAATTTGAATTAATCCTTAGAGTGTATCATGAAATTTAATTGCTATAAATTTGTAAATGTCAACACAAATAATAATGACAATCCCATTTACACTCCAGAAATGTAAAATTGTAATTCAATTCCAAATGTCACGAATCGTTTTCCGGGAAAACCGGCATTGGCACGAACCAGGACTGTGGTATCATTTCTAAGTTCCCAGTAAACTTAACTATACTGATATATTTGTTGCATTGGGGTCGTTCCAGGCCAAAACCGCAAATAGATTTTCATGTACGACTCCGATTTTGTTCATATTTGGTATACATGTTAGGAAGCCGAAAGAAACACATGGCTGTTTCAGCGTTTTTCCATATTTTGAACGGGGTCCGAGAAACGGGCCCCTCAAAAAGTCATTTTCAGGTGGGCCTTGCTTTCTTAAAACAATTGTATTTTTATAACCGTTAGTGATAAAGACTTCATTTTTTTAAGAAATGAAGATCTTAAAATGAATAATTTTATTATAATTTTATTTGAGCACAAAAATTAAAAAAGGGGGGGGGGGGGATTCCCAAATTTGTCCTTAAAACGACACCCCCTAAAAAGCCTTATTTTTGATATTTTTAAAAAAAATATATGTGTATCCTAATTGTATGTTTAACATCCTTGCAAAGTTGTAGAGTGGTAACTTTTACGGTATGGAAGTTATGCGGTATAATGTAAAAATAGTACTAGGTTTTTGCATTATATTTCACTACCTATAAAGCAGATCATGATGCCAGCCGAACAAGACCTTCCCACCCTGCCACGGAAGGGTTGAAAACTGTTTTGGGTATCTCCAAAGTATGCACATTACCCTCTTTGACTTGTTTTGCATGCGTGCGTTGCGTTTGGGGGGGGGGGGGGGGCGGGGCAGTGGGAGGGTCACATTTTTGCCTTTTTCTGACAGGTATTATTTTATTGTGGGACAAAGGTGCAAGAAAAATTCAATCAGCTTGCATATTGGAATATATCATGACATTTTCAAGTAAATTCATGTTTTTTGGTTGGGGCAAAACTATTCAATAAAATTTTTGGAAATTTTGGAAATCATAGGGAATTACCCCAAATGGCTTTCATAGTAGAGAGTCAATCGATCCTCATGAAGTTGTTAGTGAATATAAAACCAATCTTATCACATTTAAGGTTTACATCCCCCTTCAATCCATTTTAAGTGTTTTTTGGTAAATTAGTGATTTTCGCGATTTTTGTGGGCTAACGATAAGAGACAATTACAAAATAGCTGCAAAATACTTAATGGAATGACGATGGTAAATCTTTTCTTAGTATTTTTATTGATAACCAATTGCATTAGATTTGTTTCAGTTTGAAAAAAATTGATTTTTAACGCACGATACCCAAAATTTCCAAAATTTCCATTTAAGGGTTTTGCCCCTTCCAAAAATATGAATTTCCATGAAAATGTCATACCAATGGTCATACTATTCTCTAATATCTAAGATATTTCGCGACAATATGAGATTTCCCAATTTAAGATCCAGTAGGCCGAAAATGCCACTTGATGCTTACAGTAAAAGTGGGTTTGCTCCAGCTTTTTTAAATGAGAGTGCCCACATATACCAAATTTGGGGACAATAGGTTATGCCCTTTGCGAGCTAGAAGGCCGTGAAAATCGTGATTTAGGGCGGTTTTAATCAGTAAACTCAGTAGTAGTAGTAGTAGTAGTAGTAGTAGTAGTAGTAGTAGTAGTAGTAGGCTGGAGCTACTAGGAAAACGCTCTGTGTAACGCGTTGATGAGCGAGCACGGACACGCGCAACACCTCGAACCGAAATTATGTATATCGAAAATATCATTAAAAGCCAATAATTCTTGAAATTCGTCAGACTTGTAGGTTTAAAAATCGCCAATTATTGCTAAAGTGTTAGTCCTAATAACCATGCAAAGTTTAAGGTTGATTGATTAAACCTTTATGATTAAAATGTTCCTTGTTAATATTCAAAAATCATAGGATCAATTTATAAAAATATACCTGGGACGACTCATATGATATAAGTGTGTGTACTTACACAGTATTAGACGATATCCCCATAAAAAACACTCCGTGTAAAAATACCAGCCAAGTCTCTTCAACTAAAAAAAAAATATGAAATCTAAAAATTCTGCACTGAAACGAAGTGATATCAAAAAATTAGCCAAGCCAAAACTTTATTTGAAAATTAAAAAATACTTGGCGCATCGTGTATATAAATAGCTTAGAAGTATAGGCTAGATATAAATACATATACTTATAGTATACCTACAATGCCCAAAAAAAACGATGCGCCAAGTATATTTTAATTTTCAAATAAAGTTTGAACTTGGCTAATTTTTTGATATCACTACGTTTCAATGCAGAATTTTTAGATTTCATATTTGTTTTTAGTTGAAGAGACTTGGCTGGTATTTTTACACGGAGTGTTTTTTTATGGGGATATCACTTATTTTTTTAGTTTATTTACACAACTTGTAAAACTTATTGGGGCAACAATGGATAATTCCTTAATTCCTTTAAAAAAATACGCCATTTCCGAATTAGTTACCAAGAAAAATTTTGTTTGGAGCTAAATATAAACTTAAAGTGATATGCCATGAAGAATTGCGAAAGCATCGTTCCAATAGGTCCAGCCGTTTTCGAGATATGGCATCAATTCCGGTTTTCAAAATGGCGGCTGAAAGTTCTTACACATTGTATTAATATGTATATAAATACTAATATTTCATTATAAACCTTCTGAATATGTAGTTGGTTTTTATATAAAGGGGAAGTGAATTTAGGCAAATTTCGCTAAACTATGACGTCATTTCCGGTTTCAGTAATTAGAAAACTTTAATTTCACTGTTGTTATTTCATATAAAGGACCGTCTGAATCGATTGGCGCAAATTTCGTTCCGATCGGTTTAGCCGTTTTTGAGATATGACGTCACTTCCGGTTTCAAATTGGCGGCACAAAAAATTCATAAGAACAAGGTATCATCAGGCAGACGAGCTGTATATGTGGTGAAAATTTCGGATCAATCAACCTAGCCGTTTAGGCTGTGGCGGAGACCGCTGAATTTATTGGAAGATGAATCATCATAATCTAGTGGAGCGGATCCTACTGGATCTTAAAATTGGAAAATCTCACACTGTTGCGAAATATGTTAATTTCGAGCTATGGCCCACCCTACAACATATACCAAATTTGGGAACAATAGGTTACGCCCTTTGCGAGCTAGAGAGCCGTGAAAACAGTGTTTTAGGGCGGTTTTAATCTCAGTAGTAGTAGTAGTCTCCTGGAATTCAAATCCGGTAAACACGCCACAGCCCTAACGGCAAAACCGATTAATCTGAAATTTTTACCACGTGTGCACTTTTGGCGTCTGATTTGCCCTCCTTCCTTGACTTTTTTTGTGCCGCCATTTTGAAACCGGAAGTGACATCATATCTCGACAACGGCTGAGCTGATTGAAACGAAAATAGCGCCAAACGATTCGGACGGTCAACTATATGGATTATAAATAGCAACAGACTAAAATTTATGTTAACGAAACCGGAAATGACGTCATGAAATTTGAAATACATCGATTGGCATTTCGGCGACTAAGGTTGATCCGATTATTTTGATATTTATGTAACGTATGTACTTTTGACATCTCATGTGACTTGTTATAAAACCAACCGTAAGATGTCATTTTGAAACCGGAAGTGACATCATATCTCAATAACGGTTAAATAGATTTGAACGATACCAGTGCTAAACAATTTAGACGGTCATCTTTATGTATTATCATCAATAATATTTGCAGTTTCCCATACCGAATCCGGAAATGACGTCACACATTTTAATAATCTCACAAATTTACATTTTGATGCAATGAATATACTATTTGAGGCAGCTTATAATAAAATGTAATCAGGTTTAAATTATAATTCAAGGGGTCAGAGAATTCAGCCGCCATTTTGAAACCGGAAGTAACGTCATATCTCGAAAACTGGTAGACAGATCGGCATAAAACTAGCGCCAAACGATTCGGAAGGCCATCTCTATTGAATAGGAACAGTCAAACTAGAATTTTCCTATTTATGAGACCGGAAATGCCGTCAATAAAATTTATAAATTATTATAATCCCCTCCTATGTAATAAATACATATTCAGAAAACTTAAAATGATACACATCATTTATAGATATAAATTCTATTTGGCAGTGCAGTACGTTCAGCAGCCATTTTGAAAACCGAAGTGTTGCCATATCTCGGAACTGGGTTGACCGATTAGAATGAAACCTTTGCTATTATTCATAAAAGATCATTTAAAGCAAATATTTAGAACCATACGCTGTTTTTCATTAGTAGTACCTAACCAAATTGTAAAGGGTGATTTTTTTAAAGGATTTAGTAATTGTTCATTCGATATGTGTCACAAGTTGTAAGAATAAACTAAAAAAAGGAGTGATAATCCCATAAAAAACACTTCGTGTAAAAATAGCAGCCAAGTCTCTTCAACTAAAAAAAAATATGAAATCTAAAAATTCTGCATTGAAACGTAGTGATATCAAAAAATTAGCCAAGTCAAAACTTTATTTGAAAATCAAAAAATACTTGGCGCATCGTTTTTTAGGGCTTTATAGGTTTACTATTATATTTGATGTATATTTTATATCTGCCCTATACTTCTAAGCTATTTATATACACGATGCGCCAAGTATTTTTTGATTTTCAAATAAAGTTTTGACTTGGCTAATTTTTTGATATAACTACTTTTCAGTGCAGAATTTTTAGATTTCATATTTTTTTTTAGTTGAAGAGACTTAGCTGGTATTTTTACACGAAGTGTTTTTTATGGGGATCTAGTGGAGCGGTCGCTCCACCCAGCCAGGTCGTACTGTACACTCACAGTCACTCAACATACCGTAAAAGCCTAATAAACTGAGGAGCAGACCAAACACTTTTACTATAAGCAACAACATAGCATTTTCGGCCTACTGGATCTCAAAAATGGGAAATATCACATTGTTGAGAAATATTTTAGTTTGGAGCTATGGACCCCCCTAACAAATATTCCAAGTGAGCCAACAATAGGTTATACCATTTGCGAGCTAGAGGCCCTTGAAAATCGTGATTTTACATCACTTTCATCTTCTTCTTCTTCTTCTTCAGATGATGATATCAGGAAACACCGCTATCACCGCCACAGCTTAAACGGCTTAACCGATCGATCTGACATTTTTACCTCATGTGCACTTTTGGCGTCTGAGGTGCCTTTTTATAAAACCAACCGGAAGCCGCCATTTTGAAACCGGAAGTGACGTCATATCTTGAAACCGACTAAACCGATCGGAATGAAACTAGCGCCAAATGATTCAGACGGTCATCTTTATGGAACATCAATAATCTAAAAAGAAGTGGGCTATTACCGAAACCGGAAATGACGTCATAAAAATTAAGATCCGACTTTAATCACCTCTTACTACATTAACTACATATTCAGAAGGCTTATAAAGATACAAAACATTTATATAAGTAAATTCTAGGTGGCAGTGATATCAAAAAATGGGCCAAGTCAAAACTTAATTTTAAAAACCAAAATATACTTGGCGCATCGTTTTTAAGAGTATCGTAGGTATATTATATATATTCATGTAAATTTGATTTTTGGCATATTCTATACTATTTATATGTACACGATGCGCCAAGTATATTTTGGTTTTTAAAATTAAGTTTTGACTTGGCCCATTTTTTGATATCACTACTTTTCAGTGCTGTATTTTTAGATTTACTTTATTTTTTAAAGTTGAAGAGACTTGGCTGGTGTTTTTACACACAGTGTTTTTTTATGGGGATATCACTTATTTTTTTAGTTTATTTACACAACTTGTAACACATATCGGAGCAACAATGACTAATTCCTTTGAAAAAATAAGCCATTTCCAATTTGTAAGGGAATGTTGCGTTTGGTACCAAAATATGCTTAAAGTGATATTACATAAAGAAAAGAGAAAGATTCGTTCCAATCAGTCTAGCCGTTTTCGAGATATGGCATCACTTCCGGTTAGCAATATGGCGGCTGAAATCACTGCCACCTAGAATTTACTTATATAAATGTTTTGTATCTTTATAAACCTTCTGAATATGTAGTTAATGTAGTAAGAGGAGAATAAAGTCGGATTCTTAATTTTTATGACGTCATTTCCGGTTTCGGTAATAGCCCACTTCTTTTTAGATTATTGATGTTCTATAAAGATGACCGTCTGAATCATTATCTGAAGAAAGCCGTCGAATTTCACGATATTCACGGTCCTCCCGCTCGCAAACGGAATAACCATTGTTCCCAAATTTGGTAAATGTGGTGGGGTGGGCCATAGCTCGAAATTAAGATATTTCGCAACAATGTGAGATTTCCCAATTTTAAGATCCAGTAGGCCGAAAATGCCACTTTGATGCTTACAGTAAAAGTGGGTTGCTCCAGCCTTTTTAAATGAGAGTGTGCGCGCGCCGTACGACTTGGCTGGCGTGGAGCGACCGCTCCACTAGATCTTTTGAACCGTCATATCAGTTTCATACGTTTGAAAGTTTCTGCTCTAACTACCTTGGAAGGAACTATAAGGAGTCGAAGTAGCCGTGATCAACATTAGGTATCGAGAAATTTGACAACCAACACGCAAAATGTCCGTAAAATGTCAATAACTGTTGGATTTAAACACAGATTAGTCTGAACATTGTCAAAAAATACAGGTAATGTTGGTCCCAATGACCATGCAAAGTTTTAAGTTGATCGGTCATACGGTTCTAGTTTAAATTTCAAAAATCATATGAAAGATTTTTTTAAATTTTAACCAATGGGAGGATTTGGCTGAAACATTGAATGATTGGGTACAATGTTGGTCGTAATGACTTGTAAAAATTTCAAATTGCTCGGAACAACCAATCAAAAGATTTTTTTTTTTTAAATTTGAACCAATCACATGAGCCCGTTCAAAAACGATCCCAGGGAACGCATAGATTACGTTAGTATATGTGCAAAATTTCAGATCGATTGGTTATGCCGTTTGACCTGGACTGTGAACACAAAAAAAAACAAAAAAAAAAAAAAAAAAAACACACACACAGAGAAACTGCCATAAGAGTACCGTGGTGACGCTCGCTACGCTCGCTCAAAAATCCGGTAAACAGGCCACAGCATAAACGGCAGAACCGATTGATCTCACATTTGTACCACGTGTGCACTTTTGGCGTCTGATTTATCCTTCACCCAATGATTTTTTTGTGATGCCATTTTGAAACCGGAAGTGACATCATATCTCAACAACAGCTGGATTAATTGGAACGAAAATAGCGCCGAACGATTTGGACGGTCATCTTTATGGATTATCAATAGCAACATACTAAACATTTTGTTAACGAAACCGGAAATGACGTCATGAAATTTGAAATTCATTGATTGACATTTCAGCAACAAAGTTTGATTCGATTATTTTGATATTTATGTAACGTATGTACTTTTGATATCTCATTTGACTTGTTATAAAATTAACCAGAAGCCGCCATTTTGAAACCGGAAGTGACATCATTTCTTAATAATGTCTAAATATATTTGAACGAAACCAGCGCTAAATAATTCAGACGGTCAACTTTATGTATTTTCATCAATAAAATTTGCAGTTTCCCATACCGAAACCGGAAATGACGTCACACATTTTAAAAAAATTACAAATTTACATTTTGATGCAATAAATATACACTCTGAGACAGCTTATAGCTTGGCTTAATTAGCCAAGTCAAAATTTTATTTGAAAATCAAAAAGTACTTGGCGCATCGTTTTTGAGGGCGTTATAGGTATATTATATGTATAGATGTATATTTGATGTATATTTCATATCTGGCATATACTTCTCAACTATTTATATACACGATGCGCCAAGTATTTTTTGATTTTCAAATAAAATTTTGACTTGGCTAATTTTTTGATATCACTGCTTTTTAGTGCAGAATTTTTAGATTTCATTTTTTTTTAAGTTGAAGAGACTTGGCTGGTATTTTTACACGGAGTGTTTTTTTGGGGATAGTATGTTCTTGCCTTTTTTCTGGGGCTTAACGTCGCTTACTGTTCTGCAGCGAGGCTAAGGGCGACGGATGAATGATTATGATGATGATTGGGAGATGATGGTGAAGAGTAGGTAAAGATGGAAGGTGGGAAGGACGCGGCCATGGCCTATTAGTAGGGTATTCCTTCTTAGCATTTGCCTGTCGACTGAGGAAAAACCACGAAAAACCCCTCGGGAATCGAGGAGGACGGCCTCGGGAATCGAACCCGGGCCTCCGGAATACAAGTTCAGAGCGTTAACCACTCACCCAACCTGTTTATGTTCTCATTGTCAGATAAGCGAAGTAAGAACATGGTGGTGGCAACGCACAACTACACTGCCAACGAAGGAGTAGATTTGCGCTTCGTCAAGGGCGATCGACTGCAAGTTCTCGACGCCACGGAACCTGATTGGTGGAGAGTTCGACATGTCAACACTGGAGTGGAGAGTCTCATTCCAAGCAACTTCGTGGCAGAGGAGAAATCCGTGGAGAGCGAAGAGTAAGATGTTTTTGTGGAAATGTCAAGTCTACTAGAGTGATACAAGGAGATCGCTAGGACTGACTTCTGACGGTGCGATCTAACATTATTATGTAAATCAGATTTTTTGAGCGATAATTTTTTGTCTTGCTGAGTGTACGCATTACTTTCAAAACTTATTAAGGTACTGTATTTAAACATAAAATTCTCTAATTGTCATAACTTGCAACATCCGTCATTATGAGGTAGTATTATATTTTATGTCATCAGATAATGAACAAAACTTTAATTTAGGAATTATCTCAATTTTGGTTTCTCTATATTTTCAAATAGCGCACGTTTGTATTGCTTTCATATTTTACTAAAAGTTTGTCCATCTGTCTTACAGATATAAATTCATTTGTTCACATCTATCGAAAAAATAAAAATTAGATAGTCTCCCTAAAAATGATTTGATTTTATGTGCTGTCATAAGATAGCATGGGGGAGACAAATCGCAGAAACTAGACACAAGAAGGGTTTGATTTTCAGGGGGATTGTGTATGGCAAGGTTATCAATCTAGTGGAGCGGTCGCTCCACCCAGCCAAGTCGTACTATACACTCACACTTACTCAACATACCGTAAATGCCTAATAAACTGAGGAGCAGACCAAACACTTTTACTGTAAGCAACAACATGGCATTTTCGGCCTACTGGATCTTAAAATTGGGAAATCTCACATTGTTGCGAAATAACTTAATTTCGAGCTATGGCCCACCTGACAACATATACCAAATTTGGGAACAATACGTTATGCCGTTTGGGTGCTAGAGGGCCGTGAAAAAAGTGAAATTACACCCCTTTTAAAAGCTATCTGATGATGATGATTCAGATTCAGATATCAGGAAACGTTGCTATCACCGCCACAGCCTAAACGGCTGAACCGATCGATATGAAAATTTTACCACATGTGCACTTTTGGCGTCTGATGATACCTTTGTTCTTATACATTTTTTGTGCCGCCATTTTTGAACCGGAAGTGACGTCATATATCAAAAACGGCTGGACTGATTAGAACGAAATTAGAGCCATTCGATTTAGAAGGTCATCTATAAGGAATACCAATAGTGAAAGAAGAAATGTTCTATAACCTAAACCGGAAATGACGTCATTAAAATGACAAATCAGACTAAAATCATCTCTTATATCAAGAACTACATATTCAGAAGGCTTAATGTTACATAACATTTATAGATACAAATTTTAGGTGGCAGTGATGTCAAACGCCATTTTGAAAACCGGAAGTGATGCCGTAACTCGAGAACGGCTGGACCGATTGGAACGAAACTTTTGCTATCCTTTGTAACATATTATTTATAGCATTAACACTGTAACAAGCACAACTTTTCTAAGCAACCAAATCACAAAATCTTATTTTTTAAAACAATTATAATCTTTGGTGCCACAATATGTTACAAGTTGTAATAATAAACTGAAAAAAGGAGTGATATTCCCATAAAAAACACTCCGTGTAAAAATACCAGCCAAGTCTCTTCAATTAAAAAAAATAGAAGAAATCTAAAAATTCAGCACTGAAAAGTAGTGATATCAAAAAATTGGCCAAGTCAAAACTTTTCAAAAAAATACTTGGCGCATCGTTTTTTTTAGGACATGTGTAGATGAGTACATTTCATTTCCTGCCTACTTCTATACTATTTATATGCACGATGTGCCAAGTATTTTTTGAAAAGTTTTGACTTGGCCAATTTTTTGATATCACTACTTTTCAGTGCTGAATTTTTAGATTTCTTCTATTTTTTTTAATTGAAGAGACTTGGCTGGTATTTTTACACGGAGTGTTTTTTATGGTAAGTAGCTACACAAACAATTATGATTATCTGAGACATGGGCACAGGTATACTCTTGATTACAGTACTTTAATATTCATTTTTTTAGTTTCTAGTGTAGCACTTGGCACTACTAAATAAATCCTTGTTATTATCAATGAAAAAAGATCTCACCTACTTTCAAAACTTATTTAGGTACTGTATTTAAACATAAAATACTCTATTTGTCATAACTTTTGTTTTTAGATCAGTTTGTTTATCAATATTCGTTATTTTTAATTGTTATGAGAGTGAAAACTGTATGTTTGTGTTTCTGATACGAATAATAATAATAACCTACTAAAGTTAGGTGACTAGTAAAAAAATAATCATCGGATGATGCCTTCTAATCATTTTCAGCGAAGCATTCATTTTAAATGCTGTTTTTAGTTTGGCTAAGTGTACTTTGTTGAAATGAACGTTATTTAATTTTCGTCCACAAATAAAATACATTGTCGTCTGTTTAAGTTGGTGGTTTGGTAAGATGTCCCGCATGGAAGCTGAGAAGCGTCTCCTGAACGAAGTGAACCCTCCCGGCACATTCCTCGTCCGTTGCAGCGACCACATCGGCCCTCACGGCTTCGCGCTCAGCGTGAAAGACTGGGATGAGTCTCGCGCCTTCCACGTCAAACATTACAAGATCCAGCCAGTGGACAAGGGAGGTTATTACATAGCGACCAGTGAGCCATTCCCCACGCTACAGGCTCTAGTGCAGGCGTACACAAGTGAGTAGGTACGGCAGTTTAGGGGAGAAGGACTAAATGTGAAGGCTACATTTGATTTTTTGTACCATTTTTTTCTGGCACTATTAGTCTAACTGATCTGAAATTTGAACCATGTCTTCATTAAAGCATAAAATTGACGGTGGGCCTACTAAGTGAAATAAATTTAAAAATTTGAAAGACGGATTTAACTACTGGTTTGATTTTAATTTCAAGACTTTTTCACGAGCCAACTTTTTACCTTACTCCCTGGTTCGGTCGGATATTTTTCACAATATCCCTTCCTACTTTTTAAATAATAATCTTGTCAAATAATTTCTTGTTTGAATAGGTTCACCGTGTGTCTCAATTACATCGATGCCCCAATATTATACTGAGACATGTCCAAAATCCTAGTTTTGAGATAAATCGAATATGAGATTTCAATATGATGTCCCAGTATAGAACTGTGGAAACCTACTTATGGCTATTTTAATAGACAACTTGAGATGTCTCAGTACAGAACTGGAGAATGTTATAGAGAGACATCCGCGATCTCTTGGAGGCAAATGAAACAGAAAGATATCTCAGTACAGTACTGGATAGAGCTTGAAATTCTGAATCCAATGATATATAATTTCATTTTTTCATTGTTTTGAGATGTCTCAGTGTAATACTGGGGCATCGACATGTTCATAAGAGTATAAAAATTCAGGAAGATTAGTTGAGTGGTTGTTCAGATATTTGTACATTGGTGACAAAATAAGACGAACTGTGAAAATTGCATTTGAAATTAAGACGACTGGGTAGTGAGCATGGCCTTTAGAGTTTTTTTTATCGAATTTTATCAATATCTGATACCAATGTAATTTGTAATCTTCTACCTATATATATATATATATATATATATATATATATATATATATATATATAAAGTAGAATGTCTGTATGTATGTCTGTCTGTCTGTATGTATGTTCTTTATACATTTCCACACCCTTTGACCGATCTTAACCAAATTTGGATTGAAGATTCTAACCTATCCTGCGCACATCGTAGGGTACTTACCCCCTCCACCAAACCACCCCTAATTGAAAAAACCACCCCGATTAAAAAAAAAGTTAATCACACTTTAGGCCATATAGTGAGGGCTGTTAGCACATAAAATTGGCAGAATAGTGCAAAATGTGATACTAATTTTTCCTTTGGCAGTCTTATAGGAAATTTTCTGCTCTTTCATAATTTCGATATCCTCAAAAAATCGGGCGGTCATTTTAGCCTCCAGGGCTGTCCAAAGTGCCAAAAAGTGTGTATTTCAGTGAAATTATAAAACTTTGGTCAATTTATTGTTCCTGTATAATAAACAATGTGTCAGGAACGTACGTTAAAAAAATTCAAATTCTAAGTCTAACCAAAGTGGTATTTATTCAAGAAATTAAATATGTCGGCGGATAAGCTCTAAAATGCCAGTAACTTTCAAGGAAATCGTTTTACAACGTTACAGTTGCTTATGTAGGTTCATATTATGGACCTTCATCTTAAATATTGATAAATCACGAAATTGACCTTTTGGGGGGTGAGAGGTGGAGACCTAAATGTTTCGATGTGAGTACAATAGCCCATACTAGGTAGAGAAAATTAGTTCCTTGCATATGCTAATGAAACTGTGCTCTGTTCGAAAAAAATCACGAGATCTCAATATTATGTCGCCATCTTGAATGACACGCGTTTATATTTCGTTATTTTGCGCTCAGCAGTTGAAAAATACTGATAAAATTAGCCATTTTGGTCATCCTTTGTTCACTGCAAAGTTCAAGTCACCGCCTCCTGAACTAAATTTGACATGCTAAAATTCTTATCTTGGGACGTTTCATCAACACACAAATGAAGTTTTACGGAGAACGGTTAGAGATACAGAGAATATGCAAATTACAAATTAAATTATTGGATTTAGGGCTATATTTTTTGTCAAATTAACTTTTTCGTAGTGCTTAAAAAACTTGCTTAATTTTACAAAAAATGAAAATTAAACATTTTTTATCCAAGATGGCGGCATAGTTTTGAGTTCTCGTATTTTTTTTTGAAGAGAGCATATTTTTTTTAGTATGTGGAAGCAATCAATTTTTTCTAGCTAGTATGGTCTATTGTACAGATATCGAAACCTTTAGGCCTTCACCCCCCACCCCCCAAAAGGGAAATTTCGTGACCCATCTATTTTTAAGTTAAAAGTCCATAATATGAACCTACATGAGCAACTGCAACCTTGAAACACAAATTCCCTGAAAATGGCGGTCATTTTAGAGCTTACCCGCCGACATCTTTAACTTCTTAAATAAATACAACTTTGGTTAGACTAAATTTTTATATTTTTTTATCGTACGTTCCTGACACATCGTTTATTATATAGGAACAATAAATTGACGAAAGTATTGTTATTTCACTGAAATACACACTTTTTGGCACTTTAGACAGCCCTGGAGCCCAAAATGGCCGCCCGATTTTTTGAGGATGTCGAAATTATGAAAGAACGAAAAATTTCCTATAAGACTGCCAAAGGAAAAATTAGTATCACATTTTGCACTAATTTTGTGCTAACATCCCTCACTAATATACGCCTACACCATTGACATACCACAATACATTTTTGAACACGTGTACTTCATCAACCTGCCTTCATTTCAGGCCACTCACCCTCTCCCCCCAACCACCCCTAATTTTAAAAATTAAGAATATAAAATATATACTTTTTCTATGCGCGCGAGCATGACCATAATAATAGGCACACATTCTACGGGAAGCAGTTCACATAATAAGGCCGTACTCACCCCCTCCCCCAAACCACCCCTTATTGAAAAAACCACCCCAATTGAAAAAAATTCATTCACACTTTCGGCCATATACGCCTACACCATTAAAATACCTCAATAAATTTTTGCACACGTGTACTTCGTCAACCTGCCTTCATTTTATGCCACTCACCCCCTCCCCCAAACTAACCCTAATTTGTTAAAATATATACTTCTTCTACGCACGCGAGCATGACCATATTATAAGGCACACATTCTACGGGAAGCAGCCCACATAAAATGGCCGTACTCACCCCCTCCTCCAAACCACCCCTTATTTGAAAAATTCTAAATTTAAAATATACACTGTTTACGCGCATGAGCATGACCATTGCAGACATTCTACGGGAAGCAACCCATATTATAGAGTATTACTCACCCCCTCCCCCAAACCACCCCTACGACGTAAATATTTGATGACCTTGACTTATACGGGACAAGAAACATGACTTCAGCATAAGAGTTACTTATTGGAAACCTGGACCCATACCTAATATCGCGAAATGTTGGTGCTACGATGGTGCTGAGTTCAAGGTCGGTGCTACTACGGGTTATTAAGATAGGTAGCACCGTGATAACTAGCACCGTCCTACCATTTCGCGATATTAGGTAAGGGTCCTGGCGCCTATATGACGCATCCTCATTACTCAGTCATCTAATCCAGCGGCAGAACATTTTGATGTCGTTGACGAATTCTGAATAGTACACGAGTGTTTTTATTGTTTTCGGTTCTACACGAGCCCAGAACATTCTAGAAACATTTAGTAACAAATATAACACAGTACCGAGACTTTAACTGAGTCAGTGTCAAGGACGTGTCAGTTTGAATTGCGAGAGCGCTGTCAGCATATTGTCAAGTGTGAAACTATCTCTAGGGTTTTCTGTTTTTCTGTGGGTACCACTCCCCACCAGCACGAGCAACGCCGGGCAGGTCAGCTAGTTGTTAAAAAATTAAGGCTTTGTACAAGTCTTCAGAACAGTTCAATGAAAATAATTTCATAGTTTGGAATAGGATAATAGTTTTATTTCGTCCTACAGACGTTTAGTGCCATATTTTTACAAATTTTCAACCACTAAACTTCTGTTGGCCAAAATCAAACTTATAAACATTCCAAGCTATGAAATTATTTTCATTGAACTGTTCTAAAGACTCGTACAAAGCCTTATTTTATTAGCAATTATATTGGTAAAAGATATTGATAAACTCGGTTAAAACACTCTTCAAGGTCAAACTCATTACTCAGCCGTCTTAACAATGAACATAGTTGCATGACAGTTGCCTGGACTTTGTGCTCACTGTATTTTCATTCATTCACCACGATTCGACTTAAGGTCATGCCCACATTATCACGTGACAATGTTAACATAGGGAAATCTAGGCGTTTTGATCAATACGGTATGCTGCGACGATTACGTTAAGGCGGTAACTCACTGAAATAAATTGTCTTTATTGGTCGAACCGAACAATGAACTTTCCACTCACTTAGAGCGTAAGTAGCTTACACACGGCAAAAGTCAGGATTCAGTGAAGAAGCCTCAGAGTAACTACTTAATAATATTTTTAACACTTTTGATCACATCAAGCAGTTTGAAAGAACCAAAAACACAACGCAATCACAGTGACATAACCTCGAAAACTTAGAACACAGCTTGACCTTCAACTATAACGATTCCGATCAGCCACTTTCAGTCACGTGATCTCTATTATGCTCATTCCATGTCTCAAAAATATAAACTTTTCCATCTTCAATCACGGCGTTCTATGCGACCGTTCACTCCCGCCGAAGTAATTTCCTGGTCACTGAGCATTTGTACCATTGTTCGGTTCGGATCTTGACGTGAACGCTAGGTGAATTGTGACCTTGGAACCGATGTTTCAGAGCATGCGCGATGTCTGTGTCACGTGCTCTCAAGGCCGTGTCCCAAGCCGGCGCCACAGATCTGGGACCTGGCGCCACATATGAAGGACACTTGGGACACTTGACCTTGATGTTTCAGAGCATGCGCGATGTCTGTGTCACGTGCTCTCAAGGCCGTGTCCCAAGCCGGCGCCACAGATCTGGGACCTGGCGCCACATCTGAAGGACACTTGGGACACTTGACCTTGATGTTTCAGAGCATGCGCGATGTCTGTGTCACGTGCTCTCAAGGCCGTGTCCCAAGCCGGCGCCACAGATCTGGGACCTGGCGCCACATCTGAAGGACACTTGGGAGATCGACAGGACCATGGTGCAGATGACGAGGAAGCTGGGCGCGGGGTTCTTCGGCGAGGTCTGGTACGGTAGGTTGGCGTAGGGATGGGGCGAACTTGGATTTTGATATCGACTATCGATATCATTTATATATCGATATATTGAAATATTAAAATATCGAAATATTGAAATATCTAAATATTAAAATATCGAAATATAATATTTCGATGTAGGTATGGAAATATTGATATATCGCATGAATGCCCTAAATTGCTCCTAAAACTGCTAGGGATTTCAAAGGAAAATGTAAATAGGAATAACACAGTCGTTCCAAAATAAAGGATCACTAGCCAGATAAGAAAGAAAATGTGAATAATCTGAGAAATTGTACATAAATCAGGTAAACGCTGCACTGCAAATATGAATTATTTTGCCATAGTAGTAATACACTTCAATTTAGAACATAATTGTATCATACGGTAAGGCTTCAATATATCGATTTTTCAATATTTCAATACAAATTGATATTTCAGTATTCCGATATTATGGATATATCGATATTTTATCGATATATTGATATTTCGATATTTCAATTATCGATATTCAATATAATCAGGGGTTGGATTCCTAAAGAAGTATAACTTTATGACCGAAAAAGCTAATATCCATATTAGCTCTTTCCATCTTTTACCTGCATATCTTTATGAATATAATTATTCAGATCGTAATTTAAAATGATAAAACACCAAATTTTAACATGATAATCTCATGGTAATAGATATATTGGTAGTTGTAATGCTATACCGGCATAAAGTTATGCCGGTATAGGGCTCTCTTTCTCTCTCTTAAAACCTTTTGTGAATCCAGCCCCAGGTTTCAGTATATCGATATTTTTTCCATCCATAGGTGGGCGTCCATGCGGAGTGTCCGTAGGGTTATTTGAACTCCAGTGTTATTCATTGCGGCGAATACTCGAGATGGAATTATACCATTTCATAGTTAGCAGATGAGGTCACTGATTGATAACGGCCACCTTGTAGACACTATTTAGAATAGTTGACTGGGTTTTTGGACATATTGATAAAGTTTGTTCACGTTAAGAATATTTCTGACGTTTTAGTCGATCACGTCGTTCATTGGTCGGTCACATGAACACTGCCCTGTCAATGGCAAGACTTTCTGCTTTTTATTATTGAAATTGCTTAAATTATGTGAAATACACTATTTTTAATAGTAGAAAGTATTAGAAAAATACAATAAAATTGTTTTTTTTATCTACAGTTGTCTTATACATATTTTTTGAATATTGATATTAACATGTGTTGGTATACAAATGCTCGCTAGACTACAGTAGTACAGGGCCGCCATTACGGATCATTATTCTAACGTGAACGAACTTTAGTAATATCTTTTATCATTTGCGTAATAGGGTACTCTCTATCTAGTCGTATAATGAATAAAAAAAACGTGAATTATTGAAAGTATATATGCCTATGATGTAGAGAAGCAAAACATAATAATCTGGGAGTTCAAGAGATCTTTATTGAAAATCTGATTATATCGAGTAAATTTTCAAACGATTACGTCATCCAGGCAGGCAAACCACTCACTCTATTTTTCCCGCCATAATACCAGGTGATATTTCAATTCAAGCGACATCTATTTATAAAAATGTCGGACAACAAAACATCGTGTCAGAGTGTAAGTGATCTATCTCCAATTTTTTACATTTTGAGAGTTTTGGTTTAGGTTATGTATTAGAATTAACTTGATCTATATCAATTATTCCCTCCAATTTATCACTTTTACGGTAATTCTGAACGGAAATCGTTTATCAATGACAGTTATCAATGACTTGTTCGGATGCATTTGCTCGGTGTCCGCATCGTCCAATCAGAGCACTCCCTCACGTTCAAACGTTAAGTTGGCGCGCATCATGGGATATTAGGAAACCCGCTGTTAATTCCTTAATTCGAAGGTCACGTCAGAGTAAGATTAAAATTAAGTAGTTAGATATTATTTGTGTAATCATTGACAGTTATTTTGTGTAGAATTGAGTTTTTTGTGTAATTTTATAGTTTTCTAAAATATTTAATGCAATTAATTTTTAATTTATATGAATAATTAATTTTTAATTACTCTGAAACACTAACTGATACAATTTCTTTAGTAATATTTATGAGAAACAAAAAATATATGTACCACAATAGCATTGGCCATTGCATTGATTTCCAAATGCAGAAGTCCTATGTCCACATTTCTAACAGACACTCGCTAAGAAATGTGCACAAAGTCCTATGTCCAACAGGAAATTGCCTATTTTCGCTTCGTTTGTTACTGAAACATCAATGATACACAAAAATAAGTGTTCTCATTCGCATAAGTGATGATATAAACTTACAACTACAGTTATTGTTTATACTTTTGTAGGGTTAATAAAATCATGAAATTTGACCCTCTGTTTCTCCGGATAGGAAAAGTTGGACATAGAGCACTTACACACTGAGACGACGAAAAGTAAAACAATTGTTCTGAACTTCAGGGAATTGCAACGGCGCGGAAGTGGCCGTGAAGACAATGAAGACAGGCACGATGTCCACGAAAGCCTTCCTCCAGGAAGCTGCAATCATGAAGAAGTTCCGTCACAACCGTCTGGTCGCACTGTACGCCGTGTGTTCTGCCTCCGAGCCGATCCTCATCGTGCAGGAGTTCATGTGCAACGGCAGCCTCTTGGAGTTCCTGGTTGACGGCGCCGGAAGACAGATGGCGCTGGGGGATCTGGTGTACGTCGCAGCGCAAGTTGCCAGCGGCATGGAGTATCTGGAGAAGCAGCAGCTAGTGCATCGGGACGTAGCGGCCAGGTACAGTCTCAGACCATGGAGTTAGTGGGTACGCCGCAATAGACATGTCCCTGAGGATCTGGTGTACATCGCAGCGCAAGTTGCTAGCGGCATGGAGTATCTGGAGAAGCAGCAGCTAGTGCATCGGGACCTAGCGGCCAGGTACAGTCTCAGACCATGGAGTTAGTAGTTACGCCGGAAGACAGATGGCGCTGGGGGATCTGGTGTACGTCGCAGCGCAAGTTGCCAGCGGCATGGAGTATCTGGAGGAGCAGCAACTAGTGCATCGGGACCTAGCGGCCAGGTACAGTCTGAGGAGCTAATAACATTTGAAATCTCAATCGCAGTTGAAAACCAGTGTGAACTGAACGCGATAGGGTGATGCAAAGATAGGACGCCTGTACTGCGATTGTATAACTTTGCTCGACAAACGATCGACAACTCTTATGAGAGATTAACATTGACTCGACTTGGCAATGGATCGACTATGACGTGTCAATGTTATTCTCCCATAAGGGTTTTCGATCGACTGTTGACAAAAGTCACACGATCCCTGTACAGGTCGGTTACTATTGGCGCTAGCGTCGAGGGAGGTCACTTTTAAGTCAAAGGATTTTCTTGCTACACAGACCGTATTTTCATAAGAACTGGATAATTATTACATATTGTAGTGTAATAATGATATTTTGATCGTGTAACGACAGCTGTCAGTATGTTTTTTTTATTTCCAAGGCTCTCTTGAAGGGCTCACGGCAAATGGAAACAATGAAACAACTGAGGGGGTGTCGTCTCGTTATTACATGGATTTAGATGTAGAAATTGCGAAATCTTCTTATTTTCAAACATGTTATAATACTAGAGTAAACAATGGATATATCTAAACAGTAAGTACATCTTCTTATGCCTGTCAAAAATGTTTCGCGCGTTGTAGATTTGATGGACCTTGGTTGTGACCTGTCTCGATGCTAGCGCCATGCAAGCGGGAGAAATTTTGGCCAATGCCCTATAGAGTTCAACTGCAGTTGAAATCTAGTGGAGCGGTCGCTCCACCCAGCCAAGTCGTACTGTACACTCACACTCACTCTACATACCGTAAATGCCTAATAAACTGAGGAGCAGACCAAACACTTTTACTGTAAGCAATAACATGGCATTTTCGGCCTACTGGATCACAAAATTGGGAAATCTCACATTGTTGCGAAATATCTTAATTTTGAGCTCTGGCCCACCCCACCACATACACCATATTTGGGAACAAAACGTTATTCCGTTTGCGAGCTGGAGGGCAGTGAAAACAGTGAAATTACACCCCTTTTTAAACCTATCTCCATCTGATGATTCAGATATCAGGAAACACCGCTATCACCGTCACAGCCTAAACGGCTGAGCCGATCGATCTGAAATTCTTACCACATGTGCTTTTTTGGCGTCTGAGGTGCCTTTTTAATAAAACCAACCGGAAGCCGCCATTTTGAAACCGGAAGTGACGTCATGTCTCAAAAACAGCTAAACCGATCGGATTAAAACTAGCGCCAAATGATTCAGACGGTCATATATGGAATATCAATAGTTGAAGTAGAAATCTACCATTACCGAAACCGGAAATGACGTCATAAAAATGAAGAATCAGACTTTCATAATCTCTTAATAGAATAACTACATATTTAGAAGGCTTATAATTATACAAATCATTTATAGTAATAAATTCTAGGTGGCAGTTATTTCAGCCGCCATTTTGAAAACCGGAAAAGATGCCATATCTCGAAAACAACTGAACCGATTGGATCAAAGCTTTCGCTATACTTCATGTACTATCATTTATAGCATTATTTAGTACCAAACGCAACTTTTCTTAGTTACCAAATCGGACATGGCTTATTTATTTTTAAAGAAATTAGCCATTGTTGCCCCGATAAGTGTTACACGTTGTGAGAATAATCTAAAAAAAGGAGTGATATCCTCATAAAAAAACACTCCGTGTAAAAATACCAGCCAAGTCTCTTCAACAATAAAAAAATAGAAGAAATCTAAAAATTCAGCACTGAAAAGTAGTGATATCAAAAAATGGGCCAAGTCAAAACTTAATTTTAAAAACCAAAATATACTTGGCTCATCGTTTTTTAAGGCATTATAGGTATATTATATATATTTAGGTACATTTGATTTTTGGCACTTCTATATTATATATACACGATGCGCCAAGTATATTTTGGTTTTTAAAATTAAGTTTTGACTTGGCCCATTTTTTGATATCACTACTTATTAGTGCTGAATTTTTAGATTTCTTCTATTTTTTATAGTTGAAGAGACTTGGCTGGTATTTTTACACGGAGTGTTTTTTATGGTCTCAATTAAGTTCTAGAAAAGCATTTACGATTTCAACTGCAGTTGAGGTCAATCGCGGTTGAACTGTAGTGAGAACGGAGTATAAGGAGCAAAATCAACTACTGCAACAGAAACGCGCTGTTATAAAGGTGTCAGTGAGCTAGCGACTACTATTGACTCTTTTGACACGGTTTTTTCTGCTACTTACCGATACACGGGTCGTACCGTGTCACAAGAAACTATTTGAGCGAGCGTAGCGAGCGTCACCACGGTACTCTTATGGCACTTTCTCTGTGTGTGTGTGTTTTTTTTTTTTGTGGTCACACCCCAGGTCAAACTGCTTAAGCAATCAATCTGAAATTTTGTACACATACTAACGTACTTTATGCGGTCCCTGGGATCGTTTTTGAACGGGATCCCGTGATTGGTTCAAATTTTAAAAAAAATTATATTTTGATTGGTTTGTTTTATCAATTTAAAATTTTGACAAGTCATTACCACTAACATTTTACCCAATCATACAAAGTTTCAGCCATATCCTCCCATTGGTTAAAATTTAAAGAAATCTTTCATATAATTTTTGAAATTTAAACCAGAACCGTATGACCGATCAACTTAGCATGGTCATTGGGACCAACATTATCTGTATTTTTGACAATTTTCAGACTTATCTGTGTTTAAATCCAAAAGTTATTGACATTTTACTGACATTTTGCGTGTTATCTGTCAAATTTCTCGAAAATGTTGATCACGGCTACTTCGACTCTTTATAGTTCCAAGGTAGTTAGAGCAGAAATTTCAAACGTATGAAACTGATATGACCGTTCAAAAGATCGTCTAATATTGTGTAAGTACACACATTTTTATCATATGAGTGGTCCCAGGTATATTTTTTTAAATATATCCAATGTTTTTTGAATTTTAACAAGGAACATTTTTATCATAAAGGTTCAATCTATCAACTTAAACTTTGCATGGCTATTGGGACTAATACTTGAGGAATATTTTGAGATTTGTTTACCTATACAAGTCTGACGAATTTCAAGAATTATTGGCTTTTAATGATATTTTCTGTAGACATATTTTCGGTTCGAGGTGTTGCGCGTGTCCGTGCACGCTCATCAACGCGTTATACAGAGCGTTTTCCTAGTAAATTATATTAGGGATTATAACGAGTGTTCGTTCGTGAAGAAGGTTCTGTGCTCTGAATTCAAGATTATAGACCACATTTTAAATTATCTAGTTATCTCTGCTTTTCAAAAAATTTCATATGCAGTACCGTGATCCTCATATCTATTCATGTTATGATCCATTGTTGAAAAACATTAATAGATATGAGGATTATGGTACTGCATATGAAATGTTTTGAAAAGCAGAGCTAACTACATAATTTAAAATGTGGTATATTAGGAAGTTGGCTGTACATTTTAACAATTATAATTTAGACGTATTCCAAAAGTAGTGCTCACTATTTACTTTACTGAGACGACGGATTTTATTTCGGTCATATACTATTCATAATCTCTCTACATGATCCTTCTTCTATTCAATGAGCCATCCCGAAGTTTCTGAAGATTATCTTTAACATCATATTGTCGATAGGAATTTTAAATGTGTACCTAAGAGGTAGAAGGCCGGATATGCATTTAAATTATTCTTGAGGTGAGCTCAAAAGCCAGTAATACTGCCTTCATACAATCGTATTTGAAATTGTGATATGTAGTATTGATTAAGAAAATGCTTAAATTGTAGACATCAGTCAAGTCAATAGATAACGTAATTCCAAAAGAGTACAACGGAAAACCGAGCAAAATCATTAAGGATGAACCAGCGCCAGGTCATCTACCAAATTTATTTTTCCAAACCATTTTATTTTGTTCCTAATAGTATTATCTACAATATACGTTAGATCACAAAATGTATACCTTACCGACCTAACTTTTATGTAAAACGTTTTCTTAGTTCGAGAATTTTACATGGCTCTTATGGGGGAACGAATTAATTTCGTTCACCGACTTAATTTCTGAGATAATTGCATTTAAATGTTTAAAAATCTAGATATATGGCCATTTAACATAGGACAACTAATTAGTCAAAACCACTGCTGTATTCTTAACAAAATTATTTTACGAAAACTTTGTCAAAAAATTCGTCATCATCTCGTATTATTCTCCACATATTACATTATACAACTATGTTTTAAAGTTTAAACATGCGTTTTCTGAATTAATTTATATCATGTTATGAATATTGTCATTCAAAGCAATGGTTGTGTGCAGGAACGTGCTGATTGGTGAGAGCAACATGGCTAAGATCTGCGACTTCGGTCTTGCTCGGGTGATTGAAGAGAACGAATACGAGTACAACGCGGGCCAAGGCTGCAGGTTCCCGATCAAATGGACGCCGCCCGAAGCGTTCAACGAGAGAATATTCTCTGTGAAGTCGGACGTCTGGTCCTTCGGCATTCTGCTCATGGAGCTCTTCACATATGGACAACAGCCGTATCCAGGTAGCGCATAACAGATCAGTTTGGACATTATGGAAATAGTTACTCGTATTGAAGCCACACACTGTTTGGAGAGTTTTTATAAATCTAGTGGAGCGGTCGCCCCACATAGCCAAGTCGTATTGTACACTTACATTCACTCAACATATCGTAAATGACTAATAAACTGAGGAGCAGACCAACCACTTTTACCGTAAGAAACAACATGGCATTTTCGGCCTACCGGATCTCAAAATTGGGAAATCTCACATTGTTGTGAAATATCTTTATTTCAAGCTGAAAAGCTTTATTTGTTGGCCCACCCCAACACATACCAAATTTGGGAGTAATAGCTTATGCCATTTGCGAGCTAGAGGGCAGTAAATACAGTAAAATCAGTGCTGCATTTTTAGATTTTAGATTTTTTTTTTAGTTTGCGGAGATTAATGGCCTTCTTTTTTTACGCGGAGTGTTTTTTTTCTGTTCACTTTGCATTAGCATTAAGCACGCTGTTAATAGAAGACAACATCGAGTGATATTTTGGAATTTCATTACATTTAATTACACATTATCGTGATTTGAGCGATACCACGTGACTAAAATATAAAACACGATATTGGCAGAAACTACTGCCCTTCAAGGGGCGGGAAGGCATTGAACTAAATGAATTTTTTTATACATTTTTGTTGTACCGTTAACATTTTTATTTGTTATTTTTGAAAATATACGTAGATACTAATTCCGGCTACGGTTGAAGTAATTCCTTCTACCTTCCACACTACAGACTTCCATCAGGGCTCATTTTGTTCACAAAGAATAGCCGGATGACCTACATTTTATAACAAATCCATGATGAAACTCTGATCTTGTTGCAGGAATGAACGGGAGAGAAGTGATGGAGAGAGTTGAGAAAGGCTATCGAATGGCCAAGCCGACCGGTCATCCCATACCCGACGGCATTTACACGGTCATGCTGTCATGTTGGGACAAGAGCCGTGAGAAGAGGCCGAGCTTCGCTGTCCTCTACCGATACTTCGACGATTTCTCGCTGATCAATGAGGGAATGTGCAATGAAGCGAGCGCCTAGATTCAAGATGCAAGTGCAGAGCAGGTGTGGGTAGAGAGGTTTCTGAAAATGTTCCGATATGTTTTTCTTTAATTTTAAAAAATAAATTTTAATAAAGTTAATTACTGCAATTTTTAAGACTGTATGTGTGTTTACCTAAGATTAAATGGGCGGAAATCACCAGAGAAGGGCACAGTGCATGAGATAATAATTCTGGATACACGCAATAAACAGTACATAAAATTAAATATTGGCTGAAAAATGTTTTTTTTTGTTGTCTAAGAAAATAAATTAAGAATCTACACAAAAACTTACTATATTTCACACAATATTCAATTGTCTATACTGTTTATTGTGTGTATCTAAACATTTTCTCTCATGACTGAACAGTTATTGCACGTGCCCTTCATTTAACTTAATTTTTCAAAATAAGTGCGTTTCCAGCCAATACTCCTCAAGGGCAAGTGGTGACGTGCTGTTATTATTTTTGTTCTAATGTTTTTGTTCTTTTGTTGTATTTAATGAACTTTCAAGCATAAAATTTATTGAATGACAAATATCAAATAGTTCAACTTAAAGTGATGGTATCCATTGCCAGAACAACTGTAGGAAGTATAAAAAAGCGGAAAATTAACATCTCTAGATGCAGCAAGATGCAGGGCAACCCGCCACTTCTTTATTCACATATTGTGATTTAACAGTATTTTATACATTAGTTTAGATCACTTAGATTGGATATTACATTTAAAATTAGGAAATTAAACTCTCCATCAATTTATAAATGTTCTTTTTTCTTGTAATATGTCTGTAGAATAATATTACTTACTATGTAGGTAATGAGTGAGATGATTATCAAGTTGAGTGAACGTGCGTTGTTGTTTTAGTGTATATAATAAGGAGTATGCACGAGAAAGCTCACTGCCTTCTTAACCGCCTAAATTTCGCCATGAGAGTCCCCAAAAAACAAAAGTCAAATGTGACAGCTGGTTTTTAAATTGTATATTTTAGTATTTGCCTACTCTTTTTCATCTGCTTTCGTGTTCAAATGCTATTCGTAGTGTTCATATTTAATGGTTAGACTATTCAATCAGTGATAATGGATTTTGATTGATTCCAACGTTACATTTTCTAGCAGGTACGTGTCAAATTTCGCTGGCCATGCTGACCACTGCCTCTTTTAAGAGAATTATCAATTAAATATTTGCCAACATGTATGTAAGACATAACTGCAGAGAATCTTTAACATGAATAATGTCAAACATCACTGTCAGTTGTCCTGAAGATATTGCCTTTAAACTATTTCGGCAAAATAAAGGCCTCGTCAAGCTTGAGCCTAGGCTAGAAATACCCGTCATGGCGGCCAAAAATCAAAATCACAAATCACGTGCATACTCCTTATTGAAATGAAAAAATGCAAGAGCAGTGATGAATCAACTGTGACCTAGATTAATATTTCATTGTCCACATGAAATGAATAGTATATTCTAAAGTATTATAACAACTAAACATTTTGACAATAATCCTAGTTTGCACGAGCGTCTTTTGTTTTATATCAACAATGTAAAAAAGCATATTTTCGGCTATTTTGGTGATATTTGTCAAGTCGGTTTAAACTAATTATTATCGATTATAGTCGAAGGTAAATGAGTGGTTATATTCCTATAAGAACTTCTTCTGTAGCCTACAAGTGCACAGGTAAACCATAAATAATATCAAAAAATACTGAAAATCAGATTGACAGCTGTTCTGAAATGTATCACCAAGATGGCCGCGCAACAATGAGATGATATCACGTGCAAACTATGAATTGCAAAAAAATATTGTGAATGATAAACATTTCTGTCATTATATTAACGTGTTGAAAATAAAATTTCATAATTTAAATTCAAAGTTTAAAATTACCTACGCGAGTATGATTGGGCGGCATTACACCTCAACCTCTCTAGTTTTTCTCGTTGTTAATTTTCAGATTATAGAATCTGTTCCATTTGTTGGGCTCACGTTAATATTTCCGTACATATATTATGTGATTAATTATTGGTATTATTGTTTATAAGTTTTTATCTTTAACTCCGCCATTTTTATTCTAACGACAAAAATCAAACTTTGACCCCCTTACCACCCCAAATGTGAAAAAATTGATATGCACCGTAGCCTATGTTAATGACCTAGTTTTTTTGAGTATGTGGTGAAATTTTAAAGGGTTTATCATCAACCCCCTAACCCCCCAACCCCTTTTAATTGTATGCCAACAATTAAAAATATCTTCTAAACCGCCTCCCACATCGAAAAAAATGAAACAAACTCATGCACAAAGACTTATTTTTATAAGATAATTTTATTGAACATTTTTTTAGAGTTTCGATTCTCTATCACTATAGATCTGATATTTTTATTCTAATATTGAAAATCAAAATTTGACCCCCCCCCCCCCCCCAGCCCCCCAAAATATGTACACATTTGATATGCACAGTAGCGTAGCCTTAGTTGATAAGTAAGTTTGGTTGAGTATGTGGTGAAATTTTCACTTGCTTTTCATCTTACCCCTTATGTTTATGCCAACAATTAAAAATATCGTCTAACAAAATACCAAAATATTGAAAAAATTTCATGCACAAAGCATTATATTACCTATAAGATGATTTCAAAGATCATTTTGTGAAAGTTTTGAGTTCCTATCACCAACTCCGCAATTTTTATTATAATATTGATAATCAAATTTTGACCCCCCCCCCCCCCTGCCCCCTCCCCCAAATATGTAAACATTTGATATGCACCGTGGCCTATGTTGATCAGCTAGTTTGTCCGAGTATATGGTGAAATGTTTACAGCTCTATCATCAAACCCCTAATTTTTTATTTATAATTGACTGGACTAAAAGCTATAAAAGACATGAAAATACTTGGGTGGGTCTAATTCAAAAAGGGGATGATTCAGGGATAAATAAAGACATGCATATATATTTCTTTGGTATGACGAACAATCTCACACAATTTGAACAAAATCTAAGAGTTTCATGTAATTTTCATAATTTTTGGTTCAATTGCTTTCCAACTTTTCCTTGAAATAATGATACATTTTGGTAATGCACATGCACACTATCATAACGACGTTCGATTACGTTCGAATGAACATTTTATTAACATTGATACTATCACTTTCATTGCCACATAGCCAAGAAACAATGTTAACATGTGGTTTTGTTCTCAAAAAATTGTGTAAACTCCCTGAAGCTGTCCTGAAATCACCAGCCAGCCGCGCTCGCTGGGCTTCTTCCTCAGTTGGCAGACGGAGATTGAGCTAGACTTTCGTGCGCGTGTTGCTGCGCGCTCTGTATTTAACATGCATTGCTGATGCGCTTTTGTATGGGGGTTAGGAAGTATGTATGAGATACATCACATGGCAACATTGCCTGAACAAGTAGATTCATTGTAGCTATTCGGAAGCGAGGGATTATGCCGCGATTCCAATGTTATTTTTAAAATGCAAATGCTTTATTGTACCTAGGGTTTGTTTTTATGTATTTTCCACTTATTCATGTTTGACTTTTAGTACTGTGTCCAAGTGGCCATCATTTTATGATGTAAGTGTTTTATTAAATACAAGTTTATCTCTTAACTTCATTCAGTAGCTTTGCTGCTATGATCACTTCATCAATTGGTCTGGAACCTGCTTCGTTATATTACATTCATCATGACATTCTGCTGTGAATGTGGCTGCTTTGTTTACATGTTAATACTGCGTGGGATTCAGTCCGCAGTTTTAAAACTTAATGCAATTAGGATTGTGTTTTTTAAACTCTTCTTGACGTAGAGGACAGCGCAAGACCAAATATTTAAACAATGACTTGCCCCAGTTGTCTGAAACGTCGCCTTTGCAATAATTGTTAGTTGCATGTACATTTTTAACATCTTTCAACGAATTCAATCTGATATCTTGCACTTTCCTTCCGTGTTAGCCAATATCAATTTGTGAATTTGTGAATTTGTGCTGGTTTTCAAGATTAACTGAAATTGATCACGGCAATATTTTTAATGTTTTGAGATGAGCAATAATCTTACCTAGTTCTTGTGTTATAATTTCTTGTAATACTTTGTAAATAAGTTTTAAATCGTTTCTAAATAATCAATCTCAGTGACATTCAAACCTCTTTAAGGAGTCATGAGAGAGCCAACAATTTCTCGTCGACTTCAGCGCTCAGGTGGTGAGCTCAGGTACTTTTGTTTTGTGACAAACTTGTGAACGCTTTGTGTTGTTTTGCACTTCCTTATCAGGAGGATCTAAATTCCAAACTACATCCTGCCTCAGATTCCTGACCAGCCACAATTTCAAGTTGTGTCTCTATTCTGTTGTTTCGAAGAAATAAATTCGTCAAATTGAACTCAAATTCATCTATTTTTCTTACGATTTCTATAAATAAATATATATGTAAATAATATTAATATAAATAAAAAATGAATATATGCTTGTTGTTACTTCATCTGTTTGATGAAATGAGAATATTTCTCAAATTTTCGTAATATTGTAAAGTCAACTTATGAGCGTAGATACTTGAGCTGTTATCGATGATATTAACTAATGACGCTTCACTAATTGATCCCCTGCCTGCGAGGGTACATCCGTCCCCGTCTAGGTTTGATCATTTCCTGAACTCAAACCTGTCCATTCACAGGCAGCGGTCAATGAGGAAAAAAGGATAACATTGGAAATATTATAATGAAGTACTGGACGCGGAAATGGAAGATGGAATCTTCGCACAACCCGTTCATGTCTGACTGTGCAAAAAGTTTTCAATAAAAGTCCAGAATTGCATTAAATAAAATCTCATGTACTACCTATAGTCGGAGTTTGCGTGTAGATAAATTGCATTAATCAAGCGAGGGGAGCGAGTGTCTCCACTTATGGCACAAATCTCTGTTATTTTTTCGTATTTTTTTGTTTTTTTGTGTATTTGTACTTTTCGCATTAAATTTTAAACGAAGTAAAGAATCTGTCCAATTTTTTTCACAAAAGATTCATTACTATCCACTGCAGATGGCTATTGATTTCCAGCAAGATAAATCAGTTTCATTGGAAACTGGGTTGTAGATTGTACATATCTTGGCTAGAGAGCTTGGCATTATGAAAGAATCTCTGCGTTCACATTGAAACTACAATCGTTTTACCGATTATCACCAAATTTTGCGTGGTAATTGGGTTAAGTATTTTTGACTCTTTCAGACTAACCTGTATTATAAGTACTTTGAGAGTTCAAAAGGATCAAAATCAGTACAATTTCAATGTCAAAATTGGTGGTCAAAATGAACCTTAGCATTAAAACCTATAGCTTAAAAATGATATAATGAAAGAAACTAAGTGTGCAAATGGACTGGAATCTTTTTACCGATCATCATAACATTTTGTATGGTCATTGGGACCTGCATTATAAGTATGATTTGACACTCTCAGACAAATCTGAAATGAATTTTAAGAGTTTATTTATGTTTCAAAACAATCATAATCAGTAATGTCAATGTCGAAATGTACAAAAAAAATAAAAAAATGTATCACTGCTTCCTTGATTAATTCATTCACTTACATAAAATATTATCCAATCTAATTCTAAGTACCATGATATTATGTTACCGTCTTGGATTGCTTGCCGAACTCCTGTCCCTCCTCCTCCTCCTGTCCTGTCTCCTGTGACTCCTGTCGTGTCCATTGACATTGACAGGAGTTGTTAAACTATTTCGATATTCTATCAGTGATTATTATTTCAGTTTGGCGATGGTATTTTGAAAGTGTTTAGTAAATGTAAGTTTAATTGGTAATCAAACCATTTTCTGGAGAAATATTGAACTTTTCTGTGATCCCTGGGGACGGGAAAGTCTTTGCTTATCTTGTATTTATATTGAATATATAGGTAAAGTTTTGTAGCAATCTTGCCAGTCTCTGAAAAAAAATTGAACTCTTCTGTGCTCCTGTAAGTATTTTTATTTATGGATTATTTACGGAATTTCGGTTAGATCATGGTTAGATATGCTGCACATACCAGTGCTCGCTTATCAACGCGTTACACCGAGCGTTTTCCTAGTATTTTGATAATGCATGCAAGAAAAAATATGTGTTTCACTTTTGTTCACCTATATTTACTTTTAGTTTTTCAATTGCCGCAACTGCATTTATATATGTTCAATAGTTTAAAATACACCAAAAATTTTAAAATAAAAATAGCTTACATTTTACTTTGTGCATTCTGAAGCTAACAAAAATACCTAATATCGTTCTAGCTTGATAATTCAATGATTTATTTTTTGAGCAATATGACTGAAGTAATAACAATAGAGTCAGGTAATATTGAAAGAACCTTCTTCATTGTGTGATGAGAGTGAGCGGAGAGTCAGGAAGTCTCGCGATGTATGGTCTGATTTTGAACCTTCTTTCCGCCTATTAGCAGGTACCTAATCTGATGGTTGACACAGCTCACTCACCCCACTAATACTCGGAATATAATGTGGCCTACGTAGCAGGCGTAGGAGGACCAGAAAAATATTTAAAAATTAGCAACCATATAGAACCATATTACAGGTCAAACGATAAGAGATAGCAAATTGAAATTCGAACGATTTGTAGAAGAAAGCATTTCGAAGGACTGTGCGTTTGTAAATTTCTTTTACTATTATTCAGTTACTCACAAATCAGCATCAAAAATCGGAAAAAGTTACATCACGTGGAGTGAAATAAGAATGCGAAAAAATAAGAATAAGAAGATAAAATAAGAATAAGAAAATAAGAATGATCTTCGATCATTCTTATTTTGCATGATTATTAAGACCAACATAGTGTCTTATTTTACAAAATTTCATCCCAATCTGTTCAGAACGTATGAACTTATTGACATTTTTAATATCTGTCAGTAATGAAGTATCGAAATGAATGTTTTCCAGTGCCAATTGAATTGAATCTGATTTGCTATATTTACCAGGGTGCTTTGATGCTATTTTCAAGTTTCGATTAAAAGCATACTTTTATCATATTTCAATTCAATATGGATGTATATGCTTTCTGTGCGTTGTACACGCATTTCCGGTTCGAGAATTTGCACGTACCCGTGCTCGCTCATCAACGCGTTACACTTGAGCGTTTTCCTAGTATTGAATTTACAACATACCCCATTTAATTGATAGATTCAACTGCTTAGAGGAATTTTACAGTATGAACACACATTGTGTCGATTCTTCTGTCGTAGATGATTCTATAGCTTGAGGTCTATCTACAGAAAAATCATGTTAGGCAGTAATTTTATCTTCTGGCTCAATATTTGTGTTCGAAGCTGAAATCAGATGGATCCTGTTTCTCCTAAACTGTCATGTGGATGTTTTTAGGAAGTAAGATCGAGGCTTCTCTGCTGGTTGTGCGAAATACTCATAGAAATTGCACTTTTACCGGTTCTGAAAAAATCGGTAAATTTTGAAAAATAATGGCTGATACCAAATCATGACTATGCCAAATACATAAATGAATCTACTTGATTATTGGACCCATTTTCAAAGATTACCAGCCAGGAAAATAACGAAACCTCAATAAGATCAATGCTAAAAATGACAATACTGTATATTGATAAGGGATGATATAGCTGATCAATATAACTTATGGCAGAATAGCATATTGATTCGACCAATCTGGTATGCCATATCTGTGCTATTCTCCCATATGAGGAATTTTATACCACCAATTTGATCAAGTTACAATCGCTATGCTGTGTCTGCTAAACAAGCAAACCTGATCAAAGATTCCGACATTGGAAGTAATCGTATAAGGAATTATCATTCAGAATGATTGAGGACAACCAAAAATCAACATAAAATATGACTAACTGCTAATGATGTCATAGTGAAGTTTACTTATAGTTATTACTTAAATTTTGATGTCTCTATTCATACATTCAAAAGGATTAAACAAAATAATTGTAAATTAATAATCAGTAAATTTAGGGTGCCATCCCTACATACTCATATGTCTATAACTGTTGCTCTACGATCCATACGGGATCTATGGTACTGAACTCGGACAAGGTTCGGACCATGAACCGGTATTGCCGTTGGTTTTCTGTTGATTCTTGATTTGGGTTAATTTCATTTCATAATATTTTTATCTTACCAATGGGTTTCCCGGTGGCAAGGAATGTAATTAATAATACTAGGAAAACGCTCTGAGTAACGCGTTGATGAGCGAGCGCGGATACGCGCAACACCTCGAACCGAAATTCTGTCTATCAAAAATGTCATTAAAAGCCAATAATTCTAAAATTTCGACACAGATTTGTATAAAAATCTAAAAAAATTCCTAAAATATTGGTCCAAATAACCATGCAAAGCTTTGAGTTGATCGATTGAACCTATATGATTGAACGGTTCCGTGTTAATTTTCAAAAATCACAGTATCTCCTTCCAAAAATATACCTGAGACCACTCATATGACCACTCATATAGTGTGTGTACTTACACAATATCAGATCAACTGTTGAAGGGTCATTATCAGTATCATTTGCGTTTGAAAGTTTCTGCTCTAACTACCTTGTCTTGAACTGAAGAGTCGAAGTCACCGTGAATTTGACAGCAAATACGCAAAAAGTCCGTAAAATGTCAATAACTTTTGGATTCAAACACAGATTAGTATGAAAATTGTCAAAAATGCAGATAATGTTGGTCCCAACCATCATGCGAAGTTATAAGTTGATTGTTTAATCGGTTATAGTTTAAATTTCTAAAAACACAGGAAAGATAGTTTTAAATTTTAACCAATGGGATGATTTGGCTGAAACTTTGTTTGATTGGGTACAATGTTGGGGGTAATGACTTGTCAAAATTTCAATTTGATCGAAACAACCAATCGAAAGTTATTTTTTTTTTAATTTGAACCAATCAATGGATTGCAAAAAAATTAGGCTCTGCAACAATCAGAAATGTTACGTACTTGTGTGCAAAATTTCAGCTCGATCGAAGAAAAACTCTGACCTGTATATCGTCAGTAACAGAAAAAACAACAACAAAAAAACAAAAAAAAACAGAGGTCCGTGCCAAAAGGAGTCGCTCGCTCAATAAACTAAACTGATACTAAAACGATTTAAACATTGAACATTGAACATTTTATTTAGGCATCTTACAATTGTTTTTACACGGTGGTAAGGAAATCCTACTAGGTACTAATATAAATAATATGGGAATAACAAAACAAACAAAACAACAACAAACACACAAACAAACAACAACAACAACAACAAACTTCATTCATTTTCCACTGGAGGCAACGAGCAAACTGTGAATTTCTTCTCCGAACTCCCCGATGGTCAATCCTCTGGGGATTTGGCCGCAGTTAAGCCGGTTCCAATCCCGGATGGTGCGAGGAATGAAGGAGTACCTTCCGCAGTCCTTCTTCGTGCTTGGTTCTTGTAGAAGGCCACCCAAGCCTTCTCTCCCCCTGTATCGCCGCGGAATGATTTGGCTATTAATTTCTCTCCATCCCGGTATTCCTTCCTTAGCCCGATACAAGTTGCATAGGCGAGCTTCTGTTCTTCTAAGTTCCAAGGAATCCCATCCGAGTTCCTTCATCATTTCGCTGGGGCTCTCCAACACCTTACAAACTTCACCTCTCTCGTTTCTTTCAGTCCTCCATCGTCTTACCCTACCAGTCACTCTCCTAACCGCTATTCTCTGTGTTTTCTCAATGGCCCTCTTTTCACCTTCCCTGTGCGGATCCCAAATGGCTCCTCCATATTCAAGGATGGGCCTGATCAAGGTCTTGTAAGCTTGGTTTTTCGTTTCAACTGTGGCACCATGCAGATTCCTCATTACAAAATTCGTGCGTTTGATTCCCTTTGCCGAGACTCTGCTCACTTGCTCCTTCCATTCCAATTTCTTGTCAAGCCATACTCCAAGGTATTTATATCCATCGCTGATTTTGAGTGTATGGTTGTTTATTGTGTAATTAACACATTTGACTACCTGCTTTTTGGAGAATGTAACGACTTCACACTTTTCAAGGTTCAGACACATTCTGTTTGCTGTCATCCACTGTTGGATGGTATGCAGGTCATCCTGTAGCTGTACTCTACTATCATCGCTATCGATGTTGGCGTAGACCACGCAATCATCAGCAAAAAGCCGCACTGATGATTTAACGTTCCTCACTAGGTCGTTGATATACAGTAAGAAGAGAAGCGGCCCTACTACACTTCCTTGGGGTACACCGGAAGTGACACTCACACTGTCAGAGAGTTGGTCAGATATCTTGACCCTCTGATTTCGCCCAGCGAGGAAGTTCTGCACAATTTGCACCACCGCTTCATCCTCAATGTGCTCAGCAAGCTTGTCAACCAGAATGTCATGGTCAACTGTGTCAAATGCCTTGCGCATGTCAAGGAATATAGCATCAGTCATGCCGTCCGCATCAAGGGAGTTGGACAAATCCTGGACTAGCCCTGTCAATTGAGTCTCACAAGAATACCCGATCCTGAACCCATGTTGTACATTGATTATTGCGTGATCAGCACTCAGCACCTGCCAAATATATGTCACTAGAAGCTTCTCGAAGACCTTGCATACCGCGGAAGTAAGACTAATTGGCCGATAGTTGGTAAGCCGACATCTTTCGCCCCCCTTGAACACTGGTATGACAATCGCCTCTTTCCAAAGGTAAGGGACCTGCCTATCTTGTAGTATGCGACTAAATAAGCATTCCAGGTAGATGGCAATACCTTGATCACAGATCTTCAGCAGTTTGTTGGTGAGTCCATCTCCTCCAGGCGCCTTACCGTTCTTCAGCTTCTTGATGACATGGAGGATTCCAGTGGAATGCACCGCCATCGGAAAGGATCCTCTTCTGAAACTGCAATTCCCCTGGGTCGTCGCGACTGAAGCTGGCGATGGGGTGTTGAAGACCTTAGCGTAGAATGCATTAAGTGCATTTACTTTCTCCTTGCTGAAAGTTAGCTCACATCCGTCAGTTCCAATTAACATAGGGATAACTCGATCTCCCCCCTTCTGCTGACGGATGTGTTTGTACAGTCTGGCCCATCCTCCTCCATCCTCCTCTTTTTTACTAAACATACCCCTCATATGTAGATCCTTTGCCCTGGACTTTGCTCTGTTGAGCTTAGTTGTGACCTGGTAAAGTTTTTCCCTTTGAGACCTGTCATGTTTGCTTCGGTTGTACAGGGCTCTGGCTTTCTTCTTTAATTTCTTAATACTTGTGTTATAGTAAGGAGGGTCATGGTTTGCCTTGATTCTCTTCTGTGGGATGTGTTTCTTCATTGCTTCATACACAATACTCAATAGAGATTCCCACATTGAGTCAATGCTGGGGTGATCAGTTAAGGCCCAATTATCGAAGCGCGCCCAAAGCTCTTTATGTAATCCTGTTACATCGGCCTTTTTATAGCACCAGACCAGTTTCTCTTCATCTGCCTTAGAGCTAGATTTGATCCTAGTTAGTACATCCACTACCACCGCCTTATGATCACTAAGTTCCAGATCCAGCACCTCACTCCTACAGATAAGGTTGTCAGGTTTAACTAACACCACGTCTTGCAGGTTGCTTCGACTTGCTGTGATATTTCTAGTACCTTCAGAGACTGCTTGTTCATATCCCATGTTCATAATTCTGGACACCATTCCCTGCTTGCCAGAGCATGCACCGTCTGCAGCACCTGGGATCCATTTGACATGTGGAAGGTTCAGATCCCCTGCAATGATGTTCCGATGCTGCGCCCCAAAGCAACCTAGTCTTGTTTTAAGCTGGCGCAGAAATTCAACTGCGCCATCCCCACTTCTGTAAACGCCAATTACGTCTGTAACTTCACCTGAGGCACGGGTGGTTCGTACACAGAGAATCTACATCTCCTCATCAGCCCACATCAATTTACCAGCTACATCGGATGATGTACCTATGAGAATACCTCCTCCATGGCGATCTCTATCCCTTCTGTGGATAGCAAAGCCCGACACACTCACCTCACTGTCATTTATATCAGCGCACAACCAAGTTTCCACAACAACAAACACATTTGGGTTACATGCCTCAACAATTGTTCTCATCATATCCATTTTATATACCAGACTCCTAGCATTTACAAGCAGGATGCGTAGTATATGGGGAAGTGGTGGAGTTGGAGTAAAGGCATTTAACAAGTTTCCCAAATGCTTCAAACCCTTGACCTCTGCCAGTTTCCCGGCGGGCTTGGTCGGTGGGTTGAGTATTTTGTGTTTTTGAAGCATGTCAACCAGTGATGCAGCCCTGCTTTGTTCAGTCTGGACTGATCCTGGCACCACATTCTGGCACCCATAGAAAAGCCAGGGTCGAGGAACAGATAACCCCTATTTCCAGATTCCTCCCTGATGATGTGGTTCGCAATATTTACAGCCTCACTACCTAGGTCAGCTCGAGGGAGAAGTGCACTAGCACATATTATGGCACCTCTGAATTTATCTTCAACTGTTCTCAGAAGATTTCTGTAATCATTGGCTAGGCTGGCTTCATCAATTCCTGCTAGTAGGTCATGTGCTCCTACTTGTAGGAACACAATATCGTACGTATCACTGACATCCAATCTCTTCAGATGGGCGGAGATTTCGCTAGTACGGATTCCAGGAAGGATCCAGGCTACATCCTCTTTCCATTGATGAAAGCTACTTGCATTTGAGAGTGTATCATCCGAAATAATTAGACTTGGTATTCTTTTGAGAATAGGTCTTGGAGTTAGAGGGTAGCTCTTGGTAGGTCCAGTTGAGGGCCCATTTGTGGGGAATGGGTTTGCATTATAGGCTGTTACTGACTGGTGCGAGTGCAGCTGTGATATTTGTGAGGGACTACTTGGCGCCTGTTGAGGTAGGGCGCTAACGGTCCCTGTCTCTGACATCCCAGGTTCACAGTTAGGCGTGTTACGTGGAGTAGCGGCGTTAGGAGGTGAAGTCATGAACTGGACCGATTGTGGATCAACGTGACTTTTTATAAGCGTAGGCCACATAGTCACATTCGGCTTTGACTGTGGTTGTACAGCGTTGGGTTTCGTTGGTACGAAGGTTCTTCCACGTTTAAGGGCTAGCCCTGGGTGAGACCATGTTTGAGAAGATGAATGCCTCCTTCTCCTTGGCTGCTGACAGGAACCAGGCTCCGCTGTAGATGGCTGTTGAAGGAGGTTCAGCTGTGCTTCTGTTGATGACAGCTGACGGGGACCCAGCTGCACTTCTGCAGATGGCTGTTGAAGGAGGTTCAGCTGTGCTTCTGTTGATGACAGCTGACGGGGACCCAGCTGCACTTCTGCAGATGGCTGTTGAAGGAGGTTCAGCTGTGCTTCTGTTGATGACAGCTGACGGAAACCCGGTTGCACTGCTGCAGATGGCTGCAGCCATCATACATTTATACACATTTATACACTTTTAAACATTTAAACATTTATACATTTATACATAGCTACTCTAAATTAAATAACAAAATTTCTCTACTACTATATAACTAATTTACTTATTCCTAAATTCCCTAACACTACATTCCCTAACATCTACATAGTCACAGCTTCCACTTTATTCCATTCTCTAATTATTGTTCTAAGAAAAAATGCATTTTTTCCAATATCCGTTTTTATGGGCCATTCTTTAATTTGATATGCATTTATTCTGTTCGTTTCTTTTCTTTCAATTTCAAAAACTGTCCAAAATATTTCCAGTAGGATCTAAGCAGGTTTTCATCAGGGATGTAGGATTTCAGGTTATCACTGATTGGAATTGTCGGTAGTTCTCAAATTTCGATCAAATAAAAGTTGTGCAGGACTAAATCCGTTCGATTGAGGTGTTACTGTGTTGCTTCAGTTTCAGCTCACCCATTAGTTTGTTGGTAGTAATGTGAACTTGTGACATGTTTGAAACCATAATCGTTAGCAAATGTCTTGTATTCGTCTCCTTACTATGGTCCATTTACGTTGTGTACCGTCTAGGTATTCCCTGTCGAGCAAAAAGTATCTTTTCAGAAAGTAACACTTCATTTTGAATCCAGTGAGTGAAGCTGAGTG
>OW203769.1:10356785-10438750 GCA_934045905.1 Leuctra nigra | reverse complement strand
TTCCACCTGGGTCATCTCGGATTTTACACCAGAAGAGCATCTGGTACTCTTGGTGCAAACCATGTTGCTTCACTTAGAAGAAAAACTTCTTGGAGCAGATCCTCCAGATCTTCTTTGACCTTGTTATGAGTCTTCCACCAGCCAATGAAACTTACTACAAAGAATTTATCTTGGATGACATTGGCAATATGAATCCAGCAAACTCCGCTGCACTGACACTGGATCTGCTGGCGTTGAATTAATGTCGGACATACCTACTCGGTCCAATTATGACAATTAATTTCTTTCAAATACCGTTATAAGAAAGTGAAATGAAGGAAAAACTACTGAGGCGGAAGCAGAATGGTCGAGTACCAGGCATTGATGAGGTGACGATAGATATGGTAAAAGCAGCGGGGGATGCGGGCAGAAGATGGCTTTAATGGGTGATTCAAGCAGCGTGAAAGCAGAAGAAGATTTCAAGAGACTGGGTAAAGGGTGTAATTGTTCCTCTTTTTGAGGAAGGAGATCGTAGGAAGTGCAGTAATAACAAGGGAGGGACGTTACTTTGCCAATGTGCCCACATGATGGATTAGATTATTAGGGTCAACGACGAGGTTATATTGCGCCCATTAATTTGTTTCTTTTAACTTTATTGCATTAAGTGGAGGACATGGGTAGGGGGTCGACCTAGCGAGCCCGATCCGGGGGAGTCCAGAAATGGTGGGAAGGTCAGGCCGGAATGGGGACGGACCGGGGGTTTGAGGATTCGGGCAGGCGGAACCCGGTTTCAGGGGGATCACCATCTCGAGGGGGAAGGCCGGCCCGATGGGGACAGCAAATTCAAGGGAGGACATGGTTAGGCCGACCCTGGCTGCTCTTTGTCTGGGCCTCACCACTGACCTGTCCGGCATGGGTAGCCCTTACACATGAGCATATGCTCGCCGGCGTAGAGCTGTAGTGGATCATTGGCCAACACATACCCAACCACCGCGATAAGGTGGCAGCCGTCGGTGGGGCCAGTGTGCCCACCTTCATTAGTCGAATAAACTTGCGAAAATTAAAATTAATAAAAGTGCGACTATGGATGGATTCGAACCGGCGCCCCCTTGCACCATTGCCTAGCGCTCTACGTAATGATCTAGCGGGGTGGCCATGCTCGGAGGCGTTCATAACCGCTTTATAAATAAACACAAGCGCTGGGTTCGCGTATACTGTGGAGTGTGCATTTGAGCAAGAAGACATTGCAATTGTCTAATGTGTAATTAGGAAGCCCATTATTATCAAATATTAGATTGGCATGTAACCAATTGCATTAATCCATTTTCCTGTTCATCATGTCAAATTAAATGGAAATGTAGAAAAATAATGGCAAACATCAAAAACATATTCATTCCGTAAAAAAAAGTACTAAATGTACACAATGTGGCAGAGTACATTTACCCATATAAATGTACAAAATGTGGTTTTGATTGTCGAATATTACAATCGATAATTATAGACAAGACGTACGCACAGGTAAACACTAACTCAAATACCAATTTTCTTGCGACACACTTCGTGTTTTGATGCTTTACTATAAGAATTTAAGAATTAACTTGGTCCTATACTTTTTTTACAATATTATTAAGAAATTACATATGTTGACCATTTTAACGAGTGACAATATCGTTTCTTTTTGACATGTTGATAGGCAATTTTTCTGTAAATGTCAGGAACATAAGCTATGACATTTTTGTACTTCTCTTAGATTGAAAGAAAATTTGAAATTGATTTTACATGGTCGTTAAAATGTCTCCTCTTGAAAGTTTGATTTGGATGAATAATCCTTGGGTTTTGATTCAAGATGTAGTAGGCCCTAAACAGAGCATGGCCAAAATATGTTATTGACACAATTTTCCAAAACACTCTCAAATATAGAGATAGCATTACGCTGGTGTCTTTTGGTTTCAAGAATGGAGTTTCTCCAATCTTCTAATAGAAACAAATTGCATACCTGAATACTACAAGAATGAAATAAATATTTGAGAAAACCTTTAATGAACTTCATGAATATTGTCACGATACATCGTGGTTCCGCAACCCGCGATCCATCCCTGCATGATTAGTTGCATAACCATCAGGGACGACTGTGGCAGCGGCCAGTGCACTCAGATCATGCGATACATCCGATACTGCCTGGTCAGCTAATGGAGACGTCGAACCTGGGAGCCCACGAGGCGATCTTTCGAGGAGTCGGCATCAAGACCTGGCCAGAGCGACATCTCTCAGGAACTCCAACATGTCAGGAAGGACCACAGGAAGGACCGCAGGAAGGACCACAGGAAGGACCAGATAAGTGCCCAGTTTCACCCTTGTAGCTTCACTACACTATTGTTAACCTTTTCTACTTGCTCTGTCTAATAAACCACTCTTAAAGTTTGTATTATGCCTATCTGTAGCTACAACCCTCCCCCCTATAACTATAAGTATCAAGATCCCAACGAGAAAGGCATTCTAGTAACAATATAACTAAATCCATACATGTTCAATCACGATATTTTTCATTTGATATCAATCATCAATTCCTATATCTGGATGGAAGATGCCAGATGAAGGATGATTAATAGTACCATGTTAAGATTCGGTGTGTGTCCACCAGATATAAACAATGTCATTAAAATGTCAAATTTAAATATTTGATTTTAATATCGAAACTCTTTCCTACCGCCTTATTCAAACAGATTCTCTGTAGGGAAATTTGGCAAATTTGGCAACTCCAGGCAAATAAATGATTTCACTGCAGACACATTCTTGCATCTGGCTTTGTCTCCTTTGCAAATATCCCAGATGAAGGAAATGCGCAGGACTCAAAGAAAACATTCGACGAGTACGAGTTTTCAAAGAGATTTGAAATGTGACTATAAGTATATTATTTTCAAACTTATGAATCAAGTGGATTTTTTCAATACATCACTTCCTGAAGGCAAAATTTAATCAAGTATTTTCAATAATAAATTAGACACAATATTTATATATAAGTGTTATATTTTGCTATTTCTCATATTAACGATTTTATTACTCACTGGAATAGTTTATGTGTGAATTTGTTTTTGTTTCTGTTAGTTGTTAACCACGGTTTCTTTTTCTTTGTTTGTAAATAGAAGTTCCGTGCACAATGCGATTAGATTAGGCGTGCTTCACACAGAAAAACAATATATTGTTTTTCACTGTTGAGGTATTTCTTACGTGTTTATGTTTTCGTTTTCAGTGGGCGTTTAATTAACAAAATGTACTTCAAGAATATTAGTGTAAATAAAACACATTGCAATTGAAAAATTGAAACTTAGTGCCTGACGTGAGCAATTTGTTTTTGGAAAATAACGCTAATGTTTTAGAAGATGAAAGTCATGAGACTCATAATCTGGCACTTATTTGTTGTTTAAACATTTATTTAACCTCGTGGCACATTCGTAAGATGGTCTTTCGTAATTATTGTTTTCGTTTTTCTCGTGTAATCAAGTGAGCCCACTGTTCGATTGGCCGCATGTGTCTCGCTGAGCTTCCTATTTGTAGGTAGAGCATTATTTTGACAACATCTAGCGAAGGATCTTACGTCTCTGTTCAACGTCGTGAATCAACTGAATATTTAGGACCCATCCTGCATCCCGTTGTATGGACCATTCATGACGATCTAACAACACAAAAATCAGAAGTTTACACGTCTCTTAACACTTCACGTCAAATACGGAAGTTTGAGACGTTGTGTAAAATACATAAATACAAAAGATACTAGAGGGTACTGCACAACTTTGCCTGCTATCTTTGCGACCTCTTTCATGTGGCATGCACAGTTCTTCTTTAGGACGCACAGAAAATAGAGGAAGAAGCCTTTCGCCTTGCCACTGTTCGCATTCGCAAAACCATTAAGCATAATAAGGATGAACAATACATGTAATACGCTTTGCTATCAGTTGCAAGTGAGAAACATTCTTTTGCAATAATTATTATCGTAATTCAAATATGAAATACAATTTCTCACAACGTCTACGAAACCATCGATCAACACTTTCAACCCTAACGCCCTTCTACAATATTGATATCAATAGGAAATTAAGTTCGCGGCGCACCCATGTTTTCGGAGTAAAATTCTACCCATTCGCTGTCACTATAACGTCATTAGAAATAAAAAATAATTATACTTATACGTATTTCAGGAGCTACTCAACATCAAAACAAATACATTACTCCAGGGAAGTTTCGTGGTCTAGCTGAAATGAGGGCCAAATGGGAAGCTCAAATTCAGCACATCAATTTCAGCGGGAATTAATTACAGAAGGCCAATGACCCTCTTCTGTCTGCTGTGCGAGACTATCATGCACTGTACCGGGCAGATCCCTAACTACAATTCTTTGCCGCTCCCCAGGATACAAAGAGATTGAAACATTAGCCATATTAGAGAAATGTTCGAAAAGTGAACTGATGATAAACAAACGTCACCATACCATCCGGACCGTGCTTGCCAACGCCTTCCGTTAGCAACACTGGGAAGTTCACGAGGAAATACAATGCATCTCAACAACAGGATCAACTCGGAGAGTCGACATCGTGGCGATTCGTCGGGATCGGAAACGAGTTCTCATCCTGGATCCGACAATCAGGTTTGAGCAGAACTCGGACCAAGCCACGACTGTCGACGCCGAGAAGAAGGACACTACCAACCATGCATTGACGACTTAGCGACGAAGTACAACATCGCAAGTGCAAGTGTGTAATGGCCTGTGCACACGAGACACTCCCACCGAGCATTCAGTGTCAACACTCAGTGCTAACACGGCGTTTTCAATGCACACGATGAACATTCAGTGTCAGATTTTACCGCCTGCTATATTGAAAAATCGCGGGAAGTACTCGCGCTAGAAGGCGGTAAACTTTGGCGGTAAAAGCTTTGATTGACATTGATTGATAGTCGTATCATCCCAGTCGTGTTGTTGGTTTTAAGTCTTCTTTAGTTGCAGTTTTATTTATTAATCAAGGGGGTATGGATTCAGATGATGACGGCGCTACGACAGCAGCCGCTTTAATTATTATATTAGAGAGTAGAAAAAGAAATATTGCTAAGAAAAAGAGAGTTTGGGTCAAAGATTGGTTGTTAGAATATGGAAATAAAAGCCACTATGAGACCATCTATTCTCATTGGGTACTGTCAGATCCTGAAATGTATAGAAGATGCTTGCGACTCAGTACTCAGGCGTTTGAGGACCTTCTATATATGGTGAGGCCACTAATACAACGATCAGACACCAACATGAGGAAGTGCATCCCAGCCGACAAGCGACTGGCATTGACGTTGCGCTACTTGGCCACAGGTAAGTTTCAATTTTTACACGTCTTTCTTATATTGCTACTGATGCTTGTATGTACTATAACTACTATATGTAAATCTACGGTAAATTTAGGATAAGCGTCTTGACTTTGACCTTGATCGTGTTAAATGAAGGTGCAATTCTAGAATGAAGACGCTTATCGTAAAATTACCAAATCTACTACTACTACTACTACTAACATGTATGTTACTTTTGTTTTGTAGGGGAGGCATTTCTCTCGCTAAGTATTGCATTTTGCATCGGCGAGACAACCGCCGGATTGATTATTCCCGAGCTTTGTGATGCCATCTACACAGTTTTAGAAAATCAAGTCCGTCGTCCAGCAAGTGAAGATGAGTGGAAGGTAGGTATCGATTCACATATTGCACAAGCAAACACTTACGTCTAGTCGGATAACCTGTAGTTTGATTTATTTGATTTCAGGCAGTAGCGCAACACAACTTTGATCGGTGGGACTACCCAAATTGCATTGGTGCGCTTGATGGGAAGCATGTGCTTATTGATCCCCCTCCGAATAGTGGTAGCGAGTTTCACAATTACAAGGGGACTTTCTCGGTGGTATTAATTGCACTTGTGGATGGGGATATTCGCGCCATCTATGCAGATGCCGGGAAAAATGGCAGAGTAAGTGATGGTGGAGTTTGGGCCAGCAGTGATCTTAAGAAAAAGATGGATGCAAATGAGATGAACATCCCTCCTCCTGCTGCAATACCCCAGGCACCTGATGTGATCATCCCGTATCATATTGTGGCCGATGATGCCTTTGGGTTGACAACTAGCTTAATGAAGCCGTACTCGGCAGTCGAGTTACGAGGAAATATGCCTAGAAGGATATTTAATTATAGGTAGGTAATTATGTTTTCCTTCGTACGAACTACACATCACCAAATGAAGAAAGCAGTAGCAGATAATAACAACAAATGATATGTTTCGCTTTCAGATTGTCAAGGTGCCGGAACAGAGTAGAAAATTATTTTGGCGTCTTGGCGAACCGCTTTCTTATGTATCGTTCCCCACTTCGTGTGGATCCAGAGAAGGCAACTCGTATCATATTATGTACAGTTGCATTACATAATTGGTTGCGAACCAAAGCGATCAACAGAGAGATGTACACCCCGTCAGACTACATCGATTGGGAAGATGTGGTTGGGGGCACTAACCGCCCTGGCCAATGGCGGAATGAAGTTCAACCAGCTGGGATCGTGCCGTTTGTTCATCAAGGTGGGAATAGGACAGCGCTAGCGGTGAGGAACATGCGTGATCAGCTCTGTCACTTTGTCAACGGTGTGGGGACCAGAGATTGGCAAGAACGCATGATCCTCTGAATTTCAGCCTTCAGCGTAGCATGTGGTTTTCTTGTAACTCTAATTCAAACAGTTTTTAATGTTTAGTTGCAGTAACATTAGTTGAACTTGTAGGGAAATATCTCTGTATCTTTTGGATGGAACTTTGAATAAAATGCAAGTGTATTTGCTTGAGAAGATGCTCTTTAATGATACAGTACAATACAATAATAGTGTGAACTTTATGGGGGCAGAAGATGAATAAAAATAAAAAAAAATCCAGGCCAAAGTGTAACTTCATGATTAATGAACAAATTAATTTTGAAAAATTTAAATATTTATTGAATTTGAAACTGAAGTGAAACTACGTTTTTGAAGGATTTTTCGGATTGTATTTTAAAAGAACCTGTTGAATTTCCACTTTGGCCATTGCAGCGCTGAATTCGTCCATCTCCTCCAGGGAATAGCCCACTGCAGTCCCAAAAGTGGAGTTCTTATTGCTCTTTTTCCCTTCACTTGTTAGTTTGAAGTGAGCTCGGGCTAAATCCAGCATTGAATCATTCTCTTCTTGGTCGGTCTCGGTTCGCCTCTTCTGTCGCTGGTTACTGTTGATGGCTGGAACCATTGAATGTAACAATTAATTAAGAATGTTTGGAGCATGTTTCAAGCTCACTGTCGATCAACACATTGCTTTTAGACATACTAGGTCTGGTCTGTTCGTCGGGATGTTCTAACCTGCTCAGAACACACCGGAAGTCGTCACGGAATAGTTTTACTTATCTGTCGAGTTTTGATTCGTAATTCATGCACTTAACACAATCGGTGACGACTTCCGCTTGCTCTGAGCAGATTCGGAACAGGCCGACGAACAAACCTACTGGATCACCTGTGCATTTACCTGACTGTTGTTATACCTACTTAATAAAAATGTATGTTTGGCAAAAGTATCTACCTATGTTGTAAATTCAAATGTTTCTTATTCCACTGCCCAAAGTGCTGATAAATTTATTATACTTTATTTATCATTTTCCTCATAGTGCAGGTAGTACATCATATGGTTTATTGTATGCCTGAACACTAGATTTAAGAAGTCAAATAAAGGAGTAACTTACAACTATTTTTGACTGCTACTGGTCGAGGACTAGATTGGAACGAGTTCTGCGATACTCGCATCGATGCTGTAATCAAGATAATAGAGTTAGGAAAAATTGTGAAAATAATTCCACATATACCAACTTATTAATTTAGTTCAAATTCATTTTTGCTTCCATTATAAGTTTGGTAACTGGTTAATACAAGTAAACTATTCTTCTGTTGAACTTTCTCAAACTTTTATTGTGTTTTACAAACTAAAAACGATATTTCGCCTTCCCTTCGGAAGGCTTCTTCAGGTAATGACAAAATGTTATAAAATGAAAAATGTAATTGAAACAATCAGAAAAATTTCAACTGGCTTAGGTATAGGTTTGTAAGAAAAAACCAAAGACATTCAAAAAAGAAACTTACAAGGAACAAACAAACCATACAAGAAAAAACATTATCACGTTTTAGATCATCAATCGTCTAAACTTTAGTCATCCTTCTTCATCGCTTGCCATCTTCTTCTCACCTGCTCTTCTATCGTTCCTCTCCAAACGTTGTGAAAATCATAACTTGGTTGGCTTATGATGTTTATTTTTTCGTTTCTCAAAACCGCCATCGTTGCTGCCTCCTTAAATTGCCTTTTCTTCCATCGTTCTTCTTTCCACATTCTTCCAGTCTTTTCCCATTCCATATCGTGATGATTTTCCATTGCATGATCTGCTAATAGTGAATTCACTTGTATGTCTGTCGGATGGACTCTTCGGTTTCTTAAATTGGTTTTGTGTTCTCTCATTCTTACCGAAACTGGTCTTTTTGTTTCGCCTATGTATACACCTGAACATTCACACTCCAAACTATATACCCATGCCTTGTCCTCTTGTATATTATTGATTGGCTTTACGTCCATTAGTAAACTCTTTAATGTTTGTCCAGAATTAAATGTGGTTCTTATGTTAAACTTCTCTAAAACTCTTTTAATTTCATCCGAAATCTTTGGAAAATATTGTAGCGATATAGTATTTATAGGTTCTTCTGTCTGCTTTGATCTTGGATTCCTTGTAAATACACGGTTAATAAACCTTTTGGGATATCCATTCATTTCAAATATGTCTTTCAAATATTCTATTTCAAGTGTTCTTTGCTCCTCATTTGTGCTATGTGTGTTTGCCCTGTTGATCAGACATTTCATAGTTCCTTCCTTAAAGATATTATGGTGGTTAGATAAGTAATGTATGTATTGATTTGTATGTGTGGGTTTTCGGTAAACCTCAGTAATAATTTTATCAACATTTCTTATGACTTTGAAATCCAAATATGGAATACTCCCATTCTCTTCTTTTTCCATCGTGAACTTGATAGTTGGTCTCAAACTATTAACAAAATCTAGAAATATTAAAGCAGTTTCCTCTCCTCCTTCCCACACTATAAAGATATCGTCCACATATCTCATCCATAGTTTCGGTTTAATTCCTGCTCCATTCATAATTTCCTCTTCAACGTCTGCCATGTATACGTCACTCAAGATACTCGAAAGGCAACTGCCCATCGCTAAGCCGGTTTTTTGTTGATAAAACTGATCTTGAAACTGGAAATAATTCGACTCGAGGCTTGTTCTTAACATCTTGATCGTTGTTTCAATTGAAATAGGATATTCCTCATCTGAATCACGTTGTTTTGTCAGAAGAACTTCAATTAATCCCAATGTCTCATTAATGGGGATGTTCGGATACATGTTAATGACATCCAAACTAAACAATCTATCTCCAGGAACCAACCGTACGTCTCTGATTTTTTCAGCAAACTCTACTGAGTCTTTTAATCTGAAAGGTAGTAGTTTTGCGATGGGTTTGATAGAATTTAATAAGTGTTTTGAAAGATGACTACCCGGTGAGTTTCTCCCACTTATGATTGGACGAAGAGGTGTACCTAGTTTATGAACCTTTGGTTGCCCGAATGCGTGGGGAGGTTTTGAGTAGCTCGGCATTAAACTCTTCTTCACTTGTATCCCTATTTCTTCTTGCACCTCTTTGAGCATTTTACCAATTTTTGTTTCAATTCGTTTCGTAGGGTCTTTCTTAAGTTTTTCAAACTGAGCTTCATCTTTAAAAATATCTTCCATTTTTTCATTATATTCTTCGCGGTTCATGATAACAGTCGATCTGCCTTTGTCTGCAGGTAAACAAATGATACTCTTGTCACTTCTAATATTATCAATGAGTTTTTCTTCCTTCCTAGTTAAGTTTTTCCTTATAGCGAAAGGCTTGTCTAATAGAGTTTTAATTTTACCTCTTACTTCTTCTTTTTGTTCATCTGGTAATTGGAACATCCCCGTTTCAATGGTCGCAATCATGTCAAGTTTATCTATACATTTTGGAGTTAATGCGAATCCTAATCCTCTGGATAAGATGTGATGTTCTGCCTCGGATAATATTCTGGACGACAAGTTTATTACAGTTTTTTCTACTGGATTTGTTCCAATTACTCTAGATGTCTTACTTCTCAACATCTGTAATTCCTTCTTTTCCTCTAGTAGTTTGTTAAATTTCAATTTTTGTGTAAATTTCGTATCCTGGTACATTTTTTGGTAAGATAAATGTATAGCCTCCATAATATTATCCTTCCTTGGATCATTGAACGTCGAAATTTCTAAATTGGTGGCCTTCAAATCAGATAAAATAATATGAAGCTTGTGTCTTGTGTATTTGATCTGTTCCTTCATCAGTTTCTTCGATAACTTCTTTAATAACAACTCACTCTTGTATGTATTCTCAAAGTTCGATTTAATCCGAAGACCTTTTGGCATCACATCTTTCAATAAGGCTCGGGTTAAAAATGTTAAATGATTCCGCGTTCTAGCTAGTTTCTTCATTAAACCTTCACATCTTCTATACACCAATTTGAAATTTCCCGATATGTCATCATTATCATTATTCATTACCTTGTCTGTCACTTGGTTGTCATATGTCGGGAAGCTGCTCAGGTCCATTCTGTTAATGTTCAAATTCATTTTTGCTTCCTTTATAAGTTTGGTAACTGGTTAATACAAGTAAACTATTCTTCTGTTGAACTTTCTCAAACTTTTATTGTGTTTTACAAACTAAAAACGATATTTCGCCTTCCCTTCGGAAGGCTTCTTCAGGTAATGACAAAATGTTATAAAATGAAAAATGTAATTGAAACAATCAGAAAAATTTCAACTGGCTTAGGTATAGGTTTGTAAGAAAAAACCAAAGACATTCAAAAAAGAAACTTACAAGGAACAAACAAACCATACAAGAAAAAACATTATCACGTTTTAGATCATCAATCGTCTAAACTTTAGTCATCCTTCTTCATCGCTTGCCATCTTCTTCTCACCTGCTCTTCTATCGTTCCTCTCCAAACGTTGTGAAAATCATAACTTGGTTGGCTTATGATGTTTATTTTTTTGTTTCTCAAAACCGCCATCGTTGCTGCCTCCTTAAATTGCCTTTTCTTCCATCGTTCTTCTTTCCACATTCTTCCAGTCTTTTCCCATTCCATATCGTGATGATTTTCCATTGCATGATCTGCTAATAGTGAATTCACTTGTATGTCTGTCGGATGGACTCTTCGGTTTCTTAAATTGGTTTTGTGTTCTCTCATTCTTACCGAAACTGGTCTTTTTGTTTCGCCTATGTATACACCTGAACATTCACACTCCAAACTATATACCCATGCCTTGTCCTCTTGTATATTATTGATTGGCTTTACGTCCATTAGTAAACTCTTTAATGTTTGTCCAGAATTAAATGTGGTTCTTATGTTAAACTTCTCTAAAACTCTTTTAATTTCATCCGAAATCTTTGGAAAATATTGTAGCGATATAGTATTTATAGGTTCTTCTGTCTGCTTTGATCTTGGATTCCTTGTAAATACACGGTTAATAAACCTTTTGGGATATCCATTCATTTCAAATATGTCTTTCAAATATTCTATTTCAAGTGTTCTTTGCTCCTCATTTGTGCTATGTGTGTTTGCCCTGTTGATCAGACATTTCATAGTTCCTTCCTTAAAGATATTATGGTGGTTAGATAAGTAATGTATGTATTGATTTGTATGTGTGGGTTTTCGGTAAACCTCAGTAATAATTTTATCAACATTTCTTATGACTTTGAAATCCAAATATGGAATACTCCCATTCTCTTCTTTTTCCATCGTGAACTTGATAGTTGGTCTCAAACTATTAACAAAATCTAGAAATATTAAAGCAGTTTCCTCTCCTCCTTCCCACACTATAAAGATATCGTCCACATATCTCATCCATAGTTTCGGTTTAATTCCTGCTCCATTCATAATTTCCTCTTCAACGTCTGCCATGTATACGTCAATCAAGATACTCGAAAGGCAACTGCCCATCGCTAAGCCGGTTTTTTGTTGATAAAACTGATCTTGAAACTGGAAATAATTCGACTCGAGGCTTGTTCTTAACATCTTGATCGTTGTTTCAATTGAAATAGGATATTCCTCATCTGAATCACGTTGTTTTGTCAGAAGAACTTCAATTAATCCCAATGTCTCATTAATGGGGATGTTCGGATACATGTTAATGACATCCAAACTAAACAATCTATCTCCAGGAACCAACCGTACGTCTCTGATTTTTTCAGCAAACTCTACTGAGTCTTTTAATCTGAAAGGTAGTAGTTTTGCGATGGGTTTGATAGAATTTAATAAGTGTTTTGAAAGATGACTACCCGGTGAGTTTCTCCCACTTATGATTGGACGAAGAGGTGTACCTAGTTTATGAACCTTTGGTTGCCCGAATGCGTGGGGAGGTTTTGAGTAGCTCGGCATTAAACTCTTCTTCACTTGTATCCCTATTTCTTCTTGCACCTCTTTGAGCATTTTACCAATTTTTGTTTCAATTCGTTTCGTAGGGTCTTTCTTAAGTTTTTCAAACTGAGCTTCATCTTTAAAAATATCTTCCATTTTTTCATTATATTCTTCGCGGTTCATGATAACAGTCGATCTGCCTTTGTCTGCAGGTAAACAAATGATACTCTTGTCACTTCTAATATTATCAATGAGTTTTTCTTCCTTCCTAGTTAAGTTTTTCCTTATAGCGAAAGGCTTGTCTAATAGAGTTTTAATTTTACCTCTTACTTCTTCTTTTTGTTCATCTGGTAATTGGAACATCCCCGTTTCAATGGTCGCAATCATGTCAAGTTTATCTATACATTTTGGAGTTAATGCGAATCCTAATCCTCTGGATAAGATGTGATGTTCTGCCTCGGATAATATTCTGGACGACAAGTTTATTACAGTTTTTTCTACTGGATTTGTTCCAATTACTCTAGATGTCTTACTTCTCAACATCTGTAATTCCTTCTTTTCCTCTAGTAGTTTGTTAAATTTCAATTTTTGTGTAAATTTCGTATCCTGGTACATTTTTTGGTAAGATAAATGTATAGCCTCCATAATATTATCCTTCCTTGGATCATTGAACGTCGAAATTTCTAAATTGGTGGCCTTCAAATCAGATAAAATAATATGAAGCTTGTGTCTTGTGTATTTGATCTGTTCCTTCATCAGTTTCTTCGATAACTTCTTTAATAACAACTCACTCTTGTATGTATTCTCAAAGTTCGATTTAATCCGAAGACCTTTTGGCATCACATCTTTCAATAAGGCTCGGGTTAAAAATGTTAAATGATTCCGCGTTCTAGCTAGTTTCTTCATTAAACCTTCACATCTTCTATACACCAATTTGAAATTTCCCGATATGTCATCATTATCATTATTCATTACCTTGTCTGTCACTTGGTTGTCATATGTCGGGAAGCTGCTCAGGTCCATTCTGTTAATGTTCAAATTCATTTTTGCTTCCTTTATAAGTTTGGTAACTGGTTAATACAAGTAAACTATTCTTCTGTTGAACTTTCTCAAACTTTTATTGTGTTTTACAAACTAAAAACGATATTTCGCCTTCCCTTCGGAAGGCTTCTTCAGGTAATGACAAAATGTTATAAAATGAAAAATGTAATTGAAACAATCAGAAAAATTTCAACTGGCTTAGGTATAGGTTTGTAAGAAAAAACCAAAGACATTCAAAAAAGAAACTTACAAGGAACAAACAAACCATACAAGAAAAAACATTATCACGTTTTAGATCATCAATCGTCTAAACTTTAGTCATCCTTCTTCATCGCTTGCCATCTTCTTCTCACCTGCTCTTCTATCGTTCCTCTCCAAACGTTGTGAAAATCATAACTTGGTTGGCTTATGATGTTTATTTTTTCGTTTCTCAAAACCGCCATCGTTGCTGCCTCCTTAAATTGCCTTTTCTTCCATCGTTCTTCTTTCCACATTCTTCCAGTCTTTTCCCATTCCATATCGTGATGATTTTCCATTGCATGATCTGCTAATAGTGAATTCACTTGTATGTCTGTCGGATGGACTCTTCGGTTTCTTAAATTGGTTTTGTGTTCTCTCATTCTTACCGAAACTGGTCTTTTTGTTTTGCCTATGTATATGTTTATATATATATGTTTGTAAAACACAATAAAAGTTTGAGAAAGTTCAACAGAAGAATAGTTTACTTGTATTAATTTAGTATTTAGTATTTTACTTTGTAATCTACTAGCTGGGTACTATCTGTACAATAGAGATAGACTTGACTTGAGCCCTACCATTGACGCTATTGTTGCTTCGTCTAGAACCAGCGATACTTCTCGCGGCCAAAGAGGCACCTAAAATACAAAATGCAAAATTATGTAATGCCAAGAGCAAAAAGCCTATCAAGATACAGATATTTCAATAGTACTTACCACTGAAGCTGGGGTGTTGTGTCTCATCCATAGGTGACACTGTAATCAAGGAAAATACAATGAAAGTTGTGATTTTGAAAGAAAATAAAGACAGTGAAAATTAAAGATAGTGATTCAATTTTTATTTAATAAGTTGGGTGCATTTTGAAAGTGTACTACCAAGGGACTCTCTGTATAGGGATTTGACTTGATTCTTACCGCTGCTGCTGGTATTCATGCATCTCGACAAGTCATTCCTCGCTGCGAAAGCGGCGGTACCTTATGAATAAATGTAAAATTAGGTAATGGCAGGAAAATAGCCTACCAGAATACAGATCATTCAATAGTACTTACCACTGCAGCTGGGGTGTTGTGTCTCATCATCCATAGGTGACACTGTAATCAAGGAAAATATACTCAAATAGGTAGTTGAGAAAATATAGACAATGAAAATTAACGACAATACTAATCGTTGTGAAAATTCTTAAAATGTAGGTAGGTACTAAATAGGGACTCTCTGTAGGGACTTGACTTCATTCTTACCGCTGTTGCTGTAATTGCTGCATCTCGACAAGACATTCCTCGCTGCGAAAGCGGCGGCACCTAATAAATAAATGTAACATTAGAAATGAATGACAAGCGCTAAATGTTTATTACAATATACTAATCTTTCTACTTACCGCTGCAGTTGGACTGCCTCGTCTCATCCATAGGTGACACTGTAATCAAAGCAGTTAAGTTACTCACAAAACTGGATTTCTGGACAATAATTTACTTTAACTAGGTACTACTTTCATTCAGTTTGAAATATTTTTAAGAAAAGTATTGTTTGTAACCAATTCCTATGAAAATAAGCCATAGATACTTACCACTACAGCTGAATATGTCATCCACAGGCGACACTGCAAGACACGAATTAAAGTCATGCTCAAATTAAGTACTACAATGCAGGACAATACTTTAATTACAAGTGGTTTGCATCTAATTGGATGTATTTACTAGAGGATTTACTATGTAGTGATTATATTTATGACACCTATTGCTTCCCCATCATTCTGTTAGTATCATTTCACATGCTTATCTACCTAGCGGATGAGAAGGCAGACTTGAAATTATATATCAGTCTGTACTTATAGGCACTTGCTGCAGCTGAAAACATTGATCACAGCTGATTATGTAGTATAAAACTATGCTATGTGCCAAATTTGAGTGCTAAATTTGAGTTTACAGTTTGGTTGGTAGTACATCCAAGAACAAAAATGTTACTTACAGCCTTCGTCATACTGATTACAACTTGTATCAGTTTCGCTTGGCTCGGTAAACACAACCAAGCGATCCTCCTGATCGAAGGTATATAACGGCTCCTTCTCCTGCAAATAGGGACAAGAACAAACTTTGTATAATCAAGTTCGTACAACAAGTTTGTACAACAAACCAAGTTCGCTCAATTTAATTTTCAAATCCGTTTAATAGAAAGCAACATAATATTTTGATGATGAAATCTTACCCTCATCAAGTCAGACCGGTTTAACGTGGACTGCGATGTTTTTTCAATGTATGTGTCTGCCAGGAAGAACAGACTCTCATAATGTGGCCACGATGGGACGTACCGATCTTCTGCGCCACTACCACTCTTACGAGTGGTAGCTCGCTTGAAATTCTCCCTGAAGGTTGACCGCAGGGTCACAAATCTGGCATGAATTTCATTGACTAAAAATACATAACATAATATAGAAAGTAGACCGGTATATGCACTTGACCAAATCACAAATATAACAAGGGTTTGTTAAGCAAATATTACCTGTAAATATATTGTTCAGCTCCTTCACTAGATCGTCCAACTTGGCACTTTTTTCCCAATTTTGTGCTGGGCATCAGATGGATTCCATAAATAAGTATGTTTCCTGAAAAATTCTATTAGAATCGCTTCCCTATCGAATGACCAATTCGGATTTTTACCCACCATTGTTCTGCTTAACAAACAAATTGTTAAGAAACGAAATTTGTAAGATAAAAAAGGTAAAATTGATGGGAATAATGTCTACTGTAAGCTGCTAAGTGCTAAATAAAGATTTCACAACAAAAAACGCACACAACGAGGTTATTTTGAGGTTAATTTCAAACAGTGTTTCAAACTCGAGACCGCCGATTCAAGTTTCAAGGTCAAAGAATACTGTGTCCTCATTGGTCAACACTGAGAACTCACGGAAATTTTTAGAACCGATGTCTAAACGAAAAGCCAGACATTCAGTGTTGACCTTGGGAATTAATACAATAGATTTGAGCCTAGACACGCAGTGTTGACACTGAGTGCTCGGACGGAGTGTCTCGTGTGCACTGGCCATAACGTATCGAGGAAACAGTAAGTGTTTACCATTCAAGAAAGATTGCAAGAGAATACATGTCAAATGCGCAAAAATGGAAAGTGATTTCGGTGATAACCAATGAAGCCAAGTGGTCACGCACCAGTTAAAACATCGAAATAAAAACGGAAAAGAATTGTGTACAAATATTGAAGCACAAAAACAATCGTAATAATTGGGAACAAATTGAAACAAAGGTTATGAAATGATTAAATCAATTGAAAAATAAAACTCACGCGAAATTAACATTCAAAACTAAGATCATAATCTCAAAACAGAACCCCAACATAACCAACCTCCTAACTACATATATTCAACATGTTTACCTAAATGTTAACATGTTAAACTTAATGCATGCCATAATTAAAATAAGGTAAACCGTAAGAGAATATACTTTGTGAACTAGACAATTATTTTAGGACATGGCCGGCGAAGAGGCTTTATGATGAAGATTGGAATGCGATTCACACCTCCTAGATTAATATATTGAACACGATCAAGAATCCATCAACTCAATTCTCCAGAAGTAAGTTATTTTCCAGTGAAAACAAGCAACACCTGGATGGAGTGCATATGTTCCTAATTACACCGTGTCTCTATACACTGTTCATGTGAATTCTCCTATTGAATGAAAACATTTTTTGGTAATAATAATCTTTGCTCCCACTCTTTTTGAGATGCGTTTGACTTTTAGATAAGCAGTTGATTTTACAATTGTATACCTTTTGTAATAAACATTTTCCTCAAAAATGGCTTATCTACGGGAACTGTTTCTTAGTATTTCGATGAAATAATTTTTGGATGTAAAACTCATGACTATCGAACTCGAGCCAACACTAGAAAATGAAATTGACAAAACTCTGCGCTCACGAGACAATGATGTTCATGACATCGACCGTCAAGAGGCGTTAAGAGAATAGTAGAATCAAGTTCTCACCTCAAAGATCCATTCTTTCAACATGAACGAGAACAATCAAATCCCAGCATCAAGTCGTCTTCCAATGTCTATCAACAACACCTGCCATGTAACGTATAACTGAAGTGGATGTGATTTCAATTGAGATTAAACAGTTAGTGAAACAACTCTCAAAGTTCAGAGTCTCATCTCTCATCTCTCCCGCTACCTTCCTTGGCAGAAACGACCACCGCTGGAAGGTGCAGCTGCCCAAGTACTCCACGAACATCGGTCTTCACTCATTCCTGGGCCGGGCTACCCGCTCATGGAATGCGCTGAAGGAAAAAGAGATCGTCGACCTCGGCTCCATTCGCGACCTCGACACTGCTCTGGATGACGATTGAATGTTTACTTTGTACTTTGTGTCTTGTGTATCACGTAAAGTAATACACACAAATGTTAGTTTTTAGAATTGAATTACATTATCCGGCCACCGGAAACACGTAGTTTCCTAAGCTGTGTATCTATTAATAAATAAATAAATAAATAAGTCAAAGAGAAAATCACTGAAAACTTAGATATCTGATTTTGTAGAGAAAGCTATAAAAGGTTACAACTGCTAGTCCTGGCGTCATTCAAACCAACTACAGAAGCGACCCCTCGACGTGACGCCCCTGTCCACCCTCATTACCAACAAGACGGTCAAGATATCTGGGTTCGAATCCCAGTGGACACAATCTCCAACAGAATGTGGCTCCAGGTTCGATCCCCGGCTAGAAACATTAATAGTCCGATGACTTCTTTGTTTCCATTGAATTCCTTTTTCTCGCAAATTCATGAACCGCAAGATTCGTCCACTGCACTTCATATGGTTGTTATATGACGTCACAGTGAGGAATCATTGTAACCTGCTGATGGAACAGATGAAGAAAATGATTAAAATAACAGATTATGTCGTCCTGTGAAGGTCATCAAATAACACGTGACACAGCCTCATGATTAAGATGGCGACTGACTTCTGGATGAGACCTGCGCAATGAGGCAGAGTCACGTGATCTTGGAACACGGTATAAGGAGACATAAGGACTCCTCCAGGATGTCGGGACTCAGTGGAAACCAGGCGGACGATGACGTTATTGTGGTCTACGTCATTCATTCGCGATTTTAGTTTTTAATAATTCAGAATTTGTATTTTTTGGTGAGAGATGTACTGGAAAGGCATCATTTCATTTATATCCATAGAAAAAAATATCCATATATTGAGATTTATTTTATATTAACTTGCACAAATAAAAATATGTCTGTTTTAAGGACACGAAAAGCACCTAGAGTTAAAATACGAACTATCTCATCAACATATTACAAGTAAAGAAGAAATTGATTGGGATGAGATGGAACATGTCAGAGAACAGACATAATGGATGCAAGTGGCACATTGTCCACTCAATGGAAGATGGGATTGTTCCAACAAGGACGTTATGGCGTCATGTAATTTTACACGATGTTGGAGTTATTAACTCCAACACGATATCGACTGAACATTGAAACGGTATCTTCACTACATTTGTTTTGGAAAAGGTAAGATTCGAAGGAAAAATAAGTTAAAACGAGTTGTGTTTCTGTCAGTCGAAGACACCAGAAACTCTTTGGACCGTCAAAGAGACGATTTGCGGAATTACGGAGTGCAAAATTAAGAAGAAACATCACTTTGGAACGAGAGACAATATACTGGCTTGCTGAGGCAAAACACATGGGAAACATGACATCAGATAACTTCTTGGTTCACGTCGCAGTCAACGTCGCAGATGCTCGACGAATGAACGAGCGTCGCAGAACGAGCAACACAGGCAGCAACTTAACAACACATGATGGGGCACAACGGAGTTACATTCCTTTGCAGAGATTGCAAGTGAACATAAAAACACATTTTCACTGGGGCTACTAGAATATCCTATGAGTGAATGGTTTTAAGAAACGCACTGTGTAACGCGTTTATAGACGAGCATATCGTCTCGCATGAGTATTAATATGCGTGTTGGAGTTGCCGCTTTATACAGATTTTGGAAAGAGTTGGAAGACCAATTGAAAATGTACTTTTGATTTTGGAAATAAACTGAACTGAACTGAACTGATTGCGTCACGTCATTATGTTTATAAGTTGTAAACATAATGCATTTTAAGAAATACTTCCGAAATACTAAGTGAATGGACCAACTGACGGAGTATCTGATTTGAACATTTATCCATTCAATGCCCCAATATTATAATGAGACATCTCCAAAATTCTAGTTTTGAGATAAATCGAATATTAGATTTCAATATGATGTCTTTTACATAAGGTTGTTTTAATAGACAATGAGATGTCTTGGTATAGAACTGGAGAATGTTATAGAGAGACATCCGCGATCTCGTGGAGGCAAATGAAACTAAAAGATATCTCAGTACAGTACTGGCAAGAGCTTATAATTCTGATTCCCATGATATATCATTTCATTTTTTATTTTTTTTTAGATGTCTTAGTATAAAAATGGGGCATCTTAGGAAGTTATTTGAAAATTGGTGGTAAAATGCGAACATTCATCAGGCATCGAACTCATCTCCATTCAGATTACCCATTCCATAAAATCATTCCCCCCCCCCTACCCTTACACCTGCAATAGACACTCCCCAATCTTCCCACAGTAGCATCAGCATCTTGATTCACCAATGTCCCACAGCCCGCCAGCATCCCTCATAGAGACACCAGCGAAGAAAATAAACTGACTATGAAGCAAGAGCTTGTGACTGGTTCTAAAAAGTGCTGCACTTACTTAAAAGATATTTCTATATTTTTGTCAAAATGAGTCGACTTAAAAACTTTTGAAAGGCAGGAGACTACTGCCTATATGAAGAAGAAAATAGAGCTTAAAAGCTGCTAATGATGAAATGCTGTTAGCAATCTCCGAGAACCGCAATAAAATGGAGAGCCTCGACAGATCACGTGGTAGGTACTTCTTTAGCATATCTTAAGGAGGAAAGCAATTACCTTAAGTATATATGTTCATATGTACGTCCTCGCAGTGGTGTAGGATCATGGAGGGGTGAAGGGATATGGTCCCCACCAGTCCCCACGTTCTCTCCAACATTTTCGGAAAGAGGGCGGGGTGGAGCACCCATGCTAAAAAATCGAATCACTAGAAGATTCGAAGGCAAGGCTGGACAAACACCGTCGCAGAACACATAAAGAGGATTACGTCCGATGCGTATTTGAACACGACATGCACTCAGGTGTTGAGGGAGATAGTGAGGATCCTCTGCCGTATAGACGACAACATTTGTACCATTTAGAACTAAATGAGAGCTTAAGCAATTAACAAGTCCATTCATGAATAATTTACATTGTTTTTCACGACTTTTCGTAGTTGTGCATTACTTCAAATGTTCGGAAAAAAAATCCCCAAGATTAAATCATTGGCACGAAAAAGGCGTGATTGATTTGAATTAGTAATTGAGCCAATTATTGCTAGAATATTAATTAATTTTCTAGTATTCAAAATGATATATCCATTATTTTGCGAACCGTCGCGAAGGTAAAACAATACGTTCCTTTTCGGAGATTAATTTTGACAGGTGAGTAAACATTTCATATATTTCAATAGATTTTGGGAACCAATTCATCGAATACATTTTATAAAATATGAAGGGATATCAGAGGTATTGGATTCGTCTCAACCACCCGAAGGCCAATCAATCAAGGTTTATAGAAAACGAGACATTTAGAAATACCCACTCCGGCACCCACTGGCTCCTAAAGCAAACCAGACCCTCTCGTCAACTAGAAGGTTTGCAGCTCGCTATAAGAACACTCAGTTTGTGGCGTCTAATCCAAGACCAGACTCAAGACCTGTGAGGGACCTGATTCGAGTTCCTACAAAACAGGTCAGAATTGTACCTTGTAGAATTGTACCTTATTATTAGAATTAGTTAATAAAAGTTTTATGTGATAAATATTTACGTATTTGTATTGTATTATTTGTGTAAAAGTGTCTTGCAGACAAGCCATATGTTTGGATTTGTGGTGGACCATTCTCGGTTGCATCGGATCATCCAATGATAACATATAGTTAAGTTTTGCAGTCTAGTCAATATAGAAAAATAAATATTAATAGGAGGTAATTAAAAACGGTATATTATATCGTATCAACTCCAGAACTGCGGAATGAATCCCACGCAATTCCGATGCTGAGCGATGATACATCACATTGTGGCGCGTCTTATTCATATCTAGTTGCCAAGACCCGTGCTAAACCACCCACTCTCAGCACTGCATGTCAAACACACAGAGCGCGCAGCAACACACACACGTCCGACACATTGAGTCTCTGACTGCCGACTAACAAGCTCAGCATAGAGATGGGCAAAAAATATCGATATATCGATATATCGATACAGTGGATACGATATATCGAAGATTTCGTATCGATACACCACGTTACGATATATCGTGATATCGATACAATCCATCCGATATTTTGAAATCGAATAAAACTTGTTTTTTTCCTTAATTTTCAGTCAGATTTCTTGAAAACATCACTTTCAAAGACATATTTTTGGAAAATTGTATCGATATTTCGATATATCAGCTCCCCAGAATAGGGATTGATGGGACATGGAAAGTGTTCCGGTACCACTCAAGACACTTTCTTTCCTACCAGTCGTTTCAATTATTATTTTAGTAGGGATATGTTCAATATTTCAACCCTGTATTGCGCCAGCTCACGGATATATATAACTAAAAAACGCTTTTTGAAAAATGTGTCTTATTCTTCCTTGTTCCGGGAAGTTCTTTTAGAGCATGCCTTTCACTCATTTCATGATTCTTTCTGAAATAATGTATTTAGAAAATACATCGTGGGTTATTGTAGAAATCACTAACTCGCAACTTGTAATTCTTAGATAATTAAGAAGTTACAGTGACTAAAAACCCTTTTATTTTAATTCCACACAATAAATTTTAGATAGATGGATATTATGGTTTATGGCGCTCAACAGCGAGGTTATCAGCGCCAGTCAAGTCATACAACAAGGTGTTGTATAAGATAGTAATTGAGCATTATTTAATGGTCACAAACGCAGTGCAAAGGAAATAGAAACTCATAATCAATATAATGTACTTAGTAAGTTTTCGGTTCTTCTGGAGTTAGTGGAAACTTAAAATTAATGTTGAAAAAATGCAGAAGATTCTGTCATTATGAAAAGCGAGTAAGAAGGACAAGTAACACATTTGTTGTTGGATTTGTGATTTGTTCCAACACCGGACAGCGACATATGTTTGACCTTAAACATGAAGAACACGATCTTTGCATCAATGCAAAGTTTTGTGTTAAAATATCGAACTATCTTATGTATACATATTATACAAGTGAAGAAGACAATGACTGGGATGAGATGGAACATGTCAGAGAACATACATAATGGATAAAAGTGACTGGCATGAGGGACATTGTCCGCTCAATGCAAGATGGGATTGTCCAATCATGGACGTTATAACGTCATGTAATTTTACACGAAGATTAATAAACGCATAAAAAATAAATCGCGGGCAATATTTTCGAGCTTTTTAGAAAATATGAAACAAAGAATGATTACCACCCGAAGCTCATTTGTATACAAATCGTATATGAGACGCTTCATATGAAATTTTATTATTTATTTGATGCAAGTAAAATACAATACATTAAAATTCCTCAGTCCCCCCAAAAAAAACATGTGGCTTGTCTGCATATTCGTAAGCTTGAATCACGTTGTTCCAAGTGATCCTGTTGGAACGTGTCCTGTTCCAAGGCACGAATGAAGGACTTCAATCGCCACGCGGGGAACCCAATCCAGCCAAGAACTGTGAAATGTTTAAAATGCAGAAGATTCTGTCATTATGAAGAGCGAGTAAGAAGGACAAGTAACACATTTGTTGTTGGATTTGTGATTTGTTCCAACACCGGACAGCGACATATGTTTAACCTTGAACATGCAGAAACCTTTTTGTAAAATTTGACTTTTTAACACTTAAAAATGGAAAATATATCATTCCATATCGTTGCAAAAATTTGGGTTGATCAGACAAAATACATTCCTCTAAGTCACTTTTTTCAAAACCTCGTATATAAAAAATGCATGAAAAAACATGAAAAAACACGTATCTGATGACATAAAATTGTTGTCTAAGGTCAGACGAGCTTCAGAAAATGATGAATTTGATTATTTTTTTATCTCATTATGATGTAAATATATGTTAATTATAATCGTTTGCTATTTGGAAGATGTCCCAGTAAAATTTATTTTTATTCGATTAACTGGTTCAAAAGTGTTTTTCGTGTCTCCTGAACAATTTATAAAAGTGCATATAAGAGGTTTTGCAGTTAGGGTATCGATATCAAGTGTAGCACGTCCGATGCGTATTTGAACACGACATGCACTCAGGAGTTGCGGGAAATAGTGAACATCATATGCCGTATAAAGGCGACAACAATATTTGGTATCATTTAGAACTAAATGAGGGCTTAAGCAATTAGTGAGTCCATTTATGAATATTTTACCTTGTTATTCACGACTTTTCGTAGATGTGCATTTCTGCAAACGTTCGTAAAAATAAATCTCCAAGATTAAATCATTGACACGAAAACGGCGTGATTATTATGAATTAGTAATTAAGCCAATCATTTCTGCTAGAATATTAATAAATTTTCTAGTATTCATAGTGATATATCCATTATTCTCCGAATCGTCGCGAAGGTAAAACAATACCTACCTTTCTTATGGGGATAAATTTCGACAGTTAAGTAAACATTTAATACATTGCAATAGATTTTAGGAACCAATTAATCGAAGACATTTTATAAAATAAGAATTAATATTAGAGAAATTGGATTCGTCGCAACCACCTGAATGCACCTGGTGTGCTCCAGCCTTTTTATATGAGATTATATATATTCGAAGGCATTCGACAGCGTACCGCTTATACCGCTATTTAACACTCTCAGAGCAAAGGTTCATTCGTCATATTATAATGCAATTAAAACCTTGATAGAAATAGCGAGAGTGTAGTAAAAGTAGGGCAAGTGGTATCAGATTCATTTCCACCGTCAAAAGGGGTCAAACAGGGATGCAGTCTATCTCCGCTTTTGTTTAAGCTGTATATTTCTGAAGCACTTGACTTATGGTGCAGGAAATGTGGGCAGATGGGGATCGAGATGGGTGGTGGTAGAACTTTGTTTACTATGCTGTTTGCGGATGACCAAGTCTTAGTTGCACGGGATGAAGACGACATACATTATATGGCCCGCAAACTTCAGGAAGAATATATGAAATGGGGTCTGGAAATTAACACCGAGAAAATAAAATACCTTGTCACGAATGGTGCTGGTCAGAATCTTGATCTTGGGGCAGATATTATAGAAAGAGGTGGGCCAAGGAGAGTTTTTGAATGGACCCCGGCAGAAAGGAGAAGAAGGGGATGGCCAGCGACGTCATGGTTGAAGGGCATTGAAGAGGCCATGCATGGCAGACAAATGCAGGACGTCGACTGGCAGGACCGAGATGCTTGGCGGCAAGGAAGCGGGAGACGACGACAGTCGTAAAAAACTCGCTATTGATTGTGCGTGCCGTACGACTTGGCTGGCGTGGACGACCGCTCCCCTAGATTTATTTTTAATACCTAGTTGTCAAAACAATGTATTCTTGTGTCTAGGCTGCCAGTTGACCGCCAAGTAAAAGCTCTTCAGATGTGCTACGACATCTTCTCAGCCCACGAGTATGATTCAATCTATCGGCAGTGTAGAATTCGTTTCTTGATTATTATGCTACGCCACAGCAAGACGGTGGCCAACTCTGCCAACATCAAGTCCTTGATGACTTTGTTAGACACTTCGCTAGACATGCCAAGTAATTTGAAACTGTATTTAGTTGGACAAGAGGCCGGATGGACGCTCGTCGAGATCATGTTTGGAACGTAAGTAAATATATTTCTTTACTGATGTTTCTTGGAATTCAAAGTTACATGAGAGAGACTTTATTGATAAAAAAACGCTATTGATAAAATCAATATAAAATGATTTTTTTTTAGATAATCAGGTGCATAATAACTATGAAAGCATGAAAATATACAATGTATAAAATGAACTTAACAAAGATAGTATTAAAAGGAGAACATAAATCAACTAAACTGCATTCTGGCTATATAAGTACTACAAGCGTGCTATGAAGACAACCTTTTGAACGAAATAAATTCAATAACGCAAGGAGCTGAAGAAAAATATTGCTACTAGGAAGACGCTCAGTGTAACGCGTTGATGAGCGAGCACCGGTGCTTGCCAATTCTCGAATAGGAAATGTGTACACAACGCACAGAAATACATCTATATTGAATTGAAATAATGATCCACTCAATCAAAATAAATGTATCTGATTGTCATTGAAACTTACAAATAGCATCTAAACACTTTGGTACCTAAAGAAAATCAGATTCAGTTGCAGTGGAAATACATTCTTTTCGATACTTTATTTCTGATAGATAATAAAAATGACATGAAGTGCATACTTTTTTTACTGATCGGGCTGACATTTTGTAAAATATGACACAGTGTTGGTCTTAATGACCATGAATTTGATCAGATTAATCGAAGATAATTTTTCATTTTTCAACGAAATAAAATATAGGGTTGCAACGCTCAGAGAAGGTCCGAACATGTGTGCAAAATTTCAGCTCGATCTAAGAAAAAACTGTGACCAGTATAGCCTCAGTAACAAAAGAAACACACACAAAAAACAGACGTCCGTGCCAAAAGAGCCAAAAGGAGTCGCTCACTCAATTATATTATAGTACACTGTAAATTTGACAAATGAGGTATACACAGGTATAGGTAGTATTTCATTAGGAGCAAGAAGTTGGTTAGATGATTAGAACTCAGTCTAGACATATTGCGGTAACATTTTCCAAATGTAACAGACGTCCCCCCCCCCCCCCCCCACCACCCCGCACAGTGGCGTCGGCAGCGTATTTTCTCAGGGGGGTGGGGAGCACATTTGCTTAGGTCCGGTATCACCAAAGGCATTGTTAAATTGCGCCGGATTAACTAACAGTAAACTAACACGAAATGTGTAAGAAATACGATTGCCAACAAAAGATATTGGTCGATCCCTGGGGGAAAGCCCCCCAGGCTCCCCAGAACCATGCGGGTCGGAGGCGCATAGCCCCGGGAAAATTTTGAATTCCAGGAATACATTTTGTGCGCTTTCTACACGATTTGAAACTTTTCGAACCCGTTATTTTGTCTGTAAAAATAAATAAACAAGTCCGTGAAGTTGACACGGACGTACTAATTGTGGGATATGCATGAAGTAGTGATCAATTAGTGCATTTTTGAACCAATCAGAGTGCAGTGCTCAAAAACTATACACGACTAATGTGACCTGTGTCGTCGGGCCAAACAAATAAAGTGTCAAAAAGTGCGGAATGGTACGCTTGCGTTAATAATTTTTTTCTACAAGGATTTCTGGGTGATTTCTTTATGTTTCAAGGGCAATCTGGATTTTAATTTGCTGTTTCTCTCAGGCCCCGCGCGGAAGGTCATATAGAGAACTAATCACCAGGATACGATTATGGCTGGCAGCCTTAAACTACTGCGTTGAAGATTCGTTTCATATTATATGCAACGCGACGAAGGAGTCTGCTGATATTCTTCAAGATATTGATTCGTGTGGTAACGTTACTTCGCCTCAGAGTGTAAGTGCTCTATGTCCTACTTTTCCTATCCGGAGAAACAGAGGGTCGAACTTTATGATTTTATTAACACTATACAAGTATACACATTAATTGTAGTTGAAAGTTTAAATCATCACTTATTCGTGTGTTTATATCAACGGTCGTTATGGATAAATTTGAATATGTTGAAAGAGTGACAGATATTTTCACGAACGAAGAATATCAGCAACTGTCAAAAGATCCTTTTAAAAAGATTGAAGCGGAAATTAGGAATGTTCTTAAAAAACACATAGTGGAATTGGGGAAACAAACAAAAACTCTAACTTTCCAATGAGGCCCATTATAAGCGGCAGGAATTCTCCAAATTTAAAACTATCTAAATATATACTTAACTGCATCAAACCAATAGGGAAGACTTTGAATTATAGAATTTAGGATACTATTGAATTTGCAGAATTTATCAAAAACTACAAGTTACAACCAGAAGATAGATTGTACAGTTTTGACGTTGCATATATGTATCCAAGCGTTCTAATTGGAGAGACGTTCAAAATAATAGAAGACCTGATTATCAAAGATCCACTTATCTTAGAAGAAACTTCATTGAAAAATTAATCGCTGATTGATTTATTTAAAGTTTGCCTTAATAATAACTATTTTAAATTCGAAGATATTTTATTTTCAAAATTCGGGTTTACCAATGGGTAATTGTCTTTCTAGCATTCTCAGTGACATTTTTCTCCGTGGACGATTTTCCGTTTTTCTCCGCCGCTCCGTGGACGATATTTTTATAATTTGGAATCACGGAGGAGAAGAAGAAGAAGAGAGATTTTTTTTTTTTAGATTTCACGATTAACAGATCGAATAAGTTAATTACAAAAGTTTACAGAAAAGCAACTCATACTACCTAACCAGTATATAAATTTCGGATCTTATCATAGCCATATTATTAAAGAAATTACGATAAAATGCCTCGTAAATAGAGCTCAGACTCATTGCTCAAATGACACAAACAAAAATCAAGAATTAGAAACAATAAGAAAGCTTTTCTGATGAATGGTTATCCAGATATACAAATATAAAAAAATTTAAAACAGCCTAGAACTGCACTCTTCACAACTTCACTCTTCAACGCATTTTTTTTAACTAACATACATGTATATAAACATTGATATTCATCAAGTTTTGTTTCCCAACAATGCGACGTGCATGTTTCTCAATTATTTTATATTCACACATGATGTGGACATATAAGATGCAATTAAATTTGCATGATCACAAAAATTAACTATTTAATATTTTATTATATATTATTATTACTTTCACCACATAGGCAAGTTTTTTTTTGAAGAACTTCTTACCTAATTATTTTGTATATTCGTTCAAGTCACTGATTTACACTAATCTACACAAATCATCACTGAACTCGTGTTAAAATATATAACTATCTCAAGAGCAGGGAGTGTGAGGGTTCTGTCGCCGCCAAGAGTAAGGTAGATTGTCGGGAAATCGAGTCCGAGAGCTTGTATAGATATTGCCGGGAGATGCGAGGTCTGTCACCGCCAAGAGTAAGGTAGATCGTCGAGGAAACGAATCCAAGAGCTGTATAAATGTTCGTGGGCGATGCATGGTCTGTCGCCGCCAGGTTTTAGGTGCTGCAATTGACAGCGATTTTGCCTCGTTTTGCAAGAATATTTTTGGATATGATTGGAGACAAAATAGGTGGACAAAATATTTTGAAATTTGAACCATGATTAGATGAAATACAAACTAAGGTACATTAAGTACATGTACCCTAGGTAAATTTTTTAATTTTCCTTCGTAATTAGTAATAATTAATTGATTTTTGATGACAAATTTTCAATTTTCTTGTCTCAGTGGGTGGCGTATGAAATTTAACTTTAAAAATGTGTCAAGTGATAGTTGATATTGCAGTGTTGATTTTGCAAAATTGAGTTCATAGTGTCAAAAATAAAAAGGCGCCATGAGGGGCAGAGTTAAGGGTGCGCCTTTACACCCTCTTAACCCGTGACAGGTGGCTTTCCTCGTCTTAGCCCCCGCTCCAGGATGAAATCCTGCCGGCGCCCATGCATTCCTACATTTCAGATCTATTTCTATGTTCAGAGTCTACGTATGATGGCAATAACAGGAAAAAGCAACGAAACTCGGGTGTTGCACGTTTAAATGCTCGTTCGCACGCATTTCACGGGGCGTTTTTCTAGTTATAAGCCAAAGCGGCAAAGATACGAAACAGTTGTACCAACCCCCAATGTAGAACAGATTAGATTAGATTAATATGGTTTAACGGCGCGTCAACGACGAGGTTATATTGCGATTAACGGGCCTGATCCGGGCCAGGCCAGAATGGCAACGGACCGGGGGGTGTAAGGATTCGGGCCAGCGGAATCCGATTTCAGGGATTGGTCCTGAAGTTTCATCTTATGTATTAATAATAATAATCAATGCAATGGACGGCAAGTGGAATGATTTGTTTGGGAGTGAAAATCTAGTAAAATAAGCAAATAAATTAAGTTATAGATGCACCTGTACATTCCCAGTAGTATACTTATAATAAATAATATATTTCATAACAAATGTTTTTGTCTACACACGTTTGTAATCCTTTATTTATTCACTTTGACAGTCAAAACTTTGTTTGACAGTGATGATGGCAACAAAACGCACAGCGAGAAAATCACGTTTCAAGTGTGCCGTGATCAGAAAAGCGATTTGTTTTTGTAGTTGTTTTTGAAGAGTAATCTCTGTGTAAATAATGTGTTTAGTTTAAATTATCTGTTATGAAACATTATTGATATGCAATTAATGCAAGTATCATCAATATAAAGCTGCAATTATGAGTTTGCGCCCGTCGAAAGCAAGTGTGGATTGTTTTATTAGGTAAGGTTAAAACATGACAGTAAAAGCACGTTGGTAAAAGTGGCAATGAACGTATACAAAATAATTTGTCAACGTCTATATTTTGCCCACCCAACAAAAGGACGGTAGGTGGCGCCCTCGGGATCCTGTTTTACCATTGGAAATGGGTTCTTTGGAGAAGGCTGATGTGGTGTTTTCATCCACGATATGTCAGTTGGCTATGCCAACATTATCTAAAAATTTACACATGTTAAGCCCAATCAATCAAGTATTTATTGTAATTTTATGAGTTTAGAATGGGTTGTCAAAAGCTGGAAAAAAGTATGACGTAGGAAAGCCACGTCACAATGGATAGGTACTGATATTCATCCAGAGTATTTATATGGAGATTAGAAAGTTGCAGAGAATATCGTCGTGTGCCGTGTCGTTTATCGTGATTGGGGATGTTGCATGTTCTGTGCTCGCTCATCAACGCGTTACACTGAGCGTTTTCCTAGTGTATTTTGTTGTATGTGTGTAAAGCAGTCCTGCAGACAAGCCAGATAATTGTATTTTCGGAGCAGAGCATTTTATGCAAATGAAGAAAAAAAACTTGTCAACGGCAGCGGGTTAAATCCATGCTCATGCCTGGAACCCGATATCCATAGATGAATCGAGCCCTGATCAGGACTACCTACTGTCCCCTGTGGATATAGACCCTTGTTCAATCCAGAGGCATGTTATAGTTGAAATAATGGCCGTAACTCATAGCATTCCGCAAGCCAACCCAATCGCACCACTAGCACAGGCTGGAAGACTTCCCGGACTGTACTCATCTACAAGAAGAGTGACAGAGACTTCCTGACGAACTGGATACCTACTTAACTGGAACCAAGCAATACTGGTCTATCTAAAGAATCACTTAAATTGACTTCCGTCCTTCTACCTACTAGGTAGAAGAGTAGTCTGTTCGTCTCTGAGGTAATCTGTATATTCTCAAACTAACTGAGAAAATAACAGAAAGTGGAGACGGTCGTTACGCTATCGAGAGAGGAGATGGGTTTGTTGACCAAGGGAGTGAACACGAGCGGGCCGCTCTGGGCCACCATCGACATGTACAATCAATTGATGGGAATCAATTCATACATCGCTCATACATCCAAGACCCGTGCTAAACCACCCACTCTCAGCTCTACATTTTAAACACAAAGAGCGCGCAGCAACACACACACGTCCGACACGTTGAGCCTCCGACTTCCGACTATCAAGCTCAGCAGTCAGCATAGCGCGGCTGGCTGGTGATTTCAGGACAGCTTCAGGGAGTTTACACAATTTTTCGAGAACAAAACCACAAGTTATTTTTTTTCTGGTCAGTCTAAAGTGTAGTTTGGGCATATAAGACTCATGCTCGATAAGGAATATCAGTTAGATACAGCAGTCTCGGAGGATGGGACCCTCTGAACGGGGACGTGCAGCGCACTCTCAAGATCAGTTCCCGTTACGCCAATGTAATGCGCCGATTCATGATGACGTTTTACTTATTACAGGCCATAATTAAAATTACGTAAACCGTAAGAGTAAATACTTTTATTTAAGCCATGGCCGGCGAAGAGGCTTTATGAGAAGATTGGAATGCGATTCACACCTCCTAGATTAATATCTTGATCTTCATCAAGAATCCATCAACTCAATTATCCAGAAGAAAGTCATTTTCCACTGAAAACCAGCAACACTTGGTGGAAGTTCATTGGTGCATAAGAAGACCAAATCTCTATACACTCTGCACGTGAATTCTCCTATTGAATGAAAACATTTGTTGAAGAATATTCTTTTTATTAATATTTTATATTTCCTAATGCGTTTGTATGTTCAGATAAGCAGTTGATTTTACAATTCAAAACCTTTTGTAATACATATATTTGATTCAATAGGGTTATTCTTTGGAACTGTTTCTTAGAAAGTATTTCCCTCTGATATTTTATAATGGAATTAACTTTTCAATGCAAAACTCAGAGTCACTAACACGAACCAACACTCAGAACATGAAAGTAAGAGAACTCTGCACTCGCGAGAAAATAATTTTAATGGCATTTCCCGTCAAGGGACGTAAAGAAAAGGGAGGGTAGTCCAGTACTCACCTCAAATATCAATTCCTTCAACATGAACAAGAGTACTTCGAATCCCAGAAGGAAGTCTGTTTGCAATGTCAATCAACAAAACCTGCCATGTAAAGTGTTTCGAAGAGCGGAAAGAAGGGAAGAGGGCTAGCCTTATGATTGTAATTTCGCCACGGAGGCTCAACCGCCAGACAACAGACAAAAGTGATTTGATACAATGGCCATTTGAATTCTGCCTAATGTGGTTGAGGGAGAACGTTTTGTATGATGACATCACGATTTACGGACAAAAAACCATCGATATGGAGCAAATACGAGCGATAGTGGACCCTAATACCAACAATACAATCAAGCTTTCTGCAGAGGGGTTAGAGGTCAGAAACGACCAATTCCAGTTGGAAACAGTTCAGTGCACGTGCCAGGAAAAAGCCGGTATCTGGTTCTACGAAACCCTCCTCTTCACGACCGGGTCCATTCAGATCGCTTGGGCCACAAACAACAGCCAATGCATCAAGGATAATGCATCTAGGATCCGAGGTGCGGTGTCGGTGACGACCAATACTCTCTGGCATTTGTCGGGTGCCGGTGCCTCACATGGCACGCCGCAATATCAGAGGTAGAGGTGAACCCCTAAAGGATGCCTGGCATGCCGGATACGTCATTGGATTCCTGCTATACATCGACCAGTGACAAGAGACCAAAACATGAGTGAGCGGTGGTTTTACTAATTCACATGGTTCACATGTAATATAATAATAAGAAAACATAATGCAATTAAAAAACCTGTTGAACTACTAAGCGAACAGTCAAACGGATCTGATCTGAATAAAGTAAAGATTTGTTATTTTTCAAAGGATGATATTTTACAATGAAAATATCTTCACAGTTACAATTGACCAGCTTAAAAAAATGTACAATTTTAAGTAATTGCTGCGTTGCTTTTTATACTAGTGTGAATCCAAGAGAGGAATTAATTACTTGAGTCTAGGAACCGATTGGATTTTGAATCAATCTTTACTACTGCGTCCTTGATATTGTCGTGAATCAATATTCAATATGTGTTTTACTAGTATAAGAGAAATAATAAGAGAGCTCCCAGCTCCTGAAGACGATGGAAACACGCTACACGTCCCAACGACTACAAATATTTTCAAAACTCATCACAACATATGAGAGAGATGTCACATATTCTAAGAAAACCATCTACAAATTAAAAAAATGTAGTTGGTGTAGCTGACCGCGGGTGTTACTATATGCATGTAAATTGCGTAATTAATGATTATAAACGGTAAACGGTTAGAAGTAAACTGTTTCACAAAAGATTGTCATATTCCTGGTTTCCATGTTAATGTTAGAATACGTTTTGACATTTGACGCTTGCCTGACTTAATTAAATAAATTTGGATTATCTTTTATTTATGTTACATGTAATTTATATAATAGTGCAATTGTGTAATGCTCAAAACTGGTAGAGAAGCACGTGTTCTGCGGGACCTGCAATATTTTTACCAATAAATATACCTCTATGCGAGCGTTTAAAATAAATAAGAAAATTCATATATGTTCAGCATCGTCTAATCAACAACACTCTCAAGATGCAACACCAGGAATAATGACCATTCTCGGTTGCATCGGATCGTCCAATGATAAGATGTAGTTTAGTTTTGTAGTATAGTCAATAAAGAAATTAAAGTAATATAAGAAGGTATAATTATAACGCGGTATATTATCGCATCAACTCCAGAATAGCGGAATGAATCCCACGCAATTCCAATGCTGAGCGATAATACATCACATTGTGGCGCGTCTTGTTCATATCTAGTTGCCAAGACCCGTGCTAAACCACCCACTCTTAGCACTACATGTTATACAGACAGAGCGCGCAGCAACACACACACACACGTCCGACACGTTGAGCCTCCGACTGCCGACTAACAAGTTCAGCGTAGCGCGGCTGGCTGGTGATATCAGGACAGCTTCAGGGAGCTTAAACAATTTTTCGAGAACAAAACCACAAGTGTCTTAATTATCACATATTTTCCATAGCTGTGGTGACGCAAATGTGTCCGTTCAACTTTAATGAACATGATATTAGGTATTGGACGTTTCCGACACCGATTTCTCCTCAGATGCGTGATTCTTAACATCTGACTGAGTCTCTTGTCCTACTGGTTTTGTATGGTTTTCCGGACGAACAAAATACTGCACATGTCAAGAGAACAAAAGTGCAATTGTCATAGAAAATTTCTCGGGCCAAACCCTGCTCTCCCAGGACTAGCCTAACTTCAACTAAATATTATTTTCTTCCATATCCGGAGACTAGCACCGAGAGGAATAAGTTATCCAGTTAATTCAATAACTAAATAATAACCTCAATAGTATTTAGATAATCAGCACCATTTGCGGGTTGCTAGTAACTTAAAAAACAGTAGTTCGCATTGCACAACGCCACTTTGGCTGTCAGTTTGCGTGGATACGTCACTCACTCTGGCTAACTAGCAGCTGGTTCATTCACCCCGCTATACATGGGCTGACAAGTTGCCAGCCCATCACTCATTCTTATTGTTTATCTCTCAGGCTCATTTAGGTTGTGCTGTTTATAGGTAGCCACTCGTCGCCTATTAATTTAATCAGTCGCGATTATTGCCCCACATAAATTGTATAATCGGGATGTCATAAACAGAATTTAAAAACGTTATTATCAACTTAAAGTAGAGGCCCTATTAGTCCACGTAATTCAAGTCAGTGAGTTAATGTATGACCCAGAAAAAACACTCCGTGTCAAAAAAGCAGCCAAGTCTCTTGACTTTAAAAAAATTCAACACCTAAAAGGAGTGATATCAAAAAAGGAGCCAAGTCAATGACATTTCCAAATATTTAATCGTATCTTTGAAATAAAAGTATAAACACCGAGAAATACTTTACAAAAGGACTTGGCGCATCGTTTTTTTAAAGACATCTTTCTATCCTAAAAGTGGAAAGAAATGTACAAGTTTAAGTACTTTTCCTCTTGAGCCATCAAGCTTTTCCTCTCGAGCCATCAAGCTACTTAAGCTATGAATCAAGCTACTTTTAGTAATTGCTATTTTATAGTTTTGTCAATGGCGATAGAAGAAAGATTTCATCTTGTAATAGATAAGTGATATGGTAAAAGAATTAAATAACAAGGAAGTGCGCTCATATATATTCTTATAACACTGTTAATATGGTGATATTAGAAGGGTATCTTTTCATAATATGATCTTGACTCTGAGGGAAATCATGAAACGTTGTCAAATAAATTACTAACTATCGATAGAACACTATTGTATATTTTTCAAGTGTAAAGTGTATAAAGTTAAAAATGTTAAAGAAATTCAATGTGCCGTCACTGTGTACTTCGTGAAATGTACTATTATAAATTGCGGATTAATAGAAATTTATTTCATGATGAGAAGGTATAACGCATGATACTTAATTAATATGTTGACCACGAAACAATATTACGAAGATAACTATTGTGTATTTATTACAAACATAGGCAACAAGTTTCATGTGTACATATTCAAATAGAAAATTATTTACAGTAGGTATACATAATATGTAATTGAAAGATGTGTCCCTATTATGATAAAAGTTCTTAATGACGGTTGTATATAAATGGCATATTACGCTTATGAATAGAAAAATGTCGTTAAAAAAACGATGCGCCAAGTCCTTTTGTAAAGTATTTCTCGGTGTTTATACTTTTATTTCAAAGATACGATTAAATATTTGGAAATGTCATTGACTTGGCTCCTTTTTTGATATCACTCCTTTTCGGTGTTGAATTTTTTTAAAGTAAAGAGACTTGGCTGCTTTTTTTACACGGAGTGTTTTTTCTGGGATGTCACTTCTTTTGTTAGTTTATTCATCAAGCTTGTAACACATGTCGGAGGAAGCTAATTACTTTAAAAAAATACGCCTCAACCGATTTGGTTACTAAGAAAAGCTTCGTTTGGTATAAGCTTAAAATGATTATCCAAGAAGAACAGCCTAGTTTCGTTACAATCGGTCCAGCCGTTTTCGATATCTGACGTCACTTCCGGTTTAAGAAATGGCGCCCGATAATACTGCCGCCTAGAGTTCATAATTATAAGTGACACATAATTGCATAATTAAGCTGCAATCTGTGCAGCCGTTTTCGATTAAGACGTCACTTCCGGTTTTGAAATAGTGGCCAAAAATTATGACGTCACTTCCGGTTTTGAAATGGCGGCCGAAAAAAATGTCGTCTTGAATTCATAATTATAAGTCCTACATAATTGCATAATTTGGTTGTAATCATTTCAGCCTTTTTCGATATATGACGTCACTTTCGATTTTGAAAAAACGGCCGAAAATAATGTCAACTTGAATTTATAAATATAAGGGCTATATAATTACATAATTAAGTCGCAATCAGTACAGCTGTTTTCGATAAATGACGTCACTAACGGTTTTAAAAATGGCGTCCAGAATAAATGTTGTCTTGAATTCATAATTATAAGTCCAACATAATTACATAATTTAGACGCAATCGGTACATCTGTTTTCTGTAAATGACGTCACTTCCGGTTTTAAAAATGGCGGCCAGAAATAATGATGTCTTGAATTCATAATAATAAGTCTAACATAATTACATAATTTAGTCGCAATCGGTACATCTGTTTTCTGTAAATGACGTCACTTCCGGTTTTAAAAATGATGGCCAGAAATAATGTTGTCTTGAATTCATAATTATAATTCCAACATAATTACATTATTTAGTTGCAATCGATACAGCCGTTTTCGATATATGACGTCACTTCCGGTTTTGACAATGGCGACCGAAAATGATGTCGTCTTTAATTCATAATTATTAGTCCTACATAATTCCAAAATTTGGTTGCAATCGGTACATCCGTTTTCGATATATGACGTCACTTCCGGTTTTAACAATGGCGACCGAAAATAATGTCGTCTTGAATTCATAATTATTAATCCTACACAATTCCAAAATTTGGTTGCAATCGGTACGGCCATTTTCGATATATGACGTTACTTCCGGTTTTAGAAAATGGCGGCCGAGAACACTGCAACCTTGAATTTATAATTATTTACAATTTATGTTTACTAAATATCTATTTAAAAGTATAAAGTGGTGCATTTAGTGTAATTTAGCATATTAATGACGTCATATAGCATATTAATGACGTCATTTCCGGTATAGGTTATAAGAAAAAATCTAATTTTATCTAGTTGATCTATGAATGACCTTCTGAATTCATTAGCGCTAATTTCCGTCAAATCGATCATGCCGTTTTCTATATATGACGTCACTTCCGGTTTCATTTAGTGGTTCCTGCCGCCATTTCCGGTACCGTTAATTTGTATATTCATTTATACCAATTGATTTTTCAAATAGATTGCAGAATGAATAGACAGGAGCTAGTTTAGTGGCAATCGGTACAGGCGTTTTCGATATATGACGTCACTTCCGGTTTCAGGAATGTCGGCCGAGAACACTGTGTATTAAAATTATAATTTTGTAGTGTCTATGTTACAATGTAAGTTATTTATATGTGTATTTAAAGTATTATTTGATGAAATAAGCTAAATTTTGCGAATTTATGACGTCACTTCCGGTTTAGAAAAAAAAACATTATTTTTTTTAGTAACATACTTCATATAGATGACCATCTAAATCGAATGGCGCTAATTTCGTTCTAATCGGTCCAACCGTTTTTTATATATGACGTCACTTCCGGTTTAAATATGGCGGCTGAAATCACTGCCACCTAGAATGTATTTATATATATATATGTTTTGTATCATTATAAGCCTTCTGAATATGTAGTTATTGTAGTAAGAGGTGATTAAAGCCTGATTCTTCATACGTATGACGTCATTTCCGGTTTCGGTAATAGTAAATTTCTTTTTAGACTATTGTATTTTCATATATATGACCGTCTGAATCGTTTGACGCAAGTTTTGTTCCGATCGGTTTAGCCAGTTTCGAAATATGACGTCACTTCCGGTTTCAAAATGGCGGCTTCCGGTTGAATTTATAAAAAGGCACCTCAGACGCCAAAAGTGCACATGTGGTAAAAATGTCAGATCGATCAGTTTTGCCGTTTAGGCTGTGGCGGTGATAGCAACGTTCCTTGATATCTGAAGAAGAAGCGGAAGATACCTTTTAAAAAGGGGTGTAATTTCACTGTTTTCACGGCCCTCTAGCTCGCAAATGGCATAACTAGTTGTTCCCGAATTTGGTATATGTTGTCAGGTGGGCCATAGCTCGAAATTAAGATGTTTCGCAACAATGTGAGATTTCCCAATTTTGAGATCCAGTAGGCCGAAAATGCCATGTTGTTGCTGACAGTAAAAGTGTTTGGTCTGCTCCTCAGTTTATTAGGCAGTAACGGTATGTTGAGTGACTGTGAGTGTACGGTACGACTTGGCTGGGTGGAGCGACCGCTCCACTAGATTAAGATATTAATTAAATAAATATTAGACAGATATATTTTACTTTGTTGATTTATCGTCCCCCCCCAGTTCAAGACTGCGTTATTACAAAAAATCGTTTTTTTTTACTAAAATGTCTTTGTCAGGATCTCACCTATTATGTCCAATAATGCAAATTCTTATATTTCATAATTTGGTCATCCTAGACCACATAACGCTGTATTACCCGTATGTCATTTTCAACTTTTAATTCGTTCAATACTACGTTACCTGCAAATTACCTTTGCTATTTACAGATATTGTAGTCTTGCACCAGAATTATATGTAAACCTGGCGTCAAAACTAAATTCAAGACAACGTTTTTTGCAAATAGTGAAGTATTGCTCTGGAATTTACCGTGTTAAATCTGGCTTTATAAATACAACTTGAGAAGAATGTTAGTTCAATACTGCACTATCTGCAAATAACGTTGTATTGAACAATACATTTACCTATTAATTAATATTGCCAATTATAATAATCCAATCAATATTTTGAAAAGTACGTAATGCGTATTTCTGTTGAGACAAATACATAAAAATAATGAAACCATTCAACTGCTTTTCTGATTTGCTAGGCGATTTTGAAATATTAAAACGTCGATTCTCAACAATGAAGTTTTGCAGATAACGCAGTCTTGAACTGGGGGGACGATATTTTATACTATTTCTGTATAGAAATACGATATTTTTTTTTATCAAGAAATTGCTATTAATTTAAAATATTTCACGCAGTACGAAATAAGTACTAAAGCTGTTTCTAATAAAAACAGGCAAAATTAGGCTGTTTTTACAGATTATCTCTTTATATAATTTCGTAACACAACATTTGAAAACGGTTAAAATTATCAGAAAAATTCGAAATAGCTCAAAATTTTTAATGTGAAGTTTAATTTTCAAATACTGCAGATGATTATGCGTATGGAAAATGTCAAGATTATTTTTCAAGATATCTCTTCAAATAATCCCGTAACACATGTTTTCGTTTCCGTATTTAAATTTTGTATTGTTTGAGGTGTATTTCAAGAAAATTTGAAGAATTTCTATTTAACAAGGACTTTTGGTGGAAGTTACTTTAAGAAGGTTCACAATGGGTATGTTGTTCACTGCGGCAACATTGATAAACAGTCTATAATCGATCTCTTGGAATGTTTCGAAAAATTAAAGTCAAAGCGTTCCGGCAAAATAGTCTCCAGAGTAGTATTCATTAAATGATAGAGCACTCGTGGATTTTGAATCTTCAAAGGTCGCACGAATTGCTGTTCATACACGACGGAAAACATTGATGTGCAACGGTAAGGAACTTGTCATTAAACCAAGTGAGAAGAGATAGATATGTTGTCACAGGACAATCGATGTAATGGTTCGGTGTGCTGGAACGTAGAATGACTATATTAAATAAAAATAACAAATAATAATACTTAGGTTTCAAATTAGTAGTAGGTGAAAACACTTGAAATATATCATCTAGCTTGCCAGCCTGATGCCCGCGTTGTGCAAAGGATCTATCGACATTGTAATAGTTGGCCTTGCTGAAGAATACACGATGCATCCGTTATCAAGGCGTGAGGAATTAGTGCTCGGTACACACGAGCATCACAGTTCTGCCAGCGACCCACGAAGTACTGCTGAGTCACTGTCAAGATATTCATGGTCTACATTCAAACATTACTCATGATGTTACGTTGTTCTCATTGACTACTATTCAAGATATTTCGAATTCACTTAGCTTTACTCACTGGATTCAAAAGCGATTGTAAATTACTGAAATAGAGACACGGACACGGAACGGAATACCTAGAGTCGGTATTCCACTATACAATTCAAGTTGGGCAATTCAAATCGGCAGATTTAAATTGCCCAATTTGTGTAGTGTGATAGTAGAAAAAAATCAAATTCTTGGCAATTCAAGTCGCTATCTGGGGCTTAGAATCGGTTCTATTTTTGACAACTCAAATTGGACAATTCCAGATGAGTAGCCAATAGAAATGCAGGAAAAATTCAATCAAAATGGCGGTTTGATATAATAAGTGTAATCAACGTCGATAGCATTCCGAAGAAATCTGCCTTATATTATTAATTATATGCCTCCCACCAAGAAAATCGTATGGAATAGTGAACAAGAAAGTGCGTTAATTTACTGTTATGCAGCATACCGCAGCTTTGACATTAAATATAGCAAGGACGAGGTTGGTAGTCTCCTGCTCCTTGAAACTTTGTCTGTCGAAATTGACGTCGCAGGTAAGGGAAAAAAATTACAATTTCTAAATCAAAATCCATGTCATTGCAAGACAACACCTTTTCAGTTGTTTCATTGTTTCCAATATGCAGTGATTCTTCAAGAGAGCATTGGAAACAAAAAATCATACTGACAGCTGTCAGTATGAAAATATCAAAATATTTCATTATATCAAAAATATCATCAAAAATATCATTATTACACTACAATATCTAATAATTATCCATTATTTAGGTAAATAACCAAATATCAACATCAGTTTTTAATTATTATTCTCAATTCTTATGAAAATACGGTATGTGAAGCAAGAAATACTTTGATTTAAAAGTGACCTCCCTCGACGCTAGCGCCAAAAGTGACCGACCTGCCGTCCTTCTTTGCATCGCCTAGATCAGGGTCTGTAGATTTTATGAGCGATATTTCACGGCCTTCCAAAAATCAGTGTCAGCTGGCGATTTCGTACGACTTCAGAAGTGAATTTTTCTTTGAATTTAAAGGTTAGCTCAAAATTAAGAAGAAACATGAGGTTTTACCTTGTGATGAGCACTTTGGATCGAGAGATATTAGAATCGATAAGAAATATGGGAAACATGATATAGTTCTCATCATGATAGGTATCTATCCTATGCCCAAGCAAACGTCAAATAGACAGTTTATTATGTAGTGTTTCGGTGAGAGAGAAAACTTTTATTTAATAAACAAAACACTGTCATCAGACATGACTGCCACTAGGACACAGTATAGTAAAATAATAAATTGAAATTGAGAATAATAAATGACTAATGGCTAATATTATAACTAATTGAGCGAGCGTAGCGAGCGTCACCACGGTACTCTTACGGCACTTTCTCTGTGTGTTTTTTTTTTTTTTTTTTTTTTTTTTTGTGTTCACTGCCCAGGTCAAACGGCACAACCAATCGATCTGAAATTTTGTACATATACTAACGTAATCTATGCGGTCCCTGGGATCGTTTTTGAACGGGCTCATGTGATTGGTTCAAATTTTAAAAAAAATATCTTTTGATTGGTAGTTCCGATCAATTTGAAATTTTGACAAGTCATGGCGACCAACATTGTACCCAATCTTACAAAGTTTCAGCCAAATCCTCCCATTGATTAAAATTTAAAAAAATCTTTTATGTTATTTTTTAAATTTAAACTTGAACCGTATGACTGATCAACTTAAAACTTTGCATGGTCATTGGGACTAACATTATCTGCATTTTTGACAATTTTCAGACTAATCTATGTTTCCATCCAAAAGTTATTGACGTTTTACGGACATTTTGCGTGTTGGCTGTCAAATTTCTCGAAAATGTTGATCACGGCTACTTCGACTCTTTATAGTTCCAAGGTAGTTAGAGTAGAAACTTTCAAACGTATGAAACTGATATGACCATTCAACAGATCGATCTAATATTGTGTAAGTACACACACTTTTATCATATGAGTGGTCCCAGGTCTATTTTTTTTAAGAGATCCTGTGATTTTTTAATATTAACGAGGAACAGTTCAATCAGAAAGGTTCAAAAGGTTCAAGCTTTGCATGGTTATTGGGACTAATGTTTTAGATTTTAGATTTTTATACTTGAGTCTGACGAAATTCAAGAATTATTGGCTTTTAATGATATTTTCGATAGACATAATTTCGGTTCGAGGTGTTGCGCCTGTCCGTGCTCGCTCATCAACGCGTTACACAGAGCGTTTTCCTAGTATTGATTATAAAGATGATTACGTAAAATGGAAATGGAGCCCTTCAATGATATAAATGTCTAGAGATCAGTGTTGCGTATGTTGTTCCTGTCATATTTTATGCTATCATATTTAAGTTGGTCACCCTTTTTTCTGTGCAATGTATTGCAATTCTTCCGAGAGTCACGGAAGACTCTCGAAGTTCCTTACGTGGTATGCACTACATTGCAGCGGTTTAACTATCTAAGAACCTCTAGCCTAACTATACACGGTAACCATGATGGCTGTTGAAGAGGCGATCATTTCTAGTAATGAAGCTAAAACGGACACATAAGTTGAAAGTGAAATAAAATGTGGAAGATGCAAAAAAGGCTTTGAAGACATCAAAGCTGATTAGATACAATGTGAGGGATTCTGTGGCCATTGGTTCCATAGCCAGTGTGCCTGGATGAATGAAAGTGAATATATTGATTGATTGATTATTAACGGCGCGTCAACGACGAGGTTATATTGCGCACATTATTTTTACGTTTAACTTTGCTGAATTAAGTAGAGGACATGGGGAGGGGTCGACCTAACGATCACGATCCGGGGGAGTCTAGCACTGGTGTGAAAGCCCGGCCGGAATGGGGACGGACCGGGGGGGTGAGAGGATTTGGGCCGGCGGAACCCGATTTCAGGGGATCAACATCTCGAGGGGGAAGGCTGGCCCGAGGGGACACCAAATTCAAGTGAGGGCATGGATAGGTCGACCCTGGCTGCTTTTTGTCTGGACCTCACCACTGACCTTTCCGGCATGGGATGTCCTTACACATGAGCATATGCTCGCCGGCGTAGCTGCAAGACATAGACACACATACGTCCTGTTGAACCTTCGACTGCAAACTAAACCAGCCCAGCATAGCGCGGCAGGCTGGGGATTTCAGAGTAGTTTTGGGGAGTTTTATTTTTTTTTGAAATAATATTACATTTTCTATCAGTTTTATTGTGGCTATGGAAATTAAATAACACGACACTCCCGCAGTTCGCCGGCTGATATGACCAAGTAGAAGCCACTAACATACAGAGACTGTACCTCGCAAATAAGACAACGCAGATTAAGGGTGGAGGTCATAATTCTGCCAGCTTGAGGGGGAGCGTATTTACGGACCGAGTCACTCCCCTGGACATTCTACAGTCTGTGTCGATAAGACATCGAGCATAGGGACGCACTAAGAGTCTTAATTACAGCCGGGGAGGTCAGCAAGCGTGGAAGGAAATCAAATCTAGTTAAGGTGAGTTTAAATATATTTCACTGATAACCATCAAATAATGACTTTACGAGCTATGGTTGCCATCTTCCAAAGAGATAGATAAACCTCAGAAGGAGGACATTCTAAACAGCATAAAGGCAATCTTCAAGCAACAACCTTCGGGTCACAGCCGGGGCTTTATTCTTAGGTTTCATATAAATACCCAGAAAAATCACCTAAGAAGTTGAATCTATAAACTAGGAAAACGCTCAGTGTAACGCGTTGATGAGCGAGCACGGGTACGTGCAAATTCTCGAACCGGAAATGCGTACACAACGCACAGAAAACATATACATCCATATGGAATTGATTATGATATCAACTTAAAAGTGTATGCTTTTCATCGAAACTTTAAAATAGCATCTAAGCACCTGGTTCATAAAGCAAATCAGAATCAATTTTCAATTGGCACTGGAAAACATTCATTTCGATACTTCATTACTGACAGATATTAAAAATGTAAATAACTTCATACGTTCTTAACTGATTGGGATGAAATTTTGTAAAATAAGAGACAATATTGGTCTTAATGATCATGCAAAATATGAGTTTGATCAGAATTATCGAAGACCGTTTTCATTTTTCAGCCTATCAGGAGATATTTATTTAAATTTTAACCAATGAATCTGAGTAACGCGTTGATGAGCGAGCACGGATACGCGCAACACCTCGAACCGAAATTCTGTCTATCGAAAATGTCATTAAAAGCCAATAATTCTAAAATTTCGCCACAGATTTGTATAGAAATCTCAAAACATTCCTAAAATATTGGTCCAAATAACCATGCAAAGCTTTAAGTTGATCAATTGAACCTTTATGATTGAACTGTTCCGTGTTAATTTTCAAAAATCACAGGATCTCCTTCAAAAAATATACCTGAGACCACTCATATGATATAAGTGGGTCTACACAATATCAGATCGACTGTTGAACGGTCATTATCAGTTTCATTTGCGTTTGAAAGTTTCTGCTCTAACTACCTTGCCTTGAACTGAAGAGTCGAAGTCGCCGTGAATTTGACAGCCAACACGCTAATAGTCCGTAAAATGTCAATAACGTTTGGATTTAAACACAGATTAGTATGAAAATTGTCAAAAATGCAGATAATGTTGGACCCAACCATCATGCGAAGTTATAAGTTGATCGTTCAATCGGTTATAGTTTAAATTTCTAAAAACACAGGAAAGATGGTTTTAAATTTTAACCAATGGGAGGATTTGGCTGAAACTTTGTTTGATTGGGTACAATGTTGGGGGTAATGACTTGTCAAAATTTCAATTTGATCAAAACAACCAATCGAAAGTTAATTTTTTTTAAATTTGAACCAATCAATGGATTTCAAAAAAATTAGGGTCTGCAACAATCAGAAATGTTACGTACATGTGTGCAAAATTTCAGCTCGATCGAAGAAAAACTCTGACCTGTATATCGTCAGTAACAGAAAAAAAAAAAACAAAAAAAAAAAAAAACAGAGGTCCGTGCCAAAAGAGCCAAATGGAGACGCTCGCTTCGCTCGCTCAATTAAATGGTTATGTAAAATTTCCTGAACGCGCTTTTCTTTGTACTCTTTCGTTTTGTATTCACGTAGATCTGTAATCTGATTTATTGTTAAGTTTATTAAGAGATAAAGAGAATGTCACTGGGACTGATTATTTAGACACTATTTAAACAAATTTATTAAGGGCCGGTGTAACCAATTTACTAAATATTGAAATAAATTGGCGGCATAGCCAATAAGATACAAAAATGTTTAAAATAGTCGAATTTAATCTAAAAGTCAGTTAATCCAACGCAATTTAACTTTGGCTTTACTTTGGTAACTTTGGTATTGCCGTGACCAAATTCTGTTATTCTTGTAAACCGGCAATTCACAAAATTGATATTGGCTGAAAAGAAAAGAAAGTGACATCAGATAGAATTCGTTGAATGATGATAATAATTCATATGGAATTAACAAAAGATGGCAAATGCAACGTTTCGAACAACTGTGGCAAGACATTGTTTAAATATTCGGTCTTGTGCTGACCTCTATCTCAAGAGGAGTAACACAATAATTACATGAAGTTTTAAAACTGCGGACTGAATCCCACGCAGTATAAAAATATAATCCAACCAGCCACATTCACAACAGAATGTCCTGATCAATGTGATATTGAGAAGCAGGTTCCAGACCAAGTAATAAACTGATAATGACAGCTATGTTATAAGAAGAACTTTTATAAAACAATGTAATTACTAAATGATTGCCACTTAAATACAGTGTAACTAAACGTTAAACATGACCAACAATTTAAAATTACGAATATGAAGTGTAAAACATAAAACAAACCCTAGGTACAATAAAACAATTGCCATTAAAGAAATCATATAGAATCATGTTTCACGATTTTGCAATGCACACGTTTGAAATGATGAAATGAAAAATATCAATTTCACAGATGTCAACAAATAAATTTATCTTGATTCTTGAAGTATTCTCTTACACAATGACTCATGTCACTGATTGTATGAACACAGAAATACTGGTTTATCTAAAGAATGGACTCAAATGGACTTCCGCCCTTCTACCTCCAAGGTATATATGCTCAAACTAACTGAGAAAATTGAATTGGGTGACTGTTTATACGTATTAATTACATACATCATCAACAAACTGGGCCTATGGATCGGTGCTAGGTCCATACCTTGGGGAAAGCCCGATTGCTTAGTTTTATCTTTCTACTTATCAGAAAGTAGAGACTGTCGTTAAGCTATCGATGGAGAGGAGATGGGTTTGTTTACCAAGGGAGTAAACACGAGCGGGCTGCTCTAGGCCACCATCGACATGTACAATCACTTGATGGAGATCAAGTTGGTGCCTCACGGTGTCTGTCACAGGAAACGGCGACAGCAGAACTGAGTTAATTATTTATTAAGCGCAAGCGCGTTCTTTCACAATAGAAGTGCAATTCAACTGCACATGACACTTACACAAAAAGATATACAGCAAATGAATTAACACAATAAAACATAGAATATATACAATTAAGATGTAAAAATACACGTTTCGGCCATCAAAATTTCCCAAAAAAATACTAAAATGTGCAGAAGAAGACCATATTATTACAAGCGTGTCCACTATTGAAGAACAATGTTCATCACTTTATAATTAACAATTCACCTCCATTATCACGCAAATAGAAAAGATGAATGAAAACAATAATCCGCCCATTTAGATTCCTTAGTTAAAATTAGGAACAATATGTAATTTCCTTGGCAATCTCTTTGCCCGACATGTTTTCGATCACGAGGAGTTACAAACAGTCCAGGACGATACAATCCTTGTTTGATCTCGAAAAACTATTAAGCGTATTCGCACGACCTGTGTCGAGTGCAGTTCGTCGACGAATCGCGAGAATTTCAATGCAATAAAAATGATTTGGTGGGACGGCTGCCGCGCGAGTGCACGACTGTGAGCCCGGCGATAATGACGGGCAGGCTGGTCGGTTAAATGCATTACCTGCTGCAACCATGTGACACTTTTTCAGAATGTTGGTTTCTCTGGAAAATCATAAACTTGAAAGATGTCAAACGCTCTGCTCTCTGTTGTGAGTGGTAAATAATTATGGAGCAATTGCAATATTGCACTATGGAGAGATTGTAAGCAGTATCCCTCCTATCTCACATAAGCTAACTTCATTTACCAAATCATTGTCATCGATGGCTTGATTGGGCTGACAATTTTCGTGGTTGTAAATTAGGAACTTATTGTGACATTGAACTTCAAATGTAAAAATTCAAACATTATTTATAACTCTACAAAAGTGAACTTTATGCAAACAGTACAGTCCAGACAGTTTTTAATTTTAAAAAATAAGCCGACAGCCGAGTCGATAACTCTACCATTCGACTTCCGACACCTGAAGATGGCGGAACAAAATCCGCCGAAACGTCGTGACAAACGGACCTTTTTAGGGCCAAAACCACAAACAACCATTCCCAGTAAACACATCATGCTGGTTAGATGAAGGCACGGTGATGGGCCAGCACCGGCCACTTTGGCAAGGTGCTTGCCACGAACAAGATGATGCATTCAAAGATCATGCTGGCCAACTTCAATGAAGCCGATACCGGCCCTGTGCTGGCTGGACTGCACGCAGCCACATGCAGGCCAGCCAGCACTGGGCCGGTACCGGCTGGCCAGCACGCGGCCACATGCAGGCCAGCCAGCACTAAGCCAGTACCGGCTGGCCAGAACGCGGCCAACAGCAAGTAGCTTGCATTGTGCTTTCACCTAGACTATACAGTTATAGCCTCTAGCAAGCGGAATGTTTTTATTTATCGACAGTTATTTTTAAAATCAAAATAATATAATTAAATCCGCATTCTCGCGTATGTTCTTAACGACAGCAGTATCGGCTATAATAATTTTTTGCCTTCTAAATCTTAGTCGTTATTTAATTATTAATCACAAAATAGAAGAAAAAAATGATTTTCATTCGAATTCAGATTTTACATATCAAATGATACGAATAGATTGGATATTTTAAGCACAAATACGCACGTGCCGTCGCAGGTAATGAATTGATATTTCCGTGTGCATTTACAAATTAAAAAGAACACGTATAATAATGTATCTGTATTGGTTCAAATATTTTCAGATTCCTGATACATTTGATTCAATTCATCCCTCTTTCACTATTAGACACTCTGCGCTCTAAAACCTCAGATGTCGCCGTGGTCGCGTGGGTAAAGCGTCTTCCTCCTACCCTTCTTGCTTGTCGCTGTTCCGAGTTCGATTCCACGTCCTTTCATAACTAATCGATTTGCGTTAATTTTCAGAATCAAATCAACAATGTAATAATGACTGGAAATATGTCGTCAGAAATTAATTACGATAAAAACTCGCTTAGTTATCACACATTTTAGTTTAACTTTTAATATTTGAATTCAAAATAACCGTTTATTTGGTTCCTGGAGGCCCCTGGTGGATAATAGTGGAAACAGGTTCAGGTCGGGTTCAGGCCCCATGCTGGCTTCGTTCAGGCTAGGTTCTAGCCAGAGTCTGGCGTCGTCAAGGCGCGATGCAGGCAAGGTGCTGGCCATACGGCACAATGCTGGCTACTTGCTGGCTGCGTGAAGGCCAGGACTCTGGCAAGGTGAAGGCTGAGTGCTGGCCAGCCGGTACAGGCAACGTTCTGGCCAAAGCGACACATTTTTACTGGGCCGGTACCGGCCACGGCTTTTGGCCTGTACTGAGCCAGTACCGGCCAGAGCAATTAGCCGGTACCGGCAGCATGCTGGCAGCACTCTGGGTGTTTACTGGGTTGGAACGTCAACCGAAGAAGACATCGAGTATCAGCATTGGCTCCCAGACTCTCAGTCAATTGAACTGCTTAGAGGTTTCATATTTAGAACTAACATGGGTTTCCATACATTTAATTATAAAAATAGCTATGTACATTTGTAATGAAATTAACAAATGTATGAAAATACGTAAAACCGACCAAACGGCATTCGAAATTCGCGCAGTAGAATAAAAGCTATAAATAAAGGTGGTTGAAAAAAAACAGCTGTATCTATCAATCACTTTTGCATGAGATGTATTAATTGTATCATCCACTTTTTATTAAAAATAAATTAATAAACATTATTCAGTTAAATATATATATTTTTTTTACTCATTATCTCCCCATATTACATTCAAAAAACGTTGGAGAGTTTTTATGTGAACAGAACATTTCCTTAATTTTGCACAATGCCCACAGCACCATCAATCTTCATTAACAACCAGAACACATTTCTTTAATATTCGTTCTGAACAGGAAACAAAAAGTTCGAAAATGTTGTACACCCTCAGTCCGAATAATTGGTGATCCGATATGCTCGCGATCTGCATTTGACTCTTTTTTTCTCCTGGAAAATGAAGTTTTGAAAAGGGAATTCGAATTTTATAAGCAATTTATATGACCGTGGGTGTAACCATATGAAGTAAAACTGTTATACAAAAGGGTGTAATATTTCTGCTATTCATGTTAATTTAAGAATACTATGTGACATTTGAGGTTAGCCTGACTTCATTAAATGTATTTTGATTCTCTTTTACGTGTGTTACTTGTAAAAGTAATAGTGAATTTGTGCAATGCTCAAAACTGGTAGAGAAGCACATGTTCTGCGGGACCTGCAATATTTCTACCAATAAATCTACCTCTATATGTGCGTTTTAAAATAAATTAGAAAATCATATAAGTTCAGCATCATCTAATCAACAACAACTCTCAAGATGCAACACCAGGAATAATGACCATTCTCGGTTGCATCGGATCGTCCAATGATAAGATGTAGTTTAGTTTTGCAGGTCAATAAAGAAAATGAAATAATAGAAGATGTAAATAAAACTCGGTGTAATTATCGCATCAACTCCAGAACTGCGGAATGAATCCCACGCAATTCCAATGCTGAGCGATAATACATCACATTGTGGCGCGTCTTGTTCATATCTAGTTGCCAAGACCCGTGCTAAACCACCCACTCTCAGCTCTACATGATTAACACACAGAGCGCGCAGCAACACACACACGTCCGACACGTTGAGCCTCCGACTGCCGACTAACAATCCGAGCATAGCGCGGCTGGCTGGTGATTTCAGGACAGCTTCAGTGAGTTTACACAATTATTTGAGAACAAAACCATAAGTAATTTATTTCTGGATTGTTAAAGCGTTGTTTGGGCATATTACACACATGTTTGATGAGGAATAACAATTAGATACATCCAATGAAGCTTGTGTTCGATTCTGCATGTGTCCCATGTGTTCTATTCTATTCTCATTCTCTCTGGGCTAGCCCACCTGTTTTTACAAATCTGAGTTCATAAGGTCAAAAAAAGGTTGCCGGGCAAGGTAAGAGTGCGCCTCTACACCCTCTTTACCCATGAAAAGTAGTTTTTCATTTCTTGGCTATCGATCCTGGATAAATTCCTGTCGGGTGTCCATACATCCTGCATCTCAGATCTATTTCCATGTTCAGTGTCTACGTATGATGGCTATTAGCAAGGCAAAAGCATCGAAAATCGTTGGGTGTTGCATGTTTTAATGATCGTTCGCAACGCATTTCACTGAGCGTTTTCCTAGTTATATGCCAAACCGGCTAAGATACAAACAACTTGTACCAACTTCCAATGTAGACCAGCGAATGACATCTTCTAATTAAGTGTAAAGATGAAACGCATATGGCTTCTGGAACACTGACAGAAACAAGATGTCGACATTGAGGCTATAACAGGGTTAGCTTGGAACAGATGATCATCTGTTCCAATCAACACATCATCTGGCATCGAATCAAATCTTGGGATGAGCCAGATGGTGATTTTATTTACAAGTTAATTTATTCTGTCACAATTCAGAATAACGAGAACATATCAGAACGATACCAGGATTTATTTGAGAGGATTCTGAATGTTGTTTTGATTTTATTAGGTTTCGAGGAATATTCTATTCATGAGTTCAGAAATGCGTTTGTGGTTTGAACTTGACATTGGAATGGCAATATGATTATGATGATTCATGTTCTAAATATATTCGAATGATCAACCAATCATAGTCATCAATTCTTGCAAACTGCGCTTGGATTGGTCAGAATACGGAGGTTGAGATTTAATACTGAAAACTTGTCTTCTTGACTTCATTTTGGCGCTTGGTCGTGTTTGCTGTGTTCCCGTCAGAGAAAGTAACTTTTCTTTAACTTTATTATTCTGATACCGGGTTCTTAGAGACCACATTATAATAATTATACACTTGTGAAAGGCCAAAAATAGAAAATGTATTAGTTATCATTTTCAGATAAAAGGAGTTTAAGAAATTTTCTGTGAAGATGTTCGATGACTTCCAACAACAACTGTGACAGAATAAAATATATCTATAGAAATGATAATAAAAGCCGATAAGTGAAAACTTAAACCAAAACACGCTATGAACATGTCATAAAAAGCAATAGAAGCAGTTATAACAAGCAATGCCTAACACATTAGGCATTGCTGATGAGAATTGTACATGATATTGCTGGCGAGGCAGCTGGAACATGAAGTTCGTCCAACAGTTTACGAGGGACACATATATTACCTTAGTATCTTTTGTCCGCACATGCAAGTCACGGTCACGCAACTAATTTTCCTTGCGTTGCGACACGTTGCGCCTTCTTGTTAAATTGTTTTATTCGTGGAAAACTGTTGCAGACAAAGCTGAGCAATATATCTTCAGTATGGTATGCGCTACATTGCACCGGTTTAACTTACTAACAACCTCTAACCTAACTATACACGGTAACCATGATGGCTGTAGAAGAGGCGAACAATTCTAGTAATCAAGCTAAAACGGACATAGATGTTGAAAGTGATATAACATGTGGAAGATACAAAAAAAGGAGAAGGCATCAAAGCTGATTGGATACAATGTGAGGGATTCTGTGGCCATTGGTTCCATAGACAATGTGCCTGGATGAAAGAGAGTGAATATCAAATCATTAAGAAAATGGGTAACATCATGTGGCATTGTAAGCAGTGTTTTGTAAAATCTAAGAAAGTTATGCCAATGTGTATTAATTTTGACATTAGAAGTAAACTTATCAAAATAGAAAAAAAAAACTAAAAAAGAATATCTCAATTTCGATGAGGAAAAAGGTTTAGTGTCAAGAAGAGCTAAATGGAGAAAACATTCTTCCGAACCCTCTTATTTTACTCAGAGGCGTTGGGTTGAAGCAATGCATTTTAAACACAGAGCGCACGCAGCAACACACACGTCCGACACGTTGAGCCTCCGACTGCAGACTAACACGCTAAGCATAGCGCGGCTGGCTGGTGATTTCAGGACAGCTTCAGGGAGTTTACACAGTTTTTCGAGAACAAAACCACAAGTTTATGAATAATAATGACATCCATTTGACATTATATTAAGTAACACACACATGAATATCAATTGGTTACAGCCTACAGAGCATGTATTCATTTCTTGTTTATTGGCACCCGCTTATTATCCCTACACTAATGTTCTCTACTCTCATAGAATTTTCTGCTCTCCTTTGTGTTTTGGCAATGTCCAGGTAACACCGTTCAGAAAACTAACCAAAATGTTTTACAGAAGGTATTTATCGCAGATTACGAAATCTCGAAAATTGTCTCAGAACGACGAACGTCTGGCATGTGTGGCCCTTACACACGAGCATATGCTCGCCGGCGTAGCTGCATTGGATCATTACAAACCCCACCACCGCGCTTCTTTACCAGACAATGAGGTCAAGCTGCTCCAGATTAGCCGAGGCATACGAAGTCTACCTGAAAACATTTTATTGGTACAATCGATAAAATAACTAGAAGCATTACGTTGTATTTATTTTAACCTATAATGTATGTTTGTTTTCCTACTTACTAGATTTATTTATGCTTTAATCAAATGTTTCTTGGTTTCTATAAGTAGGGATATGTTCAATATTTCAACCCAAGATTGCGCCAGCTCACGGATCTGTGGAACTAAAAACGCGATTTGAAAATTTCGTCCTATTCTTTCTTGTTCCCGAAAGTTCTTTTACAGCATGCCTTTCACTCATTTCATGATTCTTTCTGATATAATGGATTAAGAAGGTATCAGGTACCCTCAGACAAAACTTTCTAACTTTCTGCAGTTTTTAACCAATATTTATCAAATTTTAACACAAGAATTGCTGCAAAAAATAAATTTTTTAATATTTTTTAAAAATTTTAAAAAGATTTTTTATTGTTGGGAATCACAACAATGGGATAAAACACTATTTTTTCAAACACGATTACTCATTACTGGGTACTCCTAGAGACATGCATTTTTTGGGTTAGGATTATGTATGTAATGAATGTTTTGAGGGGGCGTTAATATTCTAAAAAATTAATGGAAGTAATTACATATTATATGTGAATTTTTTTAATTATAACCAATCAAAAATGTATTCAAATTACAATATAAAAATAAGTATGAGCTGTAAAGGAAAAATGGGTCCTCAAAACACAGACAATATGTTTCTCTACTGAACAAAAAAAGAATCAATTGAATATCTTGTCTATAAGTAAAGATATTATGTTTGAAAAATACTCAAATCGAGGAAATCATAGTTCTGTGATACGGAGCTAAATGATGCACATAAAAAGGCAATATACATGCTATACTGGCATATGAAAATATTAATTAAAAAAAGACTATAACTCGCATCACTTAACCAAAATATGGATATGAAGCAGGAAGAAGTGAGTCATTTAAATATACATTAATAAAAAAATATTGAAATATAAGAAATTCATGTTTTTAAGGGTACCTGATACCTTAATGCATCGTGGGTGATTGTAGAAAGTCAATAACTCGCAACTTGTAATTCTAAGATAATTAAGGACTTACAGTGACTAAAAACCCCTTTAGTTTAATTCCACACAATAGATTTTAGATAGATGGATATTATGGTTTATGGCGATCAACAGCGAGGTTATCAGCGCCAGCCAAGTCATACAACAAGGTGTTGTAATAAAATGTATATATGTATCGCTAGGCGAAGTCATAATGTAAGATAGTTATTGAGCATTATGAATGCTCACAAACGCAGTGCAAAGAAGATAGACTTGTAATCAATATAATGTAGTTAGTTAGTTTTCGGTTCTTCTGGAGTTAGTGGAAACTTAAAATTAATATTGTTGGGTGTTTGAATATAGTAGGAGTTGGCGCTTTTACCAAACTTCTAGAATCGGAACCACATACTCTCGAACTCAATTATCACAACATCTGAGTTAGTTACATGAAGCGATATGCTTGTCATAGAATCCAAAACTCAACAAGCACATTGAAAAGTACATAAATCAACGGGAAAGTTCCCCGATTACAGCGAACTACTGAACGTCGTCCAAACATTCAACTCTACAACAGACTTGGATATGACACTAACCCAGTTAGAATCCATGGGTATGTATTTCAATCTATTGCAGGATAAACAACAGTTGTCACCAATATTACGATTAATATTATGAGGAGAGAGAGAAAACTTTTATTAATAATAATAAAACACTGTCATTATAAAATGATTGCCACTTGGACACAGTATAGCAATAATATCAAATAAGAATAACCATTTAAAATTATGAACATGAAGTGAAAATAACATGAAACAACCCTATACAATAAAACAATTGGTAAATATACAAATAACTTTGAAATAACTAAAGATTATGAAGCCAATGGACGTTGATGAAAATGATGAGGATGATGATGATCCTCATCATCATGATGATCATCATGATCATGATGATGATGATCATGATGAGCATGATGATGATGATGATGATGATGCTGTCACTCGTGCTAATATTAATATTATTAGAATTTACTCGTCCCAATTACATTGTGTGTGCCAGCTCCAGGAGCCAAATAAATAATGTTTTCCGTATGTCTGACTTGACATACGCATATTTCTTGTTTTTGAGGACCAGGCAGATGCACGAAGAGAGCGACAACGACTTGACAGTAACGATCCATCACTGTCAACACTTCTGATTCCCCTCCTGGGAGTACGTCTTCGTGCCATGTGTCGGATTGTACCTCTCAACTGGATGATGAATCAGATGATTCCACTGATCTCCTCTCTACGTACACTACGCGGACTTGCTCTTAATTAGGTCATTTCCCTTTTAAATAAATACTTTTGCACAGTGCTGACTACAGACGTTTTTCCCGAATGGGAGGTAAAATCAAAATGTGGGGAGAGCACAAGCAATTTAAAAGTATTTTATTATCTGAAAATTAACAAAGATAATAACTAGATGGGCGTCCAGTTATACGCGTTTAATTTTATATTTTTAATTAAAAATATTGAATTTTATTTTCGACTACATTTGAAAGAAATGTTTCATTAAAAATATTTTTTATTTCGACCATACTGGCATTGACGAGACGCATTCCCACTTCCCACACAGCAAGGCATCCACACTCCTCAGTCGTCTTTTATTCCCAGTAAGTCTACGGTTTGAAGGACCTTCATGATGGACATCTTGGGATTTCGAAATGTTGAGAGAGCCGCTAACTCATCTGGTGGCCAGGTATTTCAAAAGACATAGAAGAACTTGGAAAAGTTCGTCCACCCATGTACTTAGGAAATGACAAACTGTCATGAGCCACTGAAACCAACGAAACTACATTATCACATTGGCAACAAGTGTCACTCGATATATTCAAACTTAACTCATGATGTTTCGTTATTCAACTTTGTTACGTTACGTTATTCACTTCTATTCAAGATATTTCGAAATCACTCAGCTTTACTCACTGAATTTAAAAGCGATTGAAACTTTCTGAAAAGAGACTTTTGCTCGACACGAAAAACCTAAACATTACATAGCGTAAATGGACCATAGTTTGGAGACGAAAAAAAGAAATTTGCTAACGATTACGGTTTCAAACATGTCAAAAGTTCACCAAAATTCCCACAAACAAATGGGTGAGCTGAAACAGGTGTAAAACTCGTTAAGCACAGACTCAAGAATTGTGGAGACAATTTCAAATTCCTTATTGCATAACGTTCAACACCTCTTTCTAACCAATTTAGTCCTGCACAACTTTTATTTCATCTCATTTTTAGAACTACCGACAGTTTCAATTAACTGCCATAACCAACTTTCATAAACGCCGGAATATTATAATTTTTGTCACATTAAAATCCCGGAGATATCCCGTATGGATCGTAAAGCAACGGGTATTTCGTACTACAACCCTCAGAGAAACATCGATTATACATACTAAAAACACCCATAGGACAGATAAGGAGAAACAAGATCCATCTAATTCCAACTCCGAACACAAATAATGAGCCAGAACATAAAATTATTGCGTAACATGATTTTCCTCTCGATATACCTCTAATCCACGAAGGCCGTGGTTTCATACAGTTTGATGGAAGATCTGCTGGTGAATTTATTGTGTTTTGAGGAAGGTGAAGCTAAGATTTTGACCTGAAATACAGTTGGCGGCGTGGGGATTAGAACCAGGAACAAATGAAGCAGGTCAGTTTCTTGGACATTCGTTGTTTACACCTTACTGGAAGAATTTTAGAATTTGGAAATCTTTCAAGCAATAACAATTGCATCATCAGCGTGTCAAGTCACTGCACGCGATCGCAATCTGTAAAACATCCAGGAAGCGATTCTCAGCCAGAGTCTCAAGATGTTCACACTCAACCAGAAGCTAGCATTCAACCAGGACAGTCAACTCAAACAAGGCAATCTATCATGTGTCCAAACCTTGAGATGTCTTTCGAAAGTGACGAACAAGTACAATTTCTTGACCACTTTGAAAAGTGTAACACACAATATAACTCTGCACAGACGAGACAGGAATGTCCTTATTGTGACAAGAAATTTGTTCGAGTCAAAACCCACATCACACGGTGTCATCAGCGCGAAGTCCAAGCAGTGAACATTAATAACAACACTCCTGAAACTGAAACTGTTCTCCCATTGACAATCACTGAGCCACCTCAAGATGATCTAGCTGTGAAGAAACCCTGTCCCCACTGTGGAATGCTATTTCGTAGTGTTAACGTCCACATCAGCCGTGCTCATAGACAAGAGCACAGGGCGACTATAGTTGACAAGTACTCAAAATTAAATCAAAAGAATGGCTCATCTACGTCTGTTAGCTCTGAGATCCCGGTTGTTGGTGGGATTGAAAGTGAGCCATCACCTCCCTCTGCTCCCAGTTCGTCACAGAAGGTAAATGAACATCACGCCACACTTGACACCTGGATTACTATGTTTGAGCAAGATATGAATGTTAAATCTAAGAAAGTTATGCCAATGTGTATTAATTTTGACATTAGAATTAAACTTATCAAAAGAGAAAAAAAAAACTAAAAAAGAATATCTCAATTTCGATGAGGAAGAGATTAGAGATAGACTATAGATTATCTCCCAGGTCCAAAACACCCAGCCAGAAAATACTATGAAGCTAGAAAAAAGGGAACATTTAAACATAATGATAGAACATACATGGAATGTAAGAACCCAATCCAGAGTTCAAAGCAAGATCGGGTGAGACGGCATGAAAAGTACTTATATCAAAAAGTACAATTTCAGTACTACAACCAACGGAAAAAAGCAGTGAACACTGTTATGGGAGGTGAACATCACACCTGCACTGTCCCAACTAGCAGCATCTACGACTCATTTCATGATCGGTTTTCAAATCTTAACCACATGATGAGATCTGAATATCCGATCAAACTAACACCTGAAGAGGTAATTGATCTGAACAGACATTACTCGACCAAAATCAGCTCCGAAGAAATCTCACAATCAATGAAGTCAATTTCTATGGACACGGCATCAGGACCAGATCGTGTGTTGATGCGAGCTATCAAGTGCGACAGAGTTTGTAGCATATTATCCTTGATAGCTACCAAAATGTTGTCATTTGGTTGGGTCCCTCAATGTTTTCACAACGCAAGAACAGTGTTAATATTTAAACAGGGAGATAAAATGGACATGAACAATTTGCGGCCCATTTCGATATGCTCAATTCTTCGCCGAGTAATAGAGAGTTTTCGATAAGCATCTTAGAAGATTTCTCTCCTTTAACACTAATCAACGAGGGTTCACGAACACTCCTGGCACATATATTAATGTTTCAATAGTGGATGGAATACTTAAGAAGGCCCGCATTGAAAAAGGAGATGCAACCATTATATTTCTGGACATCAGCAAAGCTTTCGATAACGTAGGCCATTCGCACATTGAAAATACAATCCGCACTTCCTCGATTCCCATTCCTCTTCAAAATATTGTGATTAATCTACAACATGATAACACTACGAAGATAGAATCAAACCACGGTGAAAAGACGAAGAGCATTCCGATTAACCGAGGAGTTTTACAAGGTTCTCCTTTGTCCCCTTCTCTCTACAATCTGGCCACGGATCATATACTGGATGAAATTTCAGAGAAAGATGTTGCCCAGAAGTATGGTTTCAACCTGGTGAAAGATCTGGAAAATATCTCCGTTCTGGGATTTGCAGACGACACTGCAGTGGTTGGCAAGAGCAAGGAAGCAGCAATAGAACTGGCGAATATGGTTATAAGCAGGTTGAAAGATATCGGGCTGGAGATAAACGCAAAGAAGAGTTGTGCCATAGTGGTAGAGAAAGGAAGACTTATATCAACATCTCTTCTTGTTGATAATGATTCGGAAATTGTTAGTATAAAGGAGAATGAGACAATCAAGTACTTGGGAGTAAACTTTTCTGAAGCCAATGTCTTTGATAACAAGAAAATAATTTCGAATCTAAATGTCAAGCTTGATCAGTTGGTATCATCTCCACTTCTAATTGCTGATCAGAAGCTTAACATTTTGAATCAATACATCAACACAAACTTGTTAGAAGTGCAGTCAAGGAGATCTTGAGTCTGCCGACTGACACCCCGGACTCCATGATTTATACTGCCCGTAAGTTCAAAGGTCTCGGAATATTTAATGCAAGATGGGAGGCTTTTCTTCAACACCATAACATATGCCAATCGCTAGAGGAAGCCAATAACAACTATGTCAGCATTGTGCGAGATACCTCCAAAGAAAAGCAGGATTGTATGTCGAAGCTGCATCTGGAGGAGAATTCGTCAGAAGTGTCATCAATCAAGAAGGTAACCGCTCAAAACCTCAGAGATATACTTCGCCGAAGAGAGTATGATCAGTGGTGCGCTCTTCGGCAGAAAGGCGCTGGAGTTGAGCTTTATCAACAATACACACCAGCTAACAAGTGGATTTATCAGAAGAAGGGTCTATCTTGTTCTGAGTGGCGAGATGCACTAAAGATGACGGCCAACGTTGCACCGGTGAGAGTTATTGCGGGCAGAAGTCGAGACGGGATCCATTGCAGACACTGCGATGAGATAAAAACCCTTGCCCACGTTCTCGGCTCCTGTCCCCATGGCAAACTTCTCCGCAACTCCCGTCATCATGCTATTCGTACTGCCATTGCCGACGCCTTCCGAGCACAGAAGAAGTGTGAAGTGTACGAGGAAGTTCACTGCATCGCCGACAATGGCAGTACCAAGAGAATCGACATCATAGTCATCTCAAGACAATCCCGACAAGCATTCATCCTCGATCCTACCATCCGATTCGAGAGAAACACAGCTCAACCAGGAGAAGTTGACGTTGAGAAGAAACTACACTATGAACCGACTATATCTTTTTTTAAGAATTTGTATGATATTGACAAAATTGAAATAATTGGTCTGTTTATTGGTGCGCGTGGCACGATTTCAGATTTTTTTATTCAATTTTGTAAACGATTTTCTATTTCTGTTAGGTTCTTTATTGATGACAATAGGTCTGTTCGTTTTGCTTACTGTTCTTTACTGCTCACTGCAAATCCGTTCGTTTTGCATCAAACTTGCTGTTCCGTCACTGCGATTGTGTTCGATTTGACACTGACAGTAGCTGCGCAGTGACTGCTCTTACAGCTGGGTAGGGAGGTGATGTAAATGCAGTAAGTTTGCAGTAGGCGGCAAAATGGCCCATGTTTGAAATGTAAAATGTGTTTCTTATGGATGGATAGTTAAAAAACGCCTAAGGAGGAGGGAAATGAGTATTTGTTTCAGAGTTTAGTTTAGTTATATGTTATGAAATGATACATATTTATATAAAAATGCATTGGGATTAGACAAGAATTCTATGAATGCAGAACATAACCTCACTTATTTTTACATTCTTCCCGCCAAATTCACAAACCTCCCAACCAATAGGCCTGCCATCCTGCTGCAAATGCGTTCGTTTTGTGTTGGTACAGCAAGCTACTGCAAGAGTTACCAGGGCCTACTGTAAGCTGCTGCTACAGCAAAGCAGTAAGCAAAACGAACAGACCTAATGTGTTATTAGCTTTAAAAGGTTCAATTAGAATTTTTAGGAACCACTTATATAATCTAAAATAGTTATGTTTATTTCATTTACACTATGTAGTATAATTAATAATTTATCAATTTAATTCATTATTGTTGATTATTATTCTGATTATTTGTATACCTTGTTGCAAGGCAGAGACATTTCGAAAATAAATGGTTTATATATATATATACAACAGAAGAACAAATTTCAAATTAAAATCTCCTGCGAAATAGAATCTATAACTAAGAGGGGGATGTTGTAAATTCACTGAGAATGATTATTCAGAAACGATTTTAAACTAATGTATAAAGTATTGCAAGAAGTTATATTTTCAGACAAATGGGGCAAGTCATTGTTTAAATATTTGGTCTTCCGCTGACCTCTATATCAAGAGGAGTTGAAACAACACAATAATTGCATTAAGTTTTAAAACTACGGACTGAATCCCACGCAGTATTAAAATATAAACCAGCCAGCCACATTCACAACAGAATGTCCAGATCAATGTGACAAGACCAATTAATAACTTGATCATGCCGGAAATGCCATCTGAATGAGGTCCAGAGAGAAAAAGTATTTAATAAAACACTCTCCTTTTTAATGATATCCATTAGTACCAGTTTAACTAAACGTCATATATGAATATCGATTTAATATAACGAAAAAAACGATTATTTGCTTTCTACATGAAAGTCATGGGTAAATTCCGCATCCCTAACGAGTGCGTCATTTAAGCCTCACAAACTGTCGTGCCCCGTGGTTAAAAATCAGAGCCGCTTTTGAACAATACTGCACATAGATCAGAAAGTTTCATCGGAGGATCTCGAAGGACCAGACCGTGGTAGTTCCCGGCAACTCGTCACGGCTACCCTCCGGTGAAACAAGGTAGGCGTTCACACGCAGAGTGCGCGTGGATCGCCTCCACGCCAGTGAACATCAAGATCCGAGGAGCGATGTCAGGACGCCGTCGAGACGACATGGAGGTGACGACGCAGACGCAGCAAGTATTCCATCTACCGTGTCATCCCGACCAGCGGAACAGCGACCTCTGCAATAACAAGCACACCAAGCGCTGCAAGCTTGTCCGTCACCTCCATCACCACGGCCTTCACGAGGGAGTCGCCTTCCAGTGCGCCGAGCACGATGTCCTCATGCAGGACATCAGGACAGTACGCCGCCACTGGATGGAGAGACACCAGGATCCCGAGAGATACTTCACAATAACGAATGCGGTGAGTTTCGTTTGGCAGAATACGCCAGATGCACAGGTAAGAAAACAAAAACAGAGGTTCGCTTAATAATTAACCCAAAATAAAAAGTTTAAAATTGAAATCAACTAGGAATGTAAAATTCTATTCCCAAAAGGTTATAATTTGAAAATGAATAAAATGACATGAAGTCTATAAAATATCAACTAAGAACTGTTGATGTTGTACAGACGGCTCGGAATATCCAGATATTTCTTCACCCTTACATAATACCACTAGTACAGCGATCGCGATTATAAGTGGCGTATAGCATACAAAATAAATCCAATAAAAAAACCTGCGACTTCGTCTCAGGAATAGCTGCATAAAGAGTTGACACAAATCCACTATAAACTTACAGTTATTTGTTAACAGAGGTATGACTTGAAATACTGGTTTCTGTATGTCGATGTTCTACCACACAAAATCTACACGAAGCGATTCAATCAAAAAATATCAATACTGATATTTCCCATGATCTCAGCACTACATGTTAAACACACAGAGCGCGCAGCAACATACACACGTCCGACACGTTGAGCCTCCGACTGCCGACTAAGAACTCAGTCTAGTACGGCTGGCTGGTGATTTCAGGACAGCTTCAGGGAGTTTACACAATTTTTCGAGAACAAAACCACAAGTTTTTCGGGATTGTCTTAAGGTGGATCTTACCGTTCAATATGAGTTGAAATTAGTATTGATATCAGTTTATATGCACTTAGACTGAAAAATAAAATTAATGAAAAAAATCTAGTTTGACAATTTTCCGGGAAATCTTTGGAAAATCGATTTTTAAAATACAGATAGTAATACACATGCAACTTTGTAACTATATTATAGAATTCGCTACGATTTTGTTGTAAGTATCTTTATACTGTCTTCTTTGTTGAGGGTTGGTTTGTAACACCCTTTTATGTTCCCAAAAAATAAAAAATAAATGTTTTTTGTCCCCCTAAATCACACATACATGAATGTCATTTTCTGTTGCCTACATATTAAAGAAGGGTATTTCAAATATATTGCAAACTAGTTCATTACACGCGTCAAACCATCTTGAATCCAATGCCGAAAGTTTGACATTGATTGGACTTATATTAACGTCACTCTGTGTGTTTATGTGATGCTACTTATTTTGTTGTTCTCTGGAAAAGTTGTGCGAAGTCTTGGGCCGGCTAGCGCCACTAGCGGTGTGTATCTCAAGTGCTGCACCCGCATGCCTGCGCGGGGGAGGGGGGAAGTCTGTTAGGTCTTGGCGAGGGTCTTCGTCGGTCTTGGTCGGCCTTTGTCTGGTCAGGTAGCGAGCATAAACTGTTTATGGCTGGGGGGATGTATTGGTTTACATTTCGCGGTAGCTGAATCTGATGAATGACTGACTTGCTCACGCGGTAAAGTGTGATTGGACTGTGTTGTACAAAACTAATTTTCTAATTAGTAGACAAGGAATGTCAATAATAATAATAATAATATAAGGATTGAAGTGTAAGGACACATGTTTTGTGAGTCTACAAACTTTTGTGGACATAATTATTTTTATTCTTCTTTTGAAAGAAATCAAGATTACCGTTTTATACTGTACAAGAGTAAGACATGAGAGACTGAACACGCGACACGGTTTGATCATTGATCATTCGGTTTGATTTGATGTTCACGCGGATTCGATGTCCCCCGCGCCCCCTGCCAGGGAATAAAGTGGGATTGATTTGGTATCATCGGTCGAATTGCAATTGATTGAGTTTGGTTACATAATTCCAAAAATGTTCAACGCAATGACGAGAAAATTGACTTACGGCCTTCTACCTCTGAAGTACAGATTTGTACCCATGTACCAATAATACAATTTCAATCTGTTACCATGGCGAAGACATTGTTGCCACGGCAGTATAGCTAATACCATCGCTGAGTTCAAAGGTACACTAAGTAAAGAAATACCTTTTAGCCAAAAGTAAAAACGGCATCTGAAGGAAACGGATTGGCTGGCAGTTTCTTTGACAATCAGTCCTTGTTAGTATCAATGAAATCAGAGCTCACCTATACTGCTATAGAGTTGACTACTATCAATTGAAAATCAAATGAAAATTTCCTGTTATAACTTTCGATTGCTTTGAAACTCAGAGTCAAAAACTACTTGTCGGGGCATTTGAGGGAACTGGGCATTTGAATGTAAAATTATGCACGTTCTTATACACCATCGAAATATTATCAACTTGCACTAGGCGGGAACAACGGAGCGTAAAGTCGGATGTTTTTTTTGTCTGGGGTTTAACGTCGCACTGTTCTGAAGCGAGGCTAATGGCGACGGATGAATGATTATGACGATGATTGGGAGATGATGGTGAAGATTATGTAAGGGTGGAAGGTGGGAAGGAGGCGGTCGTGGCCTATTAGTAGGGTACCTTCCCAACATTTGCAAAAAAAACAGTCAGGAAGTCGGATGCATTGGGCAATAGATTACTGGACATTTTACCTATTAGCTGATTTGTTTGTGATATTTTGTTATTTATTACGTTATATTTATGATTCATGTGACAATTTTTCTACTTACAATTTATGTTGAAGACAAATTACTTTTGAAAAATAAGAAACTTGGAGGTAGGCATCTAAAAGAGTGATCACTGTTTCGCGAGTTCACTTTTTGGGCTAGGGATTCGTTTTACCAAATCAGTATTTTGTTTGACATTTCATATTATTTGGAATCGTGGAAAACAGTATAAAACATTTCGGCATTGGGACAGTTATATTGCAATGATATTATCAATATAATAGGCTTATTATGCGTAGTATATTTTATGTATAATTATATTGTTATTTGTAATTGTGAACGAGCTGTAGTCGTTTGCAATTTACAACGATTATTGATAAGCCAGTCGTAACAATATTTGTACCGTTATGTAATTTTCATTTCCCTATAAAGGGGCGATTGCAAATAAAAACATCGAATTATTGAGTCAGCGCATAGCTGAAAATTTAATATTTTGCCGTGTTGATAATACATTTTCGAATAAAAGCGTATTTCTTTTTATGGAAACATTGTGTTTATTTCTTCTTTCATGTGGCCAGATTACTTAGGTACTTTCTCTCCTCGATAAAACTCGGTAGAATCAATTAGTTTGGGTAACTGAACTAATTGTGTCAATAATTGATACAAAGGTTTCTATGTAAATTTTGTTCGGAAGATCCGATGATTGTTGTAAGACATGAATTATATGAATTGCAATTAATTTAGCACCTTTGGTGTAACTATTGCAAGATGAAGCATTCAACTGAATGTAGAATTCGGTACATGAGAAGCAGAATGCCGGTAGTCAATTAGGGCTAAATAATTTTTCAGCTCAAAAGCACTTCATCCCTCATTCATTGAACAATATTTGTAATGGTGTTGAATACGTATGTACCTCAATAAAACTAAATTTGTTAACATCAGTCAAACAAAAGGCAATGGTTAGATCTTGTTTACATCATTCCAGAAGTGTGCAAGGACGAGACAATTGAGAAAATTGACTTCCGGCCTTCTACCTCTGAGTTACAGAAATATGAACAAATATGTATTCTAATGTGCCTCTGCATCCAGAGTTGAATCATTGTCCGGGCTCTTTCTTCCGAGATTCTTGAAATGTGAGATCACAGCTGCATGTTTGGGTTTACTGTCAACTACCTGCCTGTTTACGACCTGCCAGACCAGCCATGACTGTTTATGAGTTTGTGAGACAGAGAGACAGAGATAGATACATCTCTCTCTCTCTCTCTCGCACTCACACAAAGAATGTTACAACCGGAGAAATAGGTTTGCTTATAAAAGCAATACATCCGTGCTCAACGAGCTCTCTGAGAGCACTGCGCTGATGGCGGTAGAACTTGGCATCATATAGGTAAAATCCGCCTTAATAGCATACCTAGAAAGAGAAAAACTGCTTTCAGACAACCAAAGTGGTTTTAGGAATAGTAAAGCTACAGCTAATACCATTGGTCAATTCATTGAAAATACAATAAAAGGATTAGAAAAAGGGGATCAAACAATCGGTGTTTTTTGTGACTTAACTAAAGCTTTTGACAGTATTAACCATGAAATATTATTAAACAAGCTAGAATATTACAGAGTTAGGGGTCCTGCCCTAAACTTACTCAAATCATATATGGCAGATAGAATCCAACAGGTAGAAATAGTACACATAGATGAGAAGAGACGCGAATTAAAACATATGTCAAATCCCGAAACAATAAAAAATTGTGTTCCGCAAGGTTCTATTTTAGGTCCATTGTTGTTTATAATTTACATTAATAACTTTCCAGACACAGTAGCTTATTCAGAAATATATGCAGACGATACAAATATCACAATTACGGGTAAAACAAAACTAAATCTTCAAGAAAATGCCAAAAATACACTTGAAAATGCAACACAATGATTCTACAATAACCATCTGCTTATTCAAGAAGAAAAGACTAACTTCATGCACTTTAAATTAAAAAATGACATATATGAAACACCATTAAATATAAATATAGAAATTTCAAACAAGAACAAGAACTGTGTACTAAAATCTGTAGACAAAACCAAATTTCTTGGAATCATTATAGATAAAAATTTAAACTGGAGAAGTCATTGTGACAAATTACTAAGTAGACTTAATTCGGCATATTTTTCTCTAAAAACTATTGTAAACTTAACAAACAAAAACTGCAAAACTAGTCTATCATGCAAACATTGAATCTCATCTGCGCTACGGTATACAATTCTGGGGCAACTCTACAGATGCATCCAGAATATTTGTAATGCAAAGAAAAGCAATCGGATCTCTTTTTGGATTAAAATATAAAAATAAAAATAACAATAACAATTTCATTAAACCAGATTGCAAGCAACATTTCAAAAAACACAAAATTTTAACGTTACCTTCCTTGTACATCCTCGAGTCAGTACTAGCAATAAGATCTCAAGGGAAAGAAATACAAACAAATAGCGATATTCATAATCACAATACTAGACAGAACAATAACATTCACATAGATAGACACAGATCAACATGCACACAAAAGAACTCTAATTTTTTCAAAACAAAATTGTATAATGCCCTGCCTAAAAGTATAAAGCTGGGTCCACATAGACCGTTTTTGCGTTTTGCGTTTTCCGTTTTTTTTTCTATTAACCAATCACAAGTCTGCCGTGAGCGGTTTCTGGACTGGTGATTGGCTGTAAGAAAAAAAACGGAAAACGCAAAACGCAAAAACGGTCTATGTGGATCCAGCTTAAGAGAGATACAAAAATATTCACAGTTCAAAACCCTTGTCAACAAACTATTAGTAGATAAGGTGTATTATCCTATAGATGAATTCCTCTCGGACAAATATTAATTTATTTATAATGTCTTGTCTTAATTATGTTTTTATAGTTAAAAAAATTACCTAGATTTATTACCTAAATGTATAATATAATTGTAGCATATACCTAGATGAGGGCTCCCATCCGTACCGTTTTTGACGGGACAGTCCCTTCTTTTGAGGAAGTGTCCCATTGTCCCCACAACATTTTAAAAACCCTGTATTTGTCCCGTTTTTCTAACAAGTCAAAAATCCCGCTCATTTTCATTCAAATGCACTCTGCATCGATAATAAATATAATAATAAATATCATCTAAATCATGATTGTCATTAACTTCCTTTGGTTTATCCCTCATCTTTTATACAAAACAAACGTAACCTCTTTGGAGACATTTAAAATAGGTAGGTAATAGGTACATGATAATAATTAGTAGGTACCTATTCAAGGAAACAAAACTACGCACGTTCAATAAAAAGAAACACAATTTATTTCCTGTCAAAAGTGCGTAGAATTGCTCTACATCATGTTATGAATTTCACATTTTTCCCGGGGCTATGCGCCCCGGACCCGCATTTAGCTGGGGGGCCACCCCCCAGACCCCCCATTGTTGTCGCACGGGATTTTATGTCTGGAATTTTTTGTCCCGCTTTTTCACATTTAGATTATGGGAGCCCTAACCTAGATATTAATTTGTCTTCATTTCAATGCTATTACTTATATACTAGGTTACTAGATTTAGTTCAAGTAACCTTTCCACATACTCCACTAAATGGTGTCAACCAGAGGAGTCCTTTCACTGTACCTCTTTCAAATGTATTGATGAATTCTGGAAATAAAACTGAACTGAAACTGAACTCATTTTCACAAGAATTATATATTTAAATGAATGTGCTGTAATGAAATATATAGCTGATTGTATTTGATTGTTGACACTGAGGTAAGCATCAATTTCTATTATTTCGCGATGTAATTATAACTTTTACTGAACTTGTTACGATTGACACATATTATGTGACTTGCCCGCTTGCGCACTGAAACTGCATACTCACTTGAGTAGCCATCTTACTGAAATTAACGCATTCTCTAGGTACTTTTAGTGTCGAATAGGAACTGCCACAGACAGGTACGATCAGATCATGTCTATAAAAATGTAACACAATATCAGCTCAGCCCTTGTGGCAGGAAATAAACCTAAGCGTGGTGGATTACGTTACCACAAAGCATGTGCTTCAAGTGTACACGGATCACAGTGTTGTGTTCCTAATTCTAACAAAACAAAGAGCATTGGTCAATTATTGAAGATGTTTTTATTCATCCATAAATGTTCCTACATGCAGGGCTCGGAATTTAAAATTTTGGTCACTCGCCCGGAGATGTTCTTACTCGCCCACCTCATTTTCATTATGCAGATTTTTTTCAGATAATGCTTCAACTTACTTACGACTTACGTATTATAAATGGCCTATATTGAATTGTATACTTACCTGCTAATAGTGGAAAGTTAAACAATAAAGATGTTATTATAATCTGCTCTCACACTTCTTTTTGGTTATTTAGTGGATTATTTTTTCAGCATTATTATGTTAGTTTGAAACCTGTTCCTACCAAGTATTTGGTGGATCCAAAAATCCGGACATTGTCAAAATAATTGGCAAATAACCGTGCCTATGTCGAAAAAAAGAATATTCATATTTATAGGTGTTTCCACAATTTGCATAGTCTTACAGAAATATCGCTCAATCGAAACAAAACAATATTCGAATGAATCAGATTTTGCTTTCAATTCGTATGCATTGATTTAACAGAGCCAATAGTTAGAGTAGTAATAACATAGAGGTAAGAAGGGTTGGTAATAAGTATGGTATTTGAGGGCAGACGTCTTCACGGCATGTAGAACGAGCTGTCCTGGAAGTCTGTAGTGTCAAACCTGTCCCATGAATTCGTGAAAAAGCAAATTATTTACTGAGCTAATGCTACTCATATAAAGTGGGAAATACCTACCCTCCGTAACCCCACCCCACATAGTGCAATAGTAAAACTGTTATCGCATGATAAAAACAATACATTATAAATAAGGTACACTCGGCCAAACAAAACTTGAACGTTGACCAAATTTGAATGACTGCTGGTCATGTCCCATAACCAATCAAAGCTTGTTATTATTATTGAAATGTGAGGTCACCTACTAGAGTGAGACAAGGAGATCGCTTAGACTGACTTCTGATAGTGCGATCTTACATTTATCAACCTATCAGATTTATTGAACGTTCAAGTTTTGTTTGGCCAAGTGTACCTATAATTAGTGCAAAGGATATACCTAAGCATATCTTGAAAATTTTCATCCGTGCAAAATGCTGAAGTCGTCCAATAAAGTTGCTCGCCAGCCGGGAAGTAAATGTCAAATTTTACTCGCCATGCAACAATTTTGCTATTTTCGAGCCCTGCCTACATGCACTTGAAATCTGCTAAGAAGTGCATTATGTTTCAAAGTTTCATTATCATAATTTATCTTTTTTTTATCCCCGTTCAATGATTACATGCTTAATGTAGCTAGGAGAGAAGCTATTTGACCCTAAATGACAATGTGGTTTTTCCAGAAGTCTGGGAACACCGGCTGACTTGAATTGTGAAGATAAATTCTCCGCCGCTGTTTCATCGCAAGAGGTAAGCGTCTTCTGCTGCTCGGAGTGTAAAGCCGTATTCACAACGCGGGAAGGAGCCGATGTGCATGCTCTTAGCTGCTACCCTCATCCACAACAAGTCGATCCTTTACTGTGTGTGAAGACAGAAATACACGAGATAGCTGATGTCTCCAATGTGGTGGAAACATCAACACGACATCAACATCAATCAGTATCAGAAGATGCGGTAATACAGCACTCAACAGAAAGCGATGTCTTAAATGTAATCGATATGTCTGAATTCAGTGTACCTTTTCGTTGTCCATTTGACTCGTGTGGACAAGTTTATAAAGATGAAGTAGGCTTAATTGTTCATCTTCGTAGCCATAAGGAAACGGGACCTTTTGTGTGCAAATTTTGTGGTGGAGAATTCATATCCAGGAAGAATTGGAGGCGCCATTTAGAATCTCATGCCCGCCCACCCATAATCGCCCAAAAGAAGTACACACCAGATGATAATATGTACAGTTGCTCATTTTGCAAGAACGATTTCAAATCACATTACATGTTTTACCACCACGGTCCGTGTAGAACATTGCGAATGCAACAACAAAGTGAGCATGGTGAAAAATACAGTTGCTCCGATTGCAAGCAGAACTTTAATTCTCGAGGTCAATTCAACAATCACAGTCCGTGTGGGAAAAATGCACGGCTACATAGCTGCTACATTTGTGGCAAATATATGAAAGTTAAGGCAAGGCTAGAACAGCATCTACTGACGCATGCTGCTGTGAAGCCGTTTACATGCGAGGAATGTAATTATCAATGTGTTACGAAGTATCAAATGGCAAACCACATACTAATTCGTCACAGAACAACAAGCAGAGATTTCGTCTGTGACAAATGTGGCTCTTCCTTTACAAATGCTCTTGCCCTTAAAAGGCATCAAAGTTATCACAAGGAGAAGAAACACCTGTGCACCATCTGTGAGAAACCGTTTTTCAGTAAAGCCGAGAGAGAGAAACACGAGAAAACTCACAATCCGATCAAAGAGAAATGCCACCTTTGCGAGATTTGCGGGAGAGGTTACCATTATAAAAGTCAACTAAATAGTCATATTTCGATGCACGCTGATAAAGAAAAATTCAAATGCGGCGTCTGCCAGAAGGTCGTCACCACTTTGGGGTCTCTGATCGTACATCAGCGAACACATTCTGGTGAAAAACCATTTGCCTGCAAGGTTTGTCAGAAAGCATTTGTGTCAGCGAGCTTATTAAGGACACATATGGTCATGCACACTGGAGCGAAGCCCCACAAATGTACGGTTTGTGATAAACAATTCTCTCAGCGATCCACTCTGAATGTTCACATGAGATCTCACACGGGAATAAGACCCTAAGCTTGTGAATACTGCTCCAAGACTTTTGTCACCAAGACGTTGATGACCACTCATTGCAAGAAGAAACATCCGCAATAGTTCTATGATGTCACTGGATGTGAGGAGTTGTGCAGGTGACAAGAAGAATTCTAGTTAAACAAAATATGCAAGCTGTTGATAAAAAGTTTAAATAATACTGTCTTAATTTTAGTTATTCTATAGTATTTGGCAGGTTGAAGAAGTAGCTCTTTGTAGGCAAGAATTGGAAAACTCTTTTCCTGTTGAAGCGAAGGAGAGGGCATTATGAGTGTTCATGAAGAGAGTGGTTAAATATTGAATAAAAGGGAGGTAGAGTTTATTTTATGCCTGTTGTGTTGTAGATGGAGGTTACAGACTCGTCAGACATCGTAACACCTGTCTTAATAGGATTGGACGTGGAAGTTAAAAACGAAGATTCTAGAAGAAAACACAATGTTAAACACATTACGGACAACGAAGCATTTAGAATGAGGGAATTGGAACCAACAGCTTTTGTCAATGTTTCTTCCTGGGAGCAGAAGCCACATTCTTCATTGCCCGGTTCTTCGACTACATTGTCTGAGACTGCTTCTTCATCACCACATATTCGGTAGGTGCATTTTGTTGATATGAATGTATTATTTTGCTTATTTATGAAGCTTAAGAACCAATTTGAATGATTTAATTTCGGTTTAATCACCTTTTGATTTGGCAACAACAACCTCTGAAATGGTTTTTATTAGTCCTCTCCAGAATAACGGCTCTTACACTGAAAATCTGTTATGTAAATGTGTTTCTGTCAATTGTCAAAAATAAGTTATTGCACTTTTAAATGATTTGCTTAATACTGAGAGACGTTATTTAAAACTAACTGCTTCTGTGGTTTTCCCCAGGAGTCTTGAAACGCCGGCACCGTCTTCGTTTTGTGAAGATAAATTTTCCGCCACTATTTCATTGCAAGAGGTAAGCGTCTTCTGCTGCTCGAAGTGTAAAGACGTATTCACAACGCAGGAAGGAGCCTATGTGCATGCTCTTAGCTGCTACCCTCATCCACAACAAGTCGATCCATTGCTGTGTGTGAAGACAGAAGTAGCTGAGTTAGCTGATGTCGCCAATATAGTGGAAATATCAACACGTGAAAGAGAAGCAGTAACAGATGATGCGGTATTACAGCACTCGACTGAAAGAAATTTCTTAAATGTAGGCCATTCGTCTGAATTCAGTGTACCTTTTCGTTGTCCATTTGACTCTTGTGCACAAGTTTATGAAGATGAAACAAGATTTATGTCTCATGTTGATGCCCATGTAGAAACTGGACCATTTGTTTGCAAATATTGTGGTCGAGAATACAATTCCAAGAGATCCTTGATGCGTCATTTAGAATTTCACGTCCCCCTATCCATAAATACAGAGCATAAGCGCAAATCAAGTGAGTACAGTTGCTCATATTGCAATAAAGATTTTGAATCACAATACATATATAACCATCACAGTCCTTGTGCACAGTTGCAGATGGAAGATAGTCTCAATTATGATGATGAAAAGCATCTTCCTAAGCATGACAAAGTAAAACTGTTGACTTGTAACTCATGCAATTATCAATGTACAACAAAATCTGAGATGGCAAGTCACATACTTGTTCATGGCAGAGCAGGAAGAAATTACATCTGTGATAAATGTGGTATGTTTTACTCGACTCGTAAGTACCTTATAAACCATCGACGCACTCACGAACCAAAGTCGTGCAGCATCTGCGGGAAATTTGTAAGAAACCTCCGATTGCACTTAGAAACACACAAACCGAAGGAATCCCATCTCTGTCAGATTTGCGGTAATGTTTACCTGACTAAACCAGAACTAACTGCGCATATTCCAAGCCACAACATTGAGATAGAGAAATTCAAATGCGGCATCTGCCAGAAAGTTGTCACCACACTGTCTTCTCTGATCGTTCATGAACGAACACATACTGGTGAAAAACCATTTGCCTGCAAGGTTTGTCAAAAAGCATTCAGGTCACAAAATGGACTAAGAACACATTCTCTGGTACACACAGGCGCCAAGCCCCACAAATGTACGGTTTGTGATAAGCAATTCTCTCAGCGATCCACTCTGAATGTTCACATGAGATCTCACACGGGAATAAGACCCTACGCTTGTGAATACTGCTCCAAGACTTTTGTCACCAAGACGTTGATGACTGCTCATTGCAAGAAGAAACATCCGCAATAGTTCTATGATGTCACTGGATGTGAGGAGTTGTGCAGGTGACAAGAAGAATTCTACTTAAAGAAAATATGCAAGATGTTTGTGAAACAGGAAACAGTTTGATTTTGTCATTATTTAATTATAGTTTGCTAGAGAAATTGGGAGGATGTTCAGTTCTATGTAGTAAAAATTTGGAAAGCTGTTTTTGTGATGGAGCAAAGGAGAGGGAATGAAGAGAGTTCATGAAGAAGGTGTTAAGAGATATTAAATTGAAGAGCTGTAGAGTTGATTTTATGCCTGTTGTTTTGTAGATGGAGGTTACACAGTCATCAGACATTGTAACACCTGTCTTAGAGCTGCCCAATAGCGTTGCGATAGGATTGGATGTTGAAGCTAAATATGTAGATGATTGGTCTAGAAGTAAACACAATGATAAACACATTACGGACAACGATGCATTTAGAGAGAGGGAATTGGAACCAACAGCTTTTGTCAATGTATCTTCCTGCGAGCAAAAGCCACATTCTTCATTGCCTGATTCTTCCACTACATTGTCTACGACTGCTTCTTCGTCACCACATACTCGGTAGGTTCATTTTATTGATAGAAAGTGTTATTTCTGCTATGTCCATGATAAATATTCAATTTGTAATTATGAATATTATTGGTGTTTCACAAAGCTGGATCTTAGAAAACACCATTCACGAAACTATTTAAAATATCCTTTTTTGTTTGTCCATAACTGGAGAACTGTAATGAAATTTTTTGCAGCTCTTGGTCTTGTTAATACATTTTTAAAGAATTTAAATGATTACCTAGTTGTAGTACCTACATCTAATTCAGTTGGGGTTTTATACTAAATGGCACTGTGGTTTTTCCCAGGAGTCTTGAAACGCCGGCACCGTCTCCGTTTTGTGAAGATAAATTCGCCGCCGCTGTTTCATCGCAAGAGGTAAGCGTCTTCTGCTGCCCGGAATGTAAAATCGTATTCACAACGCAGCAAGGAGCCGATGTGCATGCTCTTAGCTGCTACCCTCATCCACAACAAGTCGATCCATTGCTGTGTGTGAAGACAGAAGTAGCTGCGTTAGCTGATGTCTCCAATGTGGTGGAAACATCAACACGACATCAACATCAATCAGTATCAGATGATACAGTATTACAGCAATCGACAAAAAACGATGTCTTAAATGTAATTGATATATCTGAATTGCGTATACCTTTTCGTTGTCCATTTGACTCGTGCAGACTAGTTTATAAAGATGAAATTAGCTTACTTGTTCATCTTTTGGCCATACAGAAACCAGCCCTTACAAGTGCAAGTTTTGTGGCCGAGAATTCAAATTCAAACATCTTTGGATGCGACATTTAGATTCTCACATACGTCTTCGTAAACCCACGAAGACACATCAGAAGCGTATGGGTCGTTCCACGTCCCATCGACCAAAAAAACGTGAAAATATGAACGACCCTCTTCGATTTTGATGAAGCTTGCTAGGATTGTTAACTATCCCAAATAAGCATATACGTATTTTTTTGTTTGGCCAAATTTTCATCCCGTATCGAATTACAGCCAACTCAAAATTTGACAATTTCGACAAAACAGCTTCATGTCAATGTCTCTAGTTTCCAAACGAATTAAGATAGACAAAAAATGTTTTTACAAAAGTTGTAGATAATTGTACACACTTTCATAAAAAACATAATTGGTTCCACCAAAATCAAAATTTTTAGGAGGGAAACTCAAAATTTTGACTATTTTGACTCCCCCTAAAAAACGATGTTTTTTAAAATTCTGAAAAGAATATATGTTAATTCTTGTTGAGTTAGCTATCTTTTCAATTAAGGTTTAGAGTGGGCAGACTCTTAGTTTCAGAGATATGAATTAAAATGTGTTGCACGGAGAGGTAAAACAGCGTGCTGTGATAGCGCTTGCGGCGGGTTTCAATAGAATCACTAGATTTAAATATAGAAAGGGTAGATTTAAAAATTTAAAAAAATTCAATGGTCATCATCATTGTATTAGCTATCTATTCAGTTAAGGTTTTGAGTGGGCAGACTTATGGTTTCAGAAATATGGAATTTTATGTAAGGTACACTCCCCCAAATAATAAACGGTACTTGGTACAAAACGTATTGGCTGCTGGGCCGGTTCCTCGACAATCATTCCTTGTTATTATCAATGAAATCAGAGCTCACCTAAAAGAGTTAGATAATGCGTTAGCACTGACTTCATGGGATGATGCCATCAAACCTTAAACAGTCAATTCATTTTCTTTCGAGTACCGTTTATTATTTGGGGGAGTGTACCACTCGAAAGTGTAAAACCGCGCACCTGTAATAGCGCTATAGGCGGGTTTGGATAAGATTTAAATATAGAAAGATTAGGATTAAAAACTTCAAAAATTGTATTTTCGTCATCATTGTATTATCTATCTATTCAGCTAAGGTTTTGAGTGGGTCGACTTCTGGTTTCAGGGATCTGTTTTTTTATGTACAGCGAGGAGAGGTAAATACGGCGTGCATTTGATAGCGATAGGCGGGTTTCAATCGAAGCACATGATGTAAATATAGAAAGATTCGAATACAATTTAAATATATATATATTGTATTCATCATTGTCTTAGCTACCTATTCAGCTAAGGTTTTGAGTGGGCGCACTTTTGTAAATCAGTGTGTGTGCAACACAATGTAGTAATGAATATAAATTCTAAAATCAAAATTATCACAGTTAATAGTTATGAATGTATTATCTCGTTCCGCACCACGTTTGGTCGTTGAGATGCTTTTAGATTTCAAGTGCTATAAGTTTGTTTCTAGCAAGTAAATCGCAACCATCCTCAAATCTGATTGATTCTGTACTAATAAGTATGTGAGATTACCGATTTGTGTCCTTTTTAGAAAGTGCGAGTGTATGGTATATTGTATTGCCATAATCGGAGATTCTTTCAATCCTTTGGGCAAGGGTAATACCTGTATGTATTGCAATGTACCCCCAATAAAATAATCATTCTCATATACCTATGTCATTCTCATGTTGTCTAGGTTTTAATCAATTAAATTGTTTACATTGTCGGGCCTCATGGAGATAATCCACGAATTGGTCTTCAGAGGTGGAATTCTATAACTCCATTGCCACCGCTTAGCAATTTCTTCCATAAGGATTAACATTGGCACCATTGCTAAGCGGTCGCAATTGAGTTATAGAATCGGGGCCCTGACCTATTAGTTGCATTCACAAGGTCACGCCCCCCCCTCCCCCCACACACGCTCGAGCTTAGTGTCAAACTAAACAATACAGTCACTTCTAATTTAAGAATTTCATATTTTTGAATGTAGGCATTGAATGCACAAACGGATTTACAAATCCGAAATGCATATAAAAACTCATATCTCTGAAACCAAAAGTGTTTCCACTCAAATCCTTAACTGAATGTATTGAATATAACCAGTGGCGTCGGAACCGGGGGGGGCAGCAGGGGCACGTGCCCCCCCTAGACGTCTGAAGGGGGGGCAAGAGTATCAATCTGCCCCCCCTGGCAACGCATAATATATTTTAAAAGGTCTGAATATCAAAAAAAATCGCTGCGCGGCATTGTTGTTACCTAATGTCATGTGAGAGTCTTCTTCCGAAATTCAATTGATTTTGTTATTTTACACCAAAATCATTTAACACTGCCTAGAGTAATAAAGTTTGAGAATCGCTGCGGGGCATATTTACATGAACATTCCTGATATAAGTGAATGATTAACCTTTGTTTTCTTAAAATTAAAATAAAATGCACAAAAATCATTTGAAATTCCAAAAAAATCCGCTGCGCGGCATTTTAATGTGAAATGTCTGAGATTTAATTTCATAATGCATTTCAAATTGGACCTATTGTGAATGTGAAAAAATGCGGAGATATCATCCAAAACTAATCACTTTTCAAGTGCATATTACCTACTTTTATAATTTTATGACACATTTTCCACACATATTTTTTTAATCTCTTTTTTTGGCAGTCCTGACGTGAAGTGGATCGGAGCCAATTAACCAACAAAAATGTCGTCCATTTATTTGTTCAGAGAAAGATCGGTTTAAAAAGTGTGAAATCACGTAGAAACGCTCCAAATTCATTCTTGAAATTCAAAATTTTCCCGGGGCTGTGCGCCCCGGACCTGCATTGTGCTGGGGGGCCCTCCCCCCAGGCCCCCCATTGTTTCCTTTGGCAAGCGTGTTTCCCACACACATAGTCATTTACTGTATTATTTTCTCCCTTACAATTTAGTACCTAACTTACCTAGATCCTAAGCAAAGTGTGCTCCCCCTGAGAAAATAGACTTCCGACGCCACTGAATATAACTGATATATATCGAATCTTTTTATATCGGCCATCTTTTCGAAGCCTACTGCTTCAGTCATTCCGATCCCCAACCTCCATTCTTTCTGTATAGATAAAGTGTTTGAATGCACTGGTGTGACGTGGAAGCACTCTACCTCGTCCACCATGGTGGTCCTCTCCACATATCGCTCCCCTTCAGCAGACGCGGCAACCTTCCTCAGTATCCTAGAGCGTGTGCTTATCAGTGTGACCAAACAGTTCCCAAAAGCTCACCTTACGGTCTGCGGTGACTTCAACATCGACATACTGGTACCTTCCAAGATCACCACTACGTTCCAGGACCTTCTCCACTCCTTCCATCTCACAGAAACCATTGCCTCCCCCACTCGGATCACTCCGAGCACCTCCACCCTTATAGACAATATATTCACCACTCTCAACCAGTCCGCCTACTCCGCTTCCCTATTTGACAGCGGACTCTCAGACCATATGGCCCTTACCCTCTCTCTTAACATACCGCCTTCTCTAGACGAACCGGATCATAAAATCCAGAAGAGAATCTTCTCCGAGGCCAATTCCAACAAATTTCACTCCCTACTCCAAGAAGAAGCCTGGGAACACCTCTCCTCGTCCCCGGATCTCAATGACATGTACTCCACTTTCATCAACACGTTCCTATCCCACTTCAATCAGGCCTTTCCCTTCAAAAAGACGAAAAAATCTCCCAATCCCACAAAGAGATGGATCACTGCTGAAATCCGTCAGACGGCCGACGAGCTTCGTAGCCTACATCTCCTCCTCAGAACCAATCCTAGCTGCCATATCCTGAAGTCCAAATATCACTCCCTTAAGAAATCTCACAGCAAAAACATCCGTCTCACCAAGCGCCTATTCTTTGACAATCTCATTGAAGCCTCCAACAATAGATCCAAAACCTCCTGGAACATTATCAAAACTCTTTCCACGCCAACTCAACATCCCACTAACCTCATGCTTCTCATCAATGGCAAAGAGACTACTGAGCCGCTCACCCTGGCCAATCACCTGAACGACTTCTTCATCACTTCAGGTGACGTCGCCCCTCCTTTGTCCACAGCCATTCTGTCCCATCTACCGCCGGTGACCAGCTCCACTTGTCGCCCACCTCTCTCCCTCCGTCCCACTACGCCGTACGAACTGATTCATCTGGCCAAATCCATGCGCGCTAAGTTCTCCAGTGGTCCCGATGGTGTTCCTGGTTCTGTGCTAGCAAGATGCATGGCTCATGGTGCTGAGCCTCTCTCCCTCATTATCAACCGCTCATTCTCCTCTGGCATCTTCCCCGATCAACTCAAAATGTCTCACATCATCCCTATCCATAAAAAGGGAAAGAAATCTGACATTAACAACTATCGACCCATATCTCTCCTCTCTTCTTTCTCCAAAATCATTGAAAAAGTCATCCTAGACCGTCTGACCTCCTATCTTTCAGACCACTCCATCCTTGCCGACTGCCAACATGGCTTCCAAAAACGTAAATCTACAGGTACGGCAATATACCAATTCCTCACCACACTCCATGCTGCACTCGACAAGGGGGACCACTCAATAGGCCTCTTCTATGACTTGTCGAAGGCATTCGACACCATCGACCACTGCCTCCTCCTTCACAAGCTGGAGCTCTGTGGCATAACGGGTCAGGCCAATCGACTGATATCCTCTTTCCTAACCAACCGCTCGCAGACAGTGATCATCCCTTCCAACAAACCGCGCTCTCCATCTCTCATCACCTCCTCCTCTAAACTAATTCGCTGCGGTGTCCCTCAAGGTTCCGTTCTTGCTCCAACACTCTTCCTCGTCTATGTGAACGACCTCCCTGACCTCATCACCTACGGCAACCTCTTTCAGTTCGCTGATGATACGAACCACCTCCTTACAGCTCCTAAATCCAAATCATTCCTTTCCCTCATCGAGACAGCCAATGAGCAGGCAGCAATCATGTCATCTTACTGCTCGAACAATAAGCTCGCTCTCCAACCCTCCAAAACAACCTTCATCAACTTCCACACCCAATCTCACAAGCCGTCTATCTCTCCCCTAATCCGCATCAATGACCACATTATTCCGAGCACCCCATCCATAAAATTCCTGGGCATCCATCTAACTGCTACCCTCAATTGGTCTACGCACATCCAACACACGGTCTCCAAAATCCAGAGTAGCTGCTTCCTACTACGCCGACTCAAGCCCATAGTTAACGCCCATTCCCTCAAACTGGTCTACCACGCTCATTTCCATTCCCATCTCTCCTATGGACTCCTCTTCTGGGGCACCTCTCCCGGTGCCAACCGCATTTTCATCCTGCAGAAACAGGCAGTCCGCATTATTGCCGGCATCTCTCGCCGCAAGTCTGCCAAACCCGAGTTCATTAAGTTACACATCCTGACTCTCACCTGCACTCTCATCCGTATTGCCAGCTCCTTTGCTCGTGAGCACCCAACCCTCTTCCCCCTAAACTCGTCAGTTCATCAATATGGCACTCGAGGGGGAAACTCCATACGTATCCCCACTCACTCTCACTCCTCATTCACTAGCAGCCCCCACTATATATGCACAATTATCTATAATAAGCTTCCACAGCACATCACCACCTCTCCCACCTGGGCCAGCTTCCAATCCAGTCTCAATGCCTACCTCCTCCTAAACCCATTCTACAGCCTGCAGGAATTTCTAGACTCATAACTGTACCAGCACTTCAGTGTCAATCATCTTAACCTCAAGCACTCTCGTTCCATTGTTCTTCCTATTCAACTATCGGCCACGTACTACACGGCATTGTCTTAGCCGAGGCGATTTATTCATTTATTTATATTTATTCTACATGTAATCATTTTTATTATTATTTTTCTTAGGTATAAATATTACTATTATTAGTTTTATTATTTACTGTACATATAACTGTCATTGTAAACATTGTGACTTGTAAATATTTCTGACTTTGTCATAACTTGTACATACATTCTTGACGATACCCATACATGTATTATGTACTTGTCCACGGGATGATAATAAAATACAATACAATACAATACAATACAATATAAGAATATGATGACAATACTTTTTTTAAGTTTTTAATTCTAACCTTTGTATTGCAAACCCGCCTATTACACGCGCGCGGTTTTACACTTCCGAGCGGTTCATACAATATTTCCATATTCCTGAAACCAAAAGTCAACTCACTCAAAACCTTAGCTGAATAGATAGCTAATAAAATGATGATTACGATAATTTTTGGAGATTTTTTTAATCCTAACCTTTAAATTTTATCCAAACCCGCCTATTGCGCTATTCGCGGTTACCACCTCCGCTAGTAGCGCTGAGATCGCCTGCGAATGGCGGACCGGGTGGGGATAAGCAGGTGGAGATTTCACGCGCTGTGTGCTATTCTTATACCGGGTGGCGCAAAACATCCCCTTGTTTGAGAGGTCACTACATCAACACTATTAAAGATAGGGGTTTGAAACTTGAACATATTTTAGAAAACATACTGACATATAATATATGTAAGTTTCAAACATATTTATTGAATGGGAAAAATGGGAAAAATTACCGAAGTTGTTTTTGAAAAAACAGAATAAACCATACAAAATTACGTGTTTGAAGGATTTGTTTGCAGTTACTTTGTAGGAAGTAGGTGATTTTATGTTTACTTATGAATTCATAAATGAACATGAAATAACTTTTAATACATCTATGTGAATTTATGCTTGGTTTATTGAGTTATGTGTGAGAATGTAATTAACT